>CM026174.1:7266475-7695924 GCA_014825975.1 Bombus haemorrhoidalis
TTTGGATTGGTTTAATGTATACTTACCATCTTGATGTCACTAATTGTCGCGATGCTTCGCACAAACAGGTTTACCCGGACAATGGCCGGCCCATCTAAGGGCAAAAACAATAGAGCCCCCTTTTAGTCAGTCAATTTTTTTTTTTTCGTGTCTTACAATACTCTACTGGAATAGTTTTGTCTTTTTATTTGTTTCGTTTTTTTTTTTTTTTTGTTTTGTAATTTACTTTCGTCTAGCAGAAATTTGTTCATTTCCTTGAGTGTTCTTTTCGTTTCTCTTTTTTTCCGAATTTCCTACGAGTGGCCGTGTTACTGTCTTTCGTAAGGGTTGTCGAGGTAAAGGGGACAGAGTAGGGGGAAAATTAGACGAAAATCCTCGATCGTTTATTTCGAACCATCTCCTCGTGTAGACTTCGTGTAAGTTGTCCTAATCGCTGTCGACAATCGTCTAGATATCGGACAGATTAAAGATTTCTTTAATCCTGGGATTGTAGTCATTTCGTATGTTCTATACATTGTGGCTAGATACACACATATACGGGAACGCTTGTACCAAAGTAGGCTTGTTTCATTTTTATCGAGAATTCGGATGTGCTCGTGTAACAAGTAGAAAGAGTACACGGTGTGTAGGTCTCTACTACGGATTAGGGGATTAAATGTCTAGAACGTTCGGAAGCTACGGGCAAAGTGCTGTGACACAGATACCGAAACAGATTTGATAATCGGACTCTCACATTAAGAATAAATCTTCATGTATACAGGCTGTTTCATGAGATTTCCAAAGAAATTTCAATGATATTTACTTAGAGAAATATTGTCAAAGTTCTTGCAATATCAGCAGCAATATCGTAAAACTATTATATTATTAAGATAACGAAGGCTGATTGATTGAAAATAAAAGGTCCATAGCTCTTACATTGGGCGCAGTAAAAGTACGCTTGTTTAACGTCCACTGTGCATTCTCGATGATTTACAATTGAAAGAAATTGTGAATTTTCCTTAAGAATTCCGTACTTCCAAAATCCCATAGAAGGTATTTTACCATATGTTGTTTCACAATGGTAAACATTTATCTGCTAGAATTATCGAATTTTTATTCGCACTACATGGAACACCCTGTCGGTACATGTAACTACGATAAATTATAAACGTGTAATTATCTACCCCAATTCGTTACTTCGAACCTTTTATCTATTTAGACGCGTTAACTGTTTCATCTATCCCTCGTGCTTAATCACACAACTGTATCGGCATATACACGGAACGAACTTCGCTGTTAAAACGTTTCGTTTATTCTTTTGGACTACGTTAATTGTTTCGTCGTAAGTTACTCGATCCATCGTAAGAATGTAGATAGAATTGCTATCTTACCTTCGCTTGCCATTTGAGTAAACCCGATAAACTGTTCCCATTTCGTTCTGTTTTCCTTTGCTCGAGTACGGTACAAGAAGCAATCGTGTAACAATGATTAACAAGCAGACGGTTGTGTTTCTCAGTCATAGCTACCAGCTGAAACGAAATCTTTCCCTGTTTCTAATTAGAAACTCGTCTGTGGCTGTAAATTGGTGTGGCCGCAAAAAGAAAAAGAAAAAAAAAAAGAAAGAGAAACAGGAAAAAAAGGGAAAACCGCTGCTCTCTAAATATGCTGTCTGATGGTAAAGAGAAAAGAAAGGGCAACGAGTACATCTGGAAATGGTAGAGAAAGAAGAAAAAAAAAAAAAGAAACTCTCGTGACACAACATGAACCTCGAGGCGGTACGAAGTCGACTGTAATTATCGACGATATACTATACTTTCTCTGACCTATCGAACAATAGGAATTCGCGGTCCAATTTTCCGAGGCGTTCAATGCCATTGTCTGAAATTCTACACGGTGTTTTGTACAGAGCAGACAGTTACGCGAGATGGAATATGTTCCGGGCGCATAATTAGGACTAATCGAACTTAGCTCGCAACGTGATTCCCTGGTAGGAATTTAGAACGTTGGAAATTCCAGCGAGAAAGAGAATTGCGGCTAATAGAGAGACTGTGAAGAGTAATGGAAAAATTTCCCACAACCTGGATACCGATACCTGTTAACCCTGTTACGTCAATTTTTGTCCAATTGCAGTTTTCCATCGTGGAACGACTATTTCATTTCGAGACAAATATGAAAGAATCGTCGTTGTGCTTCTCGTTTCGATTTCGAAGCGTTTAAAATTTCTATTCTTTTATTTTCCTGACACGAGAGATAAAAATTCGTATATCATAGTAGCATCGTAATTTCATTCTTACAAAGTAACCGTACGAAATAGAATGTTATTCTCGTCAGACTGTAATGATAGAATTGCGAATAAGCTTTCTGCTAAATATTTGTGCAAATCGTTTGTTTCTCTGGATAGAAATATTGCAGAGAAAATATTATTCTTAGGCTGTTAATTTAGAAATGAAAGGGTTGACAAGTATCTGCTTCGATTAGATGAAATAAATCCGTAAATATTTGCTACGAATAAAACAAAAGAATCACTCGGGATGATATTCGATAAACGTAGATTTTAACGAATCAGTCAAAATTTCAACTATCCTTAAAAAAAAAAAGAAAAAAGTTATGTTCAAGGAGAGTAGGACAACTTTTATTGGTTCGACGTAGTCCACGTTTGTACCAGTATTAAAATGGTTAAAAGCTTCACTGCAACTGAAAGAACAAATTTCTTTAGCAGGAAACTCATAGTAGAATTTGTAGAAGTATTAAAAAGATAAAAAGGAAAGTAAAATGGAAACTAATGATAAAGGCACAACAAGCAACTCATTTTCAGATACTATCATGTATGCATGTCGTGTATACATATGAATAGAGGTATCTTGTCCACATTTCCATCCACTTCATTCGCATAAGAAAGACAAAATATAAACAGAAAAAAATATGTAAATAATAAACCTTCGCTTGCTCAAGTGTCATCATCCCTTTTTCTCCTAGCAAGGTAGCATCATCCCCCTGCCCATCTCTCCTCTCCTCCTCCATTCCATCATCATCTCCATTTTTAATATCTTCACGATATGGAAATTTGGCAGATTACCACCGTACACTACTTTGCATTCAAATTTCTTTGGAAAAAAAGAAAATAAATGAATATATAAAGATATTGATCTTCTGTCTTGTTCTGTCAGATAAGCGAAAGGCTACGTGAAACATCATGTCATGCTGCGACTGCCATCTTACACAGAAGCAAAATTGATCTCTGTGCTCTTCTCACGTTGTTTCTTTAACGTGACTTGTACATTTTCAATAAATCCTGGTACAGCACGATAGTAGATACTTTATTTTATCGTTATCAACAGTTTCAGCATTTTAAATTACCGCTTTTGAAATATTGTTTTGAAATTTTGACGAGTTACAAGTATTCTTATTTTTCAGAGATATACTGAGACAATGTCAGCGCTATAGACATAGCGTTTTAATATTATTAGTTAGGAAAGCATATATTTTAGCCTGATAAACGTATCGTCGTTTCAGGAATTTTCCAGTAACAAATATGTAATAATAATCATTAAACGTTGTTACATAAAAAGTGAAATAGGAACGAATGTAAATCGATTAGACCAAAAATGCATCTTCTATTCTTCTGTACTTTCCTAATCTGTGATTTTCAAACACTCTGTATTGAGAAGACACGAGTATCAGTGTCTGAAGATATACTCTTCATGAAATTACTTACAACGATTATCAAAACGATCTTCCAAAGGGATAAAGTTACATAAAGGTATCTCGAATGTTACCAATAGAGATCTAAATTTTCGTTCTTATCCTCTGACGCACGTGGGTGCCCTACCAGCTATGTTTACCTAAAACATTTTCCTTATTTCAAATAATACGTGAACATATTACTTGTGAGAGTTATAGAATTGAAGAAGAAACATGCTGACGGCAATCGTTTCTTTACAGATGACGTAAAGCGGATCCGGAGAACAATCTTGATTTTTTAAATGCAATAGTAACAGTATCACACGTGTGTGTTCCCATAGAAAATGCGACAGATTTTAAAAAGCAAACTCTCAAAAGAAGATTGCTAACAACTCCAGCATCTTCGTTCGTCTCGTTATTTGAAAAGTATAACTGAATGCGTTCGTCCTACGCTACATTCGTCCCAGAACTCGTGTAAAATTTATTTCAAGAAAGAAAATTGACCTTCGGATTTATAAAAAAGGAAAAGCCAATTGCCAGTAGTATTGCCATGTATTTTGTTCGACCATCTAACTTTGAAACATGACATGTTCCCCTATTATTTGAAGCAACGTAGATATTAAACCAACGAGGTTGTTAACTCATCAAGAATAAAATAGATCACTTATGCCAATTATTCGAGGAATTTCATTGCTCTATTACAGAAAGATGTTCCTAGAAGCTTGATAGAATTTCCACATGTGCATTCTCTACTACATAGAAGCCAGTGTCCGTATGTGTATGAACACGATTCGTTTACGTGATCTGGTACTCGCTGTCACGGAATGACAGTGGATCGTGTGCCAGCTCGTCGTTGACCATTGCTACCGGTATCGATTCCAACAAAAGTCGTGTTCGTGGACGCATTTTGTTTCCCCGATCCGCTGCAAAACTCGTCACGCCTGCAATTTGTCGGCACACTGCCAACGGGGATGTTACCTCGAATACAGTAGTTTGTTCCTCTTTGACACGTTTACTTCTTAAAACGTTTTACGTGCTTCGCCGGGTGTAAAGCCTATAACGACCCCCATGAATTCGTGTCCTCGGCTGCGGATACGTTTTCATTCGATCTTTCATTCCATCTTTCCCTCTTTTTCGTTTTATCGTTGTGTATATATATATATATATATATATATATGTATATTTTTTCTATTTCTTTCTTTGAATAGTGACAACTATGCCTGTTAGTCAGAATTGTGCAAAACAAACGGCAGGTTGTAGTTTGATACGAAATTTTGCGGAATCGAGCTCTGTCCAAGGCATACCGTTGGTTTGCTAGACGAGTGACACGACTAATTGGGAGAAAAATAAATTTTGAAACGGTTGAGATGAAAAGTTTCAAGTGGAAAATGATTAATTTACGAGTAGAGCCAATTACTTTGCAATGAAAACATTTATCAGCCTCCAGTAAAGTATTATTTATCTATATCGCTCGCTGGAAAAAGGATTAAAAGCTTATTTTATGAAATATGATATCCTCGTTACGTGATATATTGATCGGATAATTGTGACACTTACGTTCTAGTAAATAGTTCAATTTCACAATTAATTCTCACGGATAGGAATCTCAAATGCGTCGCTCTACTAGCAAACCGACAACGTGGCTTTAGATTATTCAGAATCGCTGACAAGTGCCTCACAGTGCAGCTCGAGTATTGATTAGTTTGAAAAATTCTCTCTCTCTATATATATATATATGTATGTATATACATACATACATACATACATAGGAATATATATATATATACATAGGAAACGAGAACTAAATGAAACTTTAGTTTGAGGGAAAAAATTAACATTCAGATTGCACGAATTTAGAATATGCAGAATTTTGAAGGCGTCTCGATAAAAAAAAAAATGTTTCCCAAAAATAATAATAACGTTATAATACGAAACTCTATGTTCGCTAGTTCTATTAAAGTAACAGAATATCCTATTAAAGTAATATACGCGTTGGAATATACGTAAGAATGTTTCAAACACTTGTTCTAACTTTTCAAATCATTTGCAAGTTGCTGTACAAAAACGTGGACTATTTAATGACGACTAGAATAGCGCATTAATTAATCCTTGATTTCGTTGAAAAAAATATCAGCTAGATAACCAGTTGCAGAACTCTTGATCAGATTAGAGTATCATAGAATTTCACTTAGAACTGTTGTAAGCGGTACAGCTGACAAAACGAATTACCCTTTTATCCGAGGCTTATTCAAGCTAAACTTTTAGGCTTCATTGTCTTCTTAATCGTATCCGACTTCTTTATGACAATGTTGGTATAATTGGTCGATTTTTCTCTTTTTTTCTTTTGGTAAGGAAGACTGGAAGGAATAATGGACGTAAAAAAAAGAGCATTCATATATTCACCTGTTCCATTTTCTCCACTGGGCCGGATACGCGCGTCGTACCGTCCTGGTCCTAGAATGTCGTCTAACACTTCTTTCTCCTTTTCGCGGAAATTTACCACCTTTTTCTGCATCTGCGCACATCTGCAATCATAACAAGAAATATATAAATAACATCTTTTTTACACTCTATCGTCTTGCTACTTGTTTTGAATTCCCTCGTTCTTCTAGACATCAAATTGATCTATAACTTATACGTGAAATGAGCATTTTGATGCGTTTTTTATACTTTTATGAACATAGTTAAAGAAACGGAATGTAAATAGCAATTTTCTTCGTGTATTAAATACTCTACTTTTATATAATATTTTATATAATATATCTAAGGTGGATTAAACGTGTAGATATATTTAATAATGCAACGACTGGATGAAGTTGTAATAGTCGGTTATATTAAAATCAACGTAAGCACAAGTACAGAGTACAAGTACAAGTAGAGATCGCAGAAAGGATAACAATTCAACTATGTCCTAAGGAACACGTTCATATATTTGTATTCACGGACTTATTACAAAAAGTTCAAAGTTATATTTGTTATGTAACTCCAGTTGAAGATTACCAGCAACGGCAATAACAATTTGTCCGCAGCTCGTTTGCCTTTAGACTTTGGTACAACTTTTCTTATATATTTTTGCATATTGTGATATGCATCTTGTACCCTAAAATTTGCCACAAGTGCTTAAAACTCTACAATCTATTTCTATATGAAAACTTGAAATTTATAATTACAAATTATAGTATTGACCGATCTATTCAGAATTTTCTTCGCTTCTCTAGACACCAAATTGATGCAAAATTTATATTTCAACCCTTGGAAGTAACAGATTTAATTGATTGCATAATCTTATCTTCATTCAGACTTCTGTTGTTTTTCCGGACCTCGAATTGATAATAAAATTTAAATTTGAGCAGCTGGAATTTGTCATTAAAGGTTGAAAATTTGATTCCGATTGCGAATAGCTTAAACGTTGCTCGCTGGAACTTCCTGCACAATAATCTATTAACCAATAATATTATTAAATTGACGGATTATTTTTTCAAAGTATTTAGTTTGCTTATTAAATGCAAGATATCGATGTCTGCGATTAGAAGCTCGAATGATGAAGAGTGGATGAGAAACGTACCTTGATAGATGTAGCAAAAATGTTAATAACACCAACAACTTCAATACTCCAGGCCACATTGCGGCAGCCTGTAATGCAGAAATAAATCATTGTTTAATGCTACAGGAGAGTTTAACTCGTTAATGAAAGACGACGTTTACGTTTTTATTTGTGATTAAAGTATAGTCTAATAGATTAAATAGCAATAATTCCGACAAAAGAAATATTTGAATCGATAAAACAATTCCTATGCATGTTTTCTACTTTTGGATCCCCTTAGAAAAAGCTTATTAAAACGAAGAAAAACTTTTATGTTATCTTCAATTCGATCGGAAAATATAAATATCTCGATGTCTAACTTTTATTAGGAATTTATACGAGCCACGTAGAAGTCAAACTGACTGACTCTGTCCAAGTTAAGTTTCTGGAAAATGAAACATACGTATCTATTCTAATACCGAGATTAGGACATTTTCTGTAAATGCGACTGTCTAGTTTGGCTTCTAATTGCATCGTATAAACTTAATGGGGAATGTTTTTAGCCCGATTTTAACGAGAATTTTAAATGAACTTCATCTTAAAATATTCAACAAAATTTAATATATGCATCGGTTCGAACACGGTTCACTCGCAATAAAAGTATACATCAACGGGTTATCAGTTTTATCCCACAAATACGCAGAGTCATGAATATATTATTATGTTTATAAATATCCGTAATTTAGCTGTATGAGCGCGCTAAAATTTATTATGTCCCGATATAATAGGAGTAACTAAAAATCGAATAATTTCGCGATGAAGTTTGCCTGTTTGAAGCGAAGCCAAGTTATAGAGACATATGTACGCGTAACTGTAAACGTGATAAACGACCGTCGGACAGGAATTACGATACTACGTTGGAAGCTTTTAACAGAGATTGGATCAGAAAATCTCAGAAAATGTGTACTGCAACCGATTAACTATCCAACGTTTGACTGTTGCTCAACGCTTGAGAATCAATTTTTATTTCCCGGGATTCTCACACTATTGAAGTTTCAATGTTCAGTTAATCAGAACTTGGAATATTTTTTTGCAGAACACCATAAAACGATTGGCCAGACAAATCAGGCATTGTCTTGGAATCACACGATACGCATAAGACGCGCTCTAACTTTGTTTAATAAACGCTTAAAAATCCTGTGACTGCGTTTCACGGCAATTTAATAGGATTAGCAATTTATAAGGTTATTTTCTCCAAGAAGAGTGGCGATTATTTGAAAATCAAGCAAGGGAACAGAAATTCGTATATGTTTGAAGAACTGGACATCGCCTCACTTTGCGCCGACCGATTCTACTGGGCGAGCGTCTGGCCGCACACTGACCTACTACACTGCCAGACACCGTAAGTGACCATACAGTTAAGGCAGCTTTGTTTTTCAACCGTGCCACCCTGCTTGCGTATACGCTGTTTTCCTTCATCGATGTTTTCCTCGCCGCTCAAACACGCATAAAATCGCAACGGCGTTGATCACCGTCGAATGTAAACGGTTCGATAACTCGAGGAGAAAACAACGACGAACTTTCGAAAACAGGCACGTATCGTTAATCAGTAAACAACCTCAAAAAAAAAAAAAAAAAGAAAAAACGAGCATGCCTATGGATTTTTCATGAAGTGAAAAACCTCGTTCACGATCATCGAATCCGCCTTGAAATTTCATTCCATGAAAATCGCTTAATTAATAATTAGCTTCGGCGATAAATAAGGTGAGAGGGAAAGCGGGAGATTTTATTAACTGAAAATCGGTTAATTAGTAATTAGTCTTTGCAGTAAACGTCGGAAGAGAGAAAGTGACAAAGGTGGGTTTCACCGAGCACGAAAAATGGATTTTCATTAAGAGAATCGACGAAACTATGAATTATCCGGCTTGTAATTAATGTTATCTTGGAAATTGGACGAATTCGTGAATTCCATGTAATTTATTATATATCGTCGAGCTCTCTTGTTCTTGGGAAAAGAGTAAATGGAACGGGTCGATTGAATAATGCGATGCATCGCGCGTTCCATTTAATTACGCAAATCGCGCGAGAAGCTGAAAGTTGAAAGCGACAACAGGATACGCGAAAGGCAAATGATTGCTGCGAACGGTACTCCATACGAATTAGGTCAGCATCGGATGTATATATATATATATACATATACATATACGTAAGCATGTGTATATATATATATACGCGTGTGTATATATGTACACGTATGCACGGAATGTGTTTGTATTGCTACTTCTCGAGAGCGCTTAAGCAAGAGTGTGAATAAATTTCTTTATCAAACAAATCGTGGATACATGGACGTGTTTTTAAGTAATTGCTTTCCCTCCGTTGCTAAACACCTCCATCTGGCGTTAATTTTAATCAAGTAAAATACGCTCGACTTGTTCCGCTCGACACATTTCATCTCACTTTACGAGCTTTACGAAACCGTCGTGTAAAATAGTGATGAAAAAAAATGTCGCATTTCATACGGAAAATATTTCATATAGAAAGTAGTTGATCTCCTATTCTTTCTTTTTCTTGTTTCTCGGTTACGCGTCTTCTCAAGTTGCACGTAATAACCAGAGATGAAACGTGTAACGAGGCATCCCCAGTGACGCCACCGAAAGAGGGTGTACGGTAACGAGTTAGTCATTAGTTCGCGATAACAAAGCAAGCCTATGTTTTTCCTAGCGACTAGACAACCAACATTCATGCAGAAGTCGAGGGATCCATATCTGTGTTACGCACAATCCCCACCACGAGCTCCATCTCGTTTCGCTGTTCTATCTAAGCCTGTCTATATTGCCCCGTCTTCCTTGTCAATCTTTCTGTTGACCTATAGTACGACCTCGATTAACCATCAGACCAGATTGAACTCTGCCGATTTTTCTATCAATTTCGTTTGTTCTGACATCGACTCGATCCCTTTCACAAAAAAGGATGATCAAGCAGAAATTTCAACGTTCACATCGGTCGGGCCACGGCCAATCGTAAAATAAATTAATACGGTAGTACATGGTGGATAATCGGTCGAAATGCATTTGAGGGAGACGTTTGGAATGTTTGGCCGTGGGTGGTGGCCCCGAGTCGTTGCTTCACACAACACTCTGGATACGTTTGCAAGTTGTCATTACCCGGTATTAATTTAGGGTCTAAACGAAGCGATACGATACGAGAAAAAAGAAAAGTCGTAGTTACCTGGAGAAGCTGATAATCCTAGGCAATGAGGGCTCCGTGAATTCCATGCAGTGATACTGGCATGGCGCTTTCTGGTACGACACTGGAACTGTACTCGACTCGTGAAGTGTCCTACCTCGGAAGGTTCGTCTCCTGGACTGCCACCGTTCAGAAACCTACATACACTCACACCTACTACCTGGTTGCTGGCACGCTATTGATCCTGGCCCAGACACCCGTCGACCCACGCAGACGCTTAGCGTTGCCGCGTCGCTTTAGCAACATGACGTCATTCGATTCCCCAAACCCCGTACCGCAACTGAGCTAGTATGATGCATCGTCCTTTTCTTCCTTCGTTTCGTACGGTTACCATCACGAACGCTACCAATTCTCGCCTAACATGTCCCACCTACCGTCCGTCTGGCACTCGTACCTCTTCTACCTCCAAATACCATAATTTTCAACATGACCGCATCAATTGACATGTTCACACGTACCGGTAGAACCATATATATTTCCGCAGACAAGGGTTTCCATATTCTTCTCCCGAATGTTTCCTGACCATTTCCAAAGTGCACGTTATCGACGATCAGACCTATTCGCCAGACTTTCATGAAAAGAATACTTTCGTTCGATCAATATCGGAACGATATCGAAATTTTCGAAAGCTAAATCGAATTCGATCGTTTATATCGATTGATCGCACCGACGTATCTTATATAGAACGCTTTGATTAATTATCGATTATTCTAATGATTTTTCTTAATGAAATGCACCTTGAATCGTTAAAAATAATTTTTCAATTATCGCAGATTCTAGTAAGACAAATAGAATAGTAGATCATAGGAACTACGTATGTGTACAAATTCATCTTATGTAAACGTATTATCATGTAGAACATCAGCGCCATAAACATCACAAAATGTAATTTTAAGAGCAAGATGTACTTTATTGTGACCTACAAAAAAGTTTGCTAGCAATTTCATGAACACATACATAAAGAGAAAACAACACGTGCTTCGGTCTGTTACAATTTTCTGAATTTATTTTATTTACTTTATAGAATTATATTCCATACAGTAACTACACTTACAAAGTCCAGATAAAACATTTTACATATTAGACAACGATACAACTTGATTGATGAATCCGTTAATGAAAGATATTCCTCACTAACAAAGTTGATAAAATCATACATAATTAATTTTTGACAGGGGAACTAAGAAAATGCATTACAAATAATTTCTTAATTCAGCTTTCCGTTCCTGTTGGTAATGATTTCTAACCTTCCTTCCGTTATCCATGTTTTCAAACCTTCCTCTGATTCGGTTTCCAAACATAATTGGCCTTAGTATAAATTCTTCCAAAGTATACTTAAAAAAATAAAGATTACATATTAATTACAAAATATAATTATAAATTTCTACAAAATTGCTATAATAACTTACAGCTGTTTGAATAAAATCATGTTTTCTTGCTTGTTCTATTAAATTGAGTAGTTGCTTTCCTTCTTCTATATCTTCTGTCTTCAATTTCTCCTCCAGTTCGTAAATCTGTAAGGCGAATATAAAGCAATGTAAGGATGAATGTAAAGAAACCCATACTATAATTATTACATAAGGTCTGTTTTAATCAGAATTAATAATTAACAGGAAAAATTAAACAATGCATGTAAATACCAATATTGAATTAACTTTACAGCAATAAACTTTAATTTTACATACCACATCAGCGAAAAAATAGTGAGATTTATTCATCATATTCTCTTGTTCTAATCCAAATTTCAAGAAAGGAATTACTTGTATATATCTTCCCAAATGCACATATGCCAAAATTTTAAGACCCCTGATACTCATAGTTCTGTCGAATGATACTGAACTTAATATGTCCAGAGCTATGTCAGGTTTATTATTTTTAATTGCTAGACACGATAACAATGCACAACTTCTTACAGAAGGCTTTGTTTTATCAGACTGCTCCTGCCAATAATTTAATGCGTATTCTAGTGCCTCTGGAGAATTCTAAATAAAAAATGTGGACATTAATTAAAAACCTAAAATATTAACTAATATAATATAGGATTACTAATTAAAAAGTACCTCCTTCAGACATCCTGCATACAATAAGATGCTAGAGCTCCCAATGTAAGTTACACCTCTGTTCTCCAAAACTTTCTGGTATATCTCTCTCATTTCTTTGAACATATTATTTTTATATAATAAGCACATTAAAATGCGGAAGGATGTGCGGTAGTTAAAGCTTTCTTGCAATGTACTATTATCAAATATCTTCAACGCATATTGTGGTTGATTCAAATGATAATACATTCTCATTATAACTGGTCCAAATATGTATTTACCAAACTTCTTTTCTTCTTGATTGTGAGTGTATTTCACCAACATATCATTTAACAGTTGCATATCATTTTCAGTAGCTTGTGCTAAATGTATCATTGCTTTTAAATCCTCTGTATATACCACTCCTTTCTCATCCTGACATATTTCCTGCATTTTTTCGCGAAATGTATTTTCTATCGTCATAAACTGATTGCGAAATATGTATCTCGTATTCTCATATGATAATACGCCTAAGTCTCGTTCCGTATATATACACCGAACGCCAACTATAAACAAAAAAAGAAAGGATAAAATCAACTTCGGAAATCTATTTATTTTTGAATTAATACTGATATTAATATGTGAAACCATCCCACTCTCATATTATTTGCGTTATGGACATTTTTGAACTCGTTATTCTAATTTAAGTCCATGTAGTGCAGGCGTAGGTTAAAGATATTACATACCATTTATAAAATTATATTTTAAAAATGCATTATTTGCCAAAGATATATTTAATCTACAAAATCTTCGAAGACTGGACGCCATGGTTTAACAAACAAATAATACTTTATATAAGTTATATCAGTACAGTTACAAGACCGAGTGAACAAATCAACAATTACTCCTCACGCTTCTATACGTAAAAGACTAACGTTCTCTGTTATAACGGAAATGATACTACAGAAAATCACGTGGTTTCCGATTTTATGGACAACTATGATCAATAGTATAATTGAGGTATAATTGATACTCTGTTATCACAATTATATCACCTTTTAATGTAATAAAACGATTATTTTATCTGTTTTAAGTAGTTTCTGAAAAGTAAAATCAAATTCATAAATAAATAAAATATTTTTACCGGCTGAACTTATATCATGCTTGGACTATAATCCGTCTTAAAATATAAAACAATTCCCTATTTCTAAAATAAATTTAATTTATTAATTTATTGGTCCTAATTAGGACCAATTATTTAAATTTAAACTTCATGTTATAGTCAATTAGAATCGATACTTTTTATGCAATACGATACATGTATCACGTGAAAATTAAGATAATTTTCATAAAAATAATTTTTGTCCACTAACTTGACATCTTTTAACATTTTTAAACGAGATAGCTAATTTAATTAATTAATCAATAGTTAAAACTTTATAGTTTTCTGAAATAAGAAATTACATTTTCTAGCATTGTTTTTTATTGCATTCTTCTTTTTTAACATTCGTTCCATCTTATTAAGCTACGCTGTATGTTTTTATAAAGTTAATGCAAGGAATATATTGTAATTTATTTATTCAGTCCTTATTGCTACTTTACATTGTACATTACATTACATTACATCACATTTTGCTGTATTATGTAATACTTTCATGCTTAAAATTCTCTTTCGATTACTTGTATTTATCAAATTTTACATTAATTACAATTTTCAGCATCCTTAAATCCGTATCAATTTATTCCATCATTTTAATTATCGTTGGTGACTAATTTTTTTTTTTTTTTTTCATTATATTTAAGTGAATGCCTTTTATATTACACTTATTCAGCTTAAAATGAAACTTACAATTATTTAATGGATACTAAATGACATAGAATTTTAAGATACTAAATGATTTAATCCTAAATTAATAGAAGGACAGTAAAGAATATTGCGAGGAACTAATACTTACACCAAGAGCAAAAAATAAAAATTACTTTAATGCACTCTCAGGTATGTGCAATTGTTTCTCACTTCTCCTTTTTAATTGATATTTGTTTGAAAGAACAACATTACGTAATGTTGAATGAAGAAATCTTTTGTTAATAGATTCCTTTGGTTTTATCCATCCACTGGGTCCCATTATTTCTGCTCTTTTTGCTCCAATCTTAGCTTCTTCTAATAGTGCCTCAACTGCAAGTCTAAAAAACAAATTATATATTCTATATTATATCCTGAATTCAAGTTCAACAAACAGACAAGTATTTTAAGGTGTAATAATTTTATTAATTCTCAACAAACCGATTATAGGTTTTACATTATTGTCATTATCTTATGATCTTGAAAGCGTCATATTATCTCAAATGAAATACATATGCAAATAATACAAGTTAACCTTTGTATTCAAGCATAAACAAACTGAAGCCCAACCTCACCTGTTTAATGTTTCATCATCCATTTTCTTAATATTTTACAATTTTTTTAACCCTTGCACGCAAAACATGAGAACTTTCTCGTTAATTTATATCTTTCACAGCGAACGAAATTGTTCCTTAACAAACAATGAATTTTATTGTTCGTTACAGACAGTATAAAGATTTTCAATATTCATCTTGTTAGATACTAAATAAGCAAATAGTTATCACGTAAATTTATAATAAAAATAAAATTATACTACGTTTATGTACATTATTCCCGTATTGACATAAACAACAGATGTTCGTATAAATTAAGGTTAAGTTTATGTCACAAATTAAGTTGTGTGCGCTTACGAATACCCCCTATATTTATATATTTTCATTCGTGATATTTAACTTATAATATTTTAATAACCTGAATACAAAAGTATTAGATTGATACTATTTACAATCTGCAAGATATCATTTGGTAATCGTAAATTATATTCTAGCATATTTTTAATGCATTTCTTCAATTTTATATCTAAGTAATTTTAATAGTTGAAAATAAAAATACATGAATTTGATAAATAATAAGTATATATTTGTATCAGAGGATATTGCGTGTAATTGTTTTAAATGCACATTATTTTAAAAATATGTCAAATAAAATTATCCATTTATTATACAAATTCAAATATTCAGTTAATTAATAATTTAAATCTAATTCTATTTTAGGATGTCTATTTTAGGATGATGGAGGATCCTGAATTGATTGCATTAAATAAATTAAAAAATGAGCTTGTTGCAAAAGCACAGAATTTAGTTGAAAAATTAAAAGAACAGGAAAATCGGCGAGAAGTTGTTACGTTAAAGTTGTATTATATTTATCCTTAAATTTATCCTTTTATATCAAATCTATTATACCCTTGATATTAATTTTTATTATTTCTATATCAGTTTGCCAAGGACTACAGAATCTGGTAATAACACAAAAGAAAAATTACAAGGACAAGATACACATATACTATGTAATGTTTCTTGCGGAGTCTCTGGTATAATATTTAAAGATACAGATAAGAAATGGTTACATGATAATGTCTATAAATATACAACTTGTTTGAAAACGAAAGCTTTAAATTTATATGTAGAGTTAACAGTAAAATTGGAGGTATATAACGCAAAATAACACTACTTCTATAATAAAATACATTGTTGCAATGTATTATTTTTCTGCTTTATTTTAGGATGAAAAAGAATTTGAAATTTGTGATATAACATGTCATTTTATAAATATTGATAAATGTTATATGTTGGAGATTGAATCTTGGGTACAAAATATGACTAGAATGAAGAACTTTTCACTTCTTACATCTGGTAATTTACAAGTTACATAATTTTTTGTGTAACAGGAGAAAGCAGTACTTAAACATTAAAGATTTATTTTTCTAGCAATTTCACAATACAGTGAGGAAAACATGGTAAGAAAAAGGATACTTGATAAGTTGAATAATGGGAAGTATGTAAGTTGCAAACAGTGTAAAGAAGAAAATGGTGGAATTTTAGTATATGTACATTCAACTGAAAACATAAAGCAGGTGTATCTAATACTTCAATGGTCAGTATTGTTTTCGGAGCGGTATTGGAAAATAGAGCATCATTTTGTCATGAATCCTGAAAAAACTGATAATATATGTAATCAGCACTTTCCTCTTACTGCAAAGTTTGCACAAGAAAATCAATCTTTGCTGGAAAATTTTTGCAAACAAAACCTTACAAAAGAAAATGTCATTGAATTATGGGACGATCTATGTTCTGTTATTGACATGTATGAAGATAGTAATCAGGCAGAAATTAATGATGATATGGAGTAATATTTTTTTAAACTTAAGCTATTATAAACGTCAATGAGTAAACTATCGTTGGATAATGTATGATAATAAAGAATCAATAAATATTTATTTCAAATATATTTGGTGCATTACAATTTTAACATTTTCATATTTTCGTATACAGGTTATGTTAAGAAGTATGGAATTAGTGAAATTGTCCTTTTTCGTGACATAATATCTTTTTAATACTCGTATTAAGATATATTTCACAATTATTGTCTATTTTGATCAATATTTTTGATTAGTGTATTTATATATATAAATAAGAAATTGCAAACTACAACTCCCCAGTGGCGCAATCGGTTAGCGCACGGTACTTATATGACAGTAAATTTGTGAGCAATGCCGGGGTTGTGAGTTCGAGCCTCACCTGGGGAAATTTTTTTTTATATTTAAATTCATAATATTTGAAATTAAAATATGTAAAACGCATCCTACATTTTTTATGTCTGATTGTTACGTATCACTAATTATCACGTTAAACATGTATTAGGACAGAGATCTAATAAGTATATTTATTTGTACTGTTCATACTTTATTGCATATTTTGTCCTTTGTTAATCTCTTATTAATGTACTATTAAGCCAAATTAACATTTTATTTTTAGTAACAATTTTATTCAAATACATACATTGTTTACATATTAAATATATAATATAAATAAAATAACTAAAATATGTTAGCCTGTAGCCTCTGTTTCTGTTTTCAATTCTGATTCTCCACTTTTATTTCTTTCAATTTCTTCTGCAGCTTTCCTGCGATTTCTCCATGCTTTCATATATGTTCTTGGATGTATTGGAAAGAAACCACAAAGACCTAGCAATATTGCTACTGGTTTTGATACTGCCACATTTTGTCCCAACCAATATTGTATCCGTTCGAAATTTAAAGAAATTAATTTTTCATCGTATTTGTTTGGCAAAGGGTCATAGGTACCTAGTTGTTCTATCGGGGGTTTATGTTGTCCACTTTTAGTCTGAAATGAAATTAGTTCACAGCATACTTATAGATTCATATTAGTGAGTTTATCAAGAAGTTTCATTATAAGAGTTTTATTTATAGAAATGTAAATGACCAAGTCTGTGTAATTTATTGTATTAGAAACAATGTTATATACAATGTAAATAACTATGTTATTTTGCTTGGTAACTTATATGCATTAAGAAAGAAATCATGATAAAACTCAATTATAGCAAAGAAAATGCGACTGACAAATAAAAAAATTAAAACATATCGAGAAGTTATAAGTTTATGTAGATAAGATTATGTAGATAAGTAAACGGACACAAAATAATGTTTTTTTTTTTATTGAAAAGTAGTATGGTTGGAGTTTTAATTAAAAATCATTAGTGAAAACTTACAGCCATAACAACAATGTGATAAAAAGGTCTGTTAGCACATCCATAACGAACAAATCGTATCGATCTAGGATAGAAAGCATCCGAAATACCAATCCCCGATGAGGGATGCAATGGTAAACGTGGCATTTCGTTAAATATTTATCAGTTCGAGTTATATTACAACATAAAATTACAACTCTGTCACATAAAAGACTTCAATTTTCAGTTCATCATTGGAGGTTATGTTAGATACGACTGGTTGGACAACCTATTGAGATATGAATTCGGCATCAACAATTTGGAATCTATATATATTAGAATATTACCTGACATTACATTTGATTAATCATTAAGATAGTCAATATTAATTCAAGTAAAAGAAATTAATATTCAAAACGAGAGTTATTTAAGTTAATTTTAATAAATATTCATCTATTTACAAAAGTATTTAATGGCAATTAATGAATAAGTATAGTATATATATTTTAAATACAATATTTTTAATGATCGGTATCCCTATACAGAAATAAAAAAATATTAATATTTTTTATAATTAAATTAATTAATAACCATAAAAAATATTCAATGTAGAGCGGGGAGTCTTAAGGAAGGTTAGTGTCTTAGCGCTATCTGGCGCTAAGATATTTGTATTAACTAAAACAATTTATATAATAAATATTATATTATATTTCATATTTAAAAAAATTTGCATGAGTTTCTAGCTATTCATAAAATAGTTCAAAAGAGATTTCAACATATTTCATAACCGGAATTTACTATAAACGAATTTACGAACGAATCTTAATCGTTATAAAAATCATAATAATACTGTTATTCATATTTGTAACTTGTATTTAATTATATCGAAGAGATTTTATTTATAAAATTTCCGTATGAAATTTAGGTAGAAGGATAATTTATACGATGAATCGAATGGCGTACAGTTTTTTGGTCAGCGCATGTGCAACACGTGAATCCCTACAGATACTTCCAATGTTTGGTATAGAGGGGTGAGGTTAGGACTTGAATCCGTTCAACCGAATGGTTTCGTTGTCAGTTTGACATGCACAGGCGTTCTGTGTGCATCGGTTGTGTGAGGTGTTACAAGTTTCTCTATAATCATATATCCGTCCTTACATACAATAATCTTGAATTAATCAATGAATTCACATTTAGTACTCCTATCAATATAATTCTCAATTTTCGTGTAACAAAGTATCAAATTATTGATGTTTATATATAAAACGACGTGGCCGTGGTAAACAAGTGAAAACCGGCAAGATAATTTAGGAGTCTAGAATTATTAATTATAATCAACGGTTAATGGTGTTCGTCGATATTCGCGGGATGCGCTACGAGACCGTCTTTTCTTGTAGTCATTTTACATCCAGGTTATATCTCGAAAGGGAATAGCCTCGATTTCAGGGAGAGCAGGTTGATTTTTTTTATTGTTAACGATTACGAGATTTGTTAAAATCCGGAATCATGGATTCCAATACGCCGAAAGTGGAGTTCGCACTTGGAAGTGAAGTGTCGTTGAACCACTTCAAAAGTAACTTTGCGCGTTCTTTCGTGACCAATTGCCGTGAATCTAAATCGCTGGATTACGAGCTCCTTAACAACACGACCGACGAAGATGATACACAGACCAATGGCAACAACAATAATTTCTTCTCCCTCATCAATTTCGGAAGTGATATAACGACCGTCGTGGATAATAACGCCTTTAAGGACTCTCCAAACCTTTGGAAAACGAATGAGGTAAATATATATATATATATTTTTAATTTTTATTAAACCTCTCATCAACCAAATCGTTTGTGTCACGTATTTTCGTCATAAGCAGATATATTTTCTCGAACGGAAATGGAGTATGGATTGCGTTAAATATAGATTACTTGTTATGTACAATAAGGCGTTATGTGAGGTATCGTGTTCTAGTATGGAGATATTGTCTTTTATTAGTTACATAAATCTTCCCTTGTATCGATTATTAGAAGCCCGTCGTGCATATTACACCAGAGATAAATTCGTTAAAATTAATTGTGAATTAATCTAGTAATTGTGTTTTTTTATTTATGTTTGGGTTTAACGTTACGTTTCCTGTTTTATAGCCTGTTCAATCCTCGGCGGATATCAGTGAACTGGAGACGCTGAAAGCTGTAAGTTTATTTCATTACTTCTATTCTTATAGCACAATTTTATGCGTTGTGTCATAAAAAAGTGTTTTACAGAGAAAAAGTTTCTATACTATTGTATTTCTTCTAAAGTTATGGTTTCTATGGTTTATCGCATCTTATTTAAAAAGTAATACCCTTCATAGATTGCGACTGCCAATAATATCAATACTTTACGAAAGTAAGTTAGTAATAAAGATTGTTTCGCGCGTCGGTTCTCTATCTTTTATTAAATACATATACTTTACCATGACGATAATAAGCAGATTATAGTAATTGGTGTTCTACGATTATCTCTATACAAATTTGTACGCCAATAAGTACATATTAGGCCTGAAACATCTATTCGTTTGTAATATATTTGCATAAGAATTGCATAGAAATATTTAAGAAACAGAGAGTCTCGCATTGCGCATGCGCATCAAATTACTTTGGTATTAGCTTTGCAATTTGGCAGCACTGTGACCGGGTTTTTCTAACCTGAAAGAGCAACTTTTTTGCCCGTTTCGACCGATGTCGTTCCGTTTCGATTGTTTCTGCGAAACAATTCGAAAAGCGTGAATCGTTTTGCCGGCTCGAAAATAGAGGGTTGCCCAACTGGAAACGATACCGCGGCAATACTGAAAATAAACCGGCTCGCTGCCTGAACGTTTCGCGACCAACCGGTAGTCGGGTCAGTTCAGTTATTTTGACATTTCTGTTTTGTACCGTTGTCCGCATCTTCCGAGAATTGTCGCTTTCGCGTTCCCGGTTATTATCGTCTTTTGAGCTTATATAAGAGCTTATAATATTTTAGATCTTGTCTTAACAGCCATCGACTGTTCGACGTCAATTCGGAAGTAGGTATAGTGACTCACGAAAAGATGCGAGCAGTTATAGAAAATTATTGTTAGAAGATTAAAGACCGACATTTAGTACATTTATAGGATAGTATACTGTATCTTTTATATTTTTATCTAGTTAATGGAAAAATATATATAATATCATATCATCCATTCCTGTCCTCGCGTTTTTTCATCGTTCTAATTTATTTATGTTTCACTTCGTGTTTATTCTCCGATTGGGAAGTATTCGTAGATCTAGTGACTCACGAAAGTGTTTGAACATTGATGGACATTTTTGGTGAATATACATCATGCGCGTAATAGGAAAGATTTTGGAATCTCGTTAGCACTGTATTGGGATACGACTATCGTGCTTATATTGGCAAAATTTGAAATCAATCTGAAAATATAGAAATTACAAGATATTCATCGCGTAGACTTCGCGAAAATCATCAAAATATTCCACCAGTTAGTTATTCGTTGCATTAGTAAGCCAGCATTGGCTTATTAAATAGTCCGTCGAATTTTTAAATTGTTTTTGCCTTTTTTACCTGACGATCTTCATTTTTTCCATTGAAATTTTCTGCCATTTTCCGTCTAATGCTACAGCTTCAAATTCTTCATCCACTTGCAAATTGTTTATAGGGAGTGACTAAGACTATAGAAATTGGCTAGGAATTATGAAAAGAGAAACAGTTAGAATATTTATTATATTTTTATAACATCTTCGTAGTGCTGTCCGTTTGATTAGAATTTTGCCAACGATTATAATATTTGGTCTCGTTGCAAGATTTAATTAAACGCTTGAATAATGCAAGTAGCAAACCCAGTTAGACCAGTTTGATCGATGAAAATGGTCTGAGCTAGTTTCGCACGGTCAATGTCGCGCAGAATGTAAAGCTTCCGGTATAATTCAATTATAGGGAAAGAACGATCGGATTAATTATTCCATTTTGCCTGCGCTTGAGGTATAAAATCGGGATGCATGCTTTCCCGGTTAATGAAAGTTCTATTACTGTTAAATATCATGGACTTCCGGTGATTCATGCGCCATTCATGTTCATCGTAACGCGGCTCGTCGATTCCGTGTTCCAATCATTTTGTATTATATCTAATGTAATTAACAACATTTCTAACGTAATTAAAAAAGTAGATTTATTATCGGAAAAAGTAAGCAATCACGAATCCTGGCTTTTCTAGTGCAAGTTTCATCTTCGAAGATATAACTTTCAGTATCGGCGCAACGCATTATGCTATTATTATTTATTGCTCGAGTTTTAATTGTAGTAATTCTATATCGCGTCTTCCACTTTCCTACGGCTCGTAGAAGATAGGAGTTCTATTTGTCGCGGCCGTGCAGATTTTTAGCCGATCTTTGTTGGGTTTAGCGTGAAAAAGTAGGCTATCGTTCCGGAGAACGTAACTTACGAATATACGTACAGCGAAGGTGCAGGAGATTTCAAGGTCATGCTCGTTCTTTCAGAACGACACTATATGTATGTATTTTTTCATCTTCTCTGGGGTATTAACCACACAGGTGGATTTAATTAGTCGCAACGAGTCATCTTTCATAACGTAGAAAATTGCTCGAATAGTAATTTCTATTGTCGTAAGAAACGTTTTCAAGCGACGTATTGTATTGTTCATCGATGGTATACGAATGTTTTTATCAGAGGTATATGGCTATCAGATTTACTAGAAAGTTGCAGAATCGTCGTATAATCACCGAGTACGATTGTCACGAGAAGCTAAGAGGTCCTACTTTTCCTAGTAGAATTGCTTAGAAATATGGTTGTTATATTGTTATACACAGGCTGTTATATTTTCAGGGATATGCACAGCTTTAGGAAATTATACCTGTTGCAGTCGTAGAAACCTGGAAACATCTGCAGGCTCGTAACAGTAAATTTCTCGTTTCTCGTATATTGTCGCTATAATATTAAAAGTTATACTCATTGCAGCTATAAAAAGGAAAGGCAGCAGTAATAAACAGCAACCTACAGAAATACCAGGCTAATATATTCTGCATGTACAACTTGACAATTGTCCTTGTATAGCCTAAATGGATGATCGATGATTTAAAAGGCTCGGTAAGTAAATGCGGATTAGTTTTGAGGAAAACTTTATGCTTTTGTTCGGATGGAAGCTCTTGTACGCAGATACATCGGTCGAGGCGTTTGCGTTGTCGAGATCGGGTAGCTTTTATTGAGCGGAAGTTCGCTCGAGCCCCTTCCGTAATTATCAGTCGAGATATACACCATTCTTTGGTAGCTTTGTACGTTTGTCCACAAGCGTTGTACGCCCGTGAAATCGTGGTTTTCGTTGCACGTGTATATACGTATTCAGACAACGATGACCCGTACACGCGTTGCTTCCTTTTTCTCTGACGTCACCATCCTGCTCTTTTTCGATGCCGTGACCACCAGGATGTAGGTGCACGCACGTACACACGTCTACCAAAATTACCCGTTCATTTCCTTTCCCGTGAAATCCTCTTTTTTAACAGCTGTACAAAGCCGGTTCGTTTGTTTCTTTTTCCTTTCTCTCTCTCTCTCTCTCTTTCTCTCGCTTTATCTTTTTAAAAACGTGAACGTATGTTTGCTTCTAGAAGGAACAACCTCGTGAATTGTTCTATAGTGTCGCACATCGGATTAAGTAATATGCAAATGACAGACGAAATTTTGCAGAAAACGGTACCGAGGTATTTGCCTCGTATGGAGCATGAGTCGTACAAGACGTAACGTCGAATATGACTGGGATTGCTAAGGGTAGGATATTAAGACTTCAGGAGTAATGCAATCTTTGACGATTTAAGTCGGTAACGTTCGTGGCAAGAAGACGATTTTCTAATGGGAACTTTAAGCACAAAGATCTGGACTGTGAAAGGATCTCGTTATTCGATGTCAGAGCACTCGTAGAAAGTTCACATTTCCCAAGCGATATTCTCGACGGTTCAAAGTACAACGCGCGTAATTTTTCTTTCCGGCGCAGATATTTCCTCCACAGACGACGTGTGTTCTTCGCGTTTGTCATTTTGCATTCGCCACCATCGAAGATAAATGAATAAATGCCCAAAAAATCGGTGTGATTTTGCACGTCACGACACAACACCGAGAAGCGTTCTATCTTATCGGAAGATGAGCCAAACGTTTGATTCAACGACTCTATCGTACAACTGTCTATCTCTGTTGTACAATCTATCAGAGACTAAAAGCCTAGGACTGTAGAAGAATTAATTTCGTGCATGAGCGATTCAACCTACTAAAAGCGAAGAAATACGTTCCCTTGGAAAATATCTGGTAGCATCTCAAAAATGTTCGCTTCATTTTGCACCCTGTACCATTGAGAAGATCCGTATAAATACGTAATAATTTGCTTCAACAAATCTGTTGTATAATTTGCCTGTCAGAGGCTAAAAGGGAGTTAGTTCTGCGCATAAACGGCTGAACTTACGGAATGTAAAATGATACGTCTGCCTCGAAAGCAGCGAACGATACTTCAAAAACTTGAATTTCATTCCGCATCCAACGGTGGTGTCGCTATTAAAAAATCCGCATGAATACGGTATGTTGCTAGGTATAATGATATAACAGGGAACGAAAATTTCCAAGATTACACGCAGCTGGCAAGCTGGACCTTTGGAAAAACGAGATTTCTTGCGTATCAGTTTAATATTGGAGCACTGGTACGCGACGTAAGATAGGAAGGCAGAGCTGGAGCCAAGCGGATTACGGGAATTTTCTCAGCAGGAACACTGTGGATTGTAGACGAAGCGAAAGCGTGGCTCTGTTGGTTGGCTGATAGAGTTGGTCGACGAGAAAGGAACGGGGAGTAGTATCGTTCTATAATGGATAGTCCGTATGCACGCATTTTCTAATGAAGTAGCCGTGCACAGGGCACGAGTTAGGTATCGTTGTCGCGTACACGATAATTTGTCCCGACTCGCCGTCCTTCCAGGATGATCATTATTCCAGAGCTGTGGACAACTAGGTAGCCTTTCCCGCTACCTCTTCTATCTGCGCCGCTCGTTAATGAACAAACCATTAATCAAACTCTTCCGGTCGTTGCCGGCTGATGATTCCAAGCGACATCTATTTGCCACTGATTTTTCTCTCTTCTTGCCTACGATCTTTGCCGTTCGTTCTCTGTTACTGAATTTTGTTACGCTTCTAGGCAGAGAAGCTTGGATTTATTGCTTACTGGTTCGAGATTCGGATACTACGGATGCACAGGAGGGCTGACAAAGTGGAAGTTCATGGATTCGATAACGCATGGTTTCACGAAGTTTGCTTCGGTTTGAGCAGACGGTAGCAGAGATATTTCGATGGCTACATATTTGTCGAGCATCGTGGATGATCGGAAGGATAGAAAGTTCGAACGGTTTTCGGTTTGACTAAGTTTGAATAGTACGTGGTTTGTCACAGTTTGTTTTGGTTCTGGTAGAAGGTAATAGAGAGCTAGCTTTTTAACTTTTGACGTTCGAATGGAATTAGAACAATTAAGTTCATTATGTAAATCTTGAACGATTTCTTAGTATACTTATTGTTAGTGTCAGAAGTTATTAGGAATTTTGTTATTCAGCTATCAGCCACACCGATGAGTTCTCGTCCAAATTGAAGAATCCATTCAGTTTCATCTCGTTGGCAGAGAGTTGGTTATCCAGCACCTCGGTTTCGATAATCCTCAGCTTGTCTTTATTGCAATACTCGAAACGTTTGAATATTCCAACTGTATTATACCTGTACACACATATTGCCCTATCACTGTCACGTTGAGATAACTGCAGCCGAATGAAACTGGTCTGAAATAACGTAGAGCCTCGTTCACGATCCATTTGCACGAGTCGATGAATTGCAGAGGCTTCGACCGTTGTTCTTTGATCCTTTCTATGGATTGGGTGGGGATTAGGTCATGTCCAAGCGTTTGCCAATAGACGATTCTTCGTTCGAACGGTACAGCTTTGTGCAAAAGTTTAAGGACAGGGTTCGATTAATCGCCTGTTCCAGGGTTCACTGGCGATTTCAAAGGAAATTACCGGAGGACCGTCGTAATTAGTTCATATCATAATTAATTGTCGATGGTCCTGGAAATTTCGGAAATAGCTAATAGAGGGTTTAGGCTATTTCGTACTTATTATTTAATATTTATGTTTACTTAAGTATTTATGCTTGATCGTGATCGGCTACCATCGTGTTGCAGGAACTGTGATTGATCGTGGAAATGTAAATATGTCGTCTTCGTATTTTTGCGATCGATCAAGAACGTGCAGGAATTTTTGATAAAAATGTATCTGTTTTGATACACGTGTTTAGGAGCAGTTTGATAGTCTTAAGGTTAGTTTCCTCGGGCCTGTTAATTAGCCGTTTCATGTTTCGTATTTTTATTTCTTATTTCTCATTTTTATTTCATCTTTACAAATATAATGTACGGTGCTGCTGCGAGGATGCGAAGGAAGCGATTAGAATTCCTAACAGGAGGTGGCTCTAATCTATGATCAATCTGTTTAGCGCAGATTTAATTACTATGCTCCAGTAATTAGAATTTACTTCCGAGCATGCCGCCTCGTACGCCTGGTATTCGGCATATTTTTTTAGAAGATTAGACGTATACTCTACCTGCTAACAGAGTAACCAAAGTGAAAGGGATATGATGAAAGTTTAGAACAGCCAATATCGTAAGGTAATGGAAACAGTATCAAAATTAGCAAAACTGTCTTTGAAATAATTGGCCAACATCTTGGCGTTCTCTTTCGATCTATCGTTTATTCGCTTGGCGTAGGATAGGCCAAGTGAAAAAAGGCTTTTACGTTTCATGTATAATTCTATATAATCTTCCCGATCCAGTTACGATCTTGTTGCTCGTACTTTACTCGAAACGATTATTGGACATCGTATTATTATACGTAGATGGAACAACTTCCTCCATGCGAAGACAGAGCGAAGCTTTTAAAAAACCAGCCACTGCGCTTCTAATCAGTTTACAATGTTCGAATATGAAATTACGATAATGTGCTGAAATTGGAATAACGTCGCGTGACGATGTCTTCAAGTTACGTTAACTGCTCTACTTAAACATCTTCTATTTCTAATCTGTTGCTTTTCATTGCTATTAAAAATATATTATATTTACATTTGCATGGATTCACATCGATCGAACCGGAGTTGATGTTTAATTAACTGCTTCTGCGATTACAGAAATTCCTATTAAGAGATCTGCTTAGCAAATTAGTTTCTTGTCTTCCATTTTTCAAATCTTTGACACTTATAGATCGTTACTAAAGGACGATGTATTTTATCAAATAATTGAACGCAAGCATAGACTTTGATTCGTTCGATTCGCTGAGAGACGAAGCGCATTCGAGTTCAAGCTCCTGAAACCGCCTCTGCGTTCTCGATGGATCGCGCTGAATAGAATTGTTCGGCTGACAATTGTAGTCAGCAAATTGTTCTCTAATCACTGAGCCTGCAATGCTGTGGCGGATAAGGAGAAGCCTGAAACGCGACCACTCGGCAACGCGGAAATCATCTTTTAGAATTGCACCTTCGGAATTTCGAAACACCATCCCGTGCGTTCATTTTCCATTTTCCTGTGTTTCAGGAAGCTGAAGGAGCGTTAATATTCGCGGAGAAATAAGAAAAGCCAGAGACGAGCATTGGGAACGATGAATTATCGGCGAACACTGAACGGTTGGGTGACCGTGTTCCGCAATTAAAACGAAAACGTAAAACTCCTAACTATCATTTCAAAAACGAAGAAAATTGAAGTCTTATCATCTGTGCCATCTTTGTTTTTCTTCACTCAATTTAAAACATTGTTTCGCAACAGTCATTATTTCGTAACGCCTTGTATAATATAACATTACTTAAAATGTGAAACGCGCGGAGCACTTCGAACGTTTCAACATAGGATACGTATCTCGAAAAATGAAAAAAATGTCAAACGTGTTACTTTAATTAAGGAGATAATCGCCACTCGGCACGGACAAGGGAAGCGTGTGCAAACTGGCTGGTGTTCTAAAAAAAAAAAAAGTCCTTATCATTTCGTAATTCTAGTTTCGCAGGTGTTTCGCTTATTATCATTTTCGTTGTTCGAATTATCTTCTTCGTTTCTAATAATTCCTCGATTTTATCCTACTGGAATAAAGCTTATGGTAGAATGATAACCGGCTAATTATAAACCTGCAATTTATTTCGTAAGATTTTATTCCCAATTTCGTATCGCTCGAAGCTGGCTAGAAATAATATGAAAAAGTCGAGCGTCGTTAAAAACGATAAAAAAAAAAGTGCGCGCATTTCTAGAGATATTTGTAGAAATACGAGTTTAACGTTGCTGGCGAGTATATTCAGCCGTGTTAACGAAAGGGTTGAACGAAGTTGTTGAGCTTGGCTGGCTTTTTCAGACTACTTATACGGCTATGGAGCGAGGTGAACTCGCGGAGGTCGTTTTCTCACGCTCTTCGTCGAAGCTTGGCTGCCGATCTGCTTAGCTTCTGTCCTCTTCCTCCCGTAATTTCTCTCTCTCTCTTTCTCTCTCCATTTCCATCTGTCGGCTGTAAAAAGGTGACTGGAATTTCGCGCCGCCCGTGATTCTAATTCTTCGCCCGTCTATATACCTTTCGCCATCGCGCCATTATGATACCCCGGCTTCCAACACGGCCCACGCGTACTCCTTTCACGTTCTTTATACACGGTGGCTCTTTCTGTCATATTATGTTAGGAAAATTTGCACCGAGATTTTTGAAATTTAACGCTCCAACTTATATTCAACGTCGTATCGTTATTCGCTTCATAGTCGTCAGTAGATTACATTCAAACACTGTTCATGATCGTAATTAACTACAAAGTAGTTGTTATTTATTACTAATATTATTATTTTTATTGTTGTTCACAAAGCTTGGCTTCCGGTTTAGAATGGGCCACAGTTCCTCGTATTTTCGTATTTCTTAAAGCTGTTTCGTAAATCAATCTCTTAGCAGGGATTCTTGCGTGATGCAGCAATAAAAAGCAGGTAATTTCTATGAATATTTTCTAGACTACATATTGGTTATATGGAACTAGGCGACTATCAATGAATTGATTAAATTAAATAATTGAGGTAATTTCGTTTATTTCAGTTCTTCTTATTGTTCGTCGTATATTGCACGAGTCTCGTGATTAAATTTGGCAACGTAATCGTCGTTGACGCACGCGGTGAATGTATTTGTCAATGCAAAAGTAAAGGAATTTTCTTAAAGTTAGATACCCTGCGCTGGAAATGAATCTACGTTTGAATGAAAAACACGAAAATTTGGAGAGTTGTAGCGTTTAGAAGAAAACTGTACTTCCTTCGCCGGGTAAACTGAGTTTCTATCGTTTCAAAAGATATTACAAAGAAAGAATGGAATAAAAATTTCAGGTCCATTCCCTGGAGAAATTGGTAAAAAGCGAGTAAAGCTCGTTCGAAATTGACGAATCAACTAGTTGTTCGCGCACGACAGTTCGAGAAGCATTAGAAGTGGCAGTGTGAAAAGCTAACAAACAACAATGAGAATTGAAGTAAAAAAATTACATTTGCGCTTCGAGGCTGCATTTACATCCTGAAAACCTTTAAATACAATGTAATTAATATCTAGTCTGAAAAGATTTACAAAAATTGCTTGCTTTTATTGTCTTCGCGCGAGGATCCTTCTGTACTAGAAAATTCTCTGCTTTCGTATTAGAAAAAAATGCCCAAACAGCAGAGACTTCCGTATCAGAGATTATTTGAACGTGAATTCTTTAACGAATCCTTAAGCCCTAACATCTCAACTTTATAAATGCTGACATTGGTACTTCTTGCATCAAGCGGCAGATACATTTTACGCAGATACACATATTTAAGCGTATATCATATTCAGTTTCTTTACATTCCAAGCAGACTATTGTCCAATAAAACTTTCATTATTACGTATGTACGCAATTTAAATACGCTATTCTCTATTTTCTTTCGAATCACTTAGTTTTTCGGTTATCGAGCACACCAATTAAACGTGGTAGTTTGAAAAGTTAATGAACGATAAGTGGTCATTGAAGTAAGAAAAATTACGTTTGCACTTCAAGACCAACGCGAATCTTTCATATACGTATTTCTATGGAATTAAATTTTCGATTACGTTAGAAATAAAAGAAACGCAATAAGCATACAGTAAATTTAGCAGCTGCTTTATAGCAGTACTAGCTTTTATTTTTATTTTTCCCGGTTCCTGGTTTCGGAAAAGGTTCGAATTACAGAGAAAGAGTTCAAGCAAACGTTGTAATCGACGCGATAAAAGAGACAACAAGGAACGTTTGACGTTTTGTATAAAAATAAAAAATGCCGAGAAAGAAATTCAAGGATGAGTTCTCGTTCGGTCGGATCATCGATGACCCAGTTTGCTTGCGGAGGGTGAATCCAAGTGTCTGGACTATCGATCCGGTGGTTCTTCTATTCTTCGAGACAACAGCTGTCGTGTCTCGATCCCTGGCGACCCAAAATTAATCTAAAAATTACGCAAGCTGTTTAGAAGAGACGGAAGAAGAAACTGTTGGAAGCGTGTTGCGTTCTAATCTTCTTCTGAACGGTTTAACGCGCGTGGGTCATCGCGAGGCGACCCACGTGCTGCGAGCGGAATGCCATGCGAAATCAGCGTGACACCAAATTGCCTGTTAAATCGCGAAGGAACAAGAGAGAGAGAGAGAGAGAGAGAGAGAGCAAACGAGAAGAGAAAAGCAAGGAAAGAGATAAAAGAGAAAAAACGCTGTTGCACTTGAGTCGATGGAAAAGTTGTTGCACTCGCGGAATTTTGTTCGACGGGATATTCGTCGAAATGAAAAGAAACTGGTTAATCGGGCTGTGCAGAATGACGGAATGAGATTGAAAGACAGAAAATAGCGATTCTAGCTCTGGCTGAAGGAAGTATAAAAGTGGAGAGGAGTGGCGCGTTTAAGGCTTTCGAAGCAAAGGAACGTGGAATGTTAGGGATGGAGAGGAAGATGCTCAAGGCCGAACAGCTAGGGACAGAATTAGATTCCACAGCCGTGTTTCTCTCTATCCTCTTTGTCAGTTTGTTGATTCGTCCCTGGCCAAACCTATCAACCGAAATCGGCCAATAAGATGATCCATTCGGTGTTTGAAAGATTTCTGAAAAAAAAGCCTTCTTTGATGTTGGAACACTTGGAGCGCAGCTTAGATTCGTTGCCGACCATTCTAATTCGAACTTCGTGGAGTCGTTGATGTCTAAGTTTAGACGGTACATCACCGAGTTTAGAAGGAATCTAATGTCATTTCTGGAGCAATTGAAAAGAGTACACGGGGAACAGCGTGATCTCCATGTTATTTGTTCTTTAAAGGGAATTTTACTGAATATCGACGGCAATTTTTGATTATAATAAAAAGATTATAATCGACGACTGTAGGATATTGATCCTCCGTACGATCGATCTCATAGATAATATTGTTTCTAATAGATTCGACATGGGACGAGAAAAGTCATTTAATTTAGGAAGCAAGTAGATCTTCGAATTCAAAAACCAGAGACCTACGTACGAATACGTCAAATGCTCGTACTCGATTGTCGACCTGACGAAAATCGTTTCCAATCTGCTCTCATTTCTCAAATTTATATTCCATAGTTTTCGCAAATTCTCGTAATCGACGGCCAGTGTGTCGGAAATTGGTACGCTAACAACGAGATCGTATAATCGCGTTTGCAAACACAGATATTAGCTTAGTAACGTTGTACGAATTCTACGGATGTGATTCTCCGGCACGTTGTTCCCCGAGTCGCTGTATCATCGAATTGTCAAGGAAAATTTGCAGAAAAACTTGGAATAAGGAGCCCTGCTCGGTCACTTTTTCCCCGATGCGGAATAGTTAATGGCCCGTGATAACAGGAAACGTTGCACGACGGCATAAACGGAATCGGTAAAGTCATCGAGGAAATTGTAGAACGTGCGAACGGGTGTTGAATGATACGGCATAACTGTAAAGTTCGAAGTCGTTCGATGTTTTCCGATCTCACGAGGATGAGATCGCTTAGCACATACTCGAAGTCACGCAGATATACGAGCGCAACTGTATGTAATATCACACTGCAAGAACCTCCACGGTCCAATGATATTAATATTAAATATCAGATCGTAAAGTACGCGTTCGACTGGCAAGAATATCGCGTGGAATCGGGCACAAGGCAGACCCTCGCTGTCAACAGACACGGAGAGAATCGAGAATCTCGAGTAAATTACGCAAATGAGCACACCAGCGTGGAAAACTTTGGTGCCGTGGTATAGTTTTAACGGTTTGCCCTTTCCAAAATCCTATTTAGAGAAGTTTTTCGAGGAGAAACAGCTTGAAAAGCTCAGTGCCGTGGAAGCGAAAGTTTATAACTTATTTACGATTTATCCTTTTCAGTGTTCTATTTGGAATTGAATTCCACACGTTGCTTCCGGTTCTACTTCATTCTAATTAATCGGTGACTCAGGTCAGTACTGCATCGATATTGTCCATTTGTTAGCGTTTTCGAGAAAAACTTGAAAAATTCGCTGATGAAAAGGTAAACGTTCGGAGCTATTTATAGTTTCAACGATCTAATCTTTTCAATCCGATTTAGAACTGGACTTGACATTTTGTTTGTTTGAATTCTTTTTAATTTTAATAAATCAATGGCTCACTGTTCTAACGTCGTACGTTCGCTTTCAGCGTTTTTGAAAAAAGAGGAAAGGAAAAAAAGCAGCTTTAATAATACGGTGGTGAAAAAGTAAAAGTTCGCAGCTATTTATAGTTTCAGCGATTTAATCTTTTCAATCCGATTTAGAACTGGATTTGACATTTTATTTCTTTCGATTCTGTTTGGTTTTAATAAATCAGTGGCTTACTGTTCTAATATCGTACGTTCATTTTTAGCGCTTTCGAGAGAAGCAGCTTTAAAAATTCGACGATGAAAAAGCAAAAGCTCGGCACTATTTATAGTTTCAACGATTAACCCTTCTCGATTCTTTTTACAATTTACTATATAAATAACATATTTATTATTTACAACAAAAAACGAACAGCAACCAAAGCTCGATTAATCGAGCGCAACATGTACAATATCAAAGTGAACGAGTGACATAATCTACAATCGTTTAGGAGACGATTCATCAGAATTTTCAAAATATTATTTCATATTAGGTACTCTGACTACTTCTCTCTATAAATTTTCTTCAATTTTTCGCTTCCAACAAGTCGCTAACTCATGGAGGTTCGACAGCTTGCAACGTTGAACCATACGAATGCTTCTTTCCGAGGATCATGTTGGAAAGGACGTTTCACTGCCATGGAAAAGACAACACTGATACGATCGTTGAGGATTTTATCGCGAAGAATGCATCGATGGAAATCGTGTAAGACTCAGCTGAAAGAAGGTTTTCTTTTTTTACGTTAGAAGCGGTGGTCGATGCATGGAGGAAAGTTCGCCGACTGCAATTTCCTTGGCAGACGAACGTATTTTCCGCACCACTGAATTCCTCGTTCTCTCGTTCCGCGGCCAATTCCACGTTTCACGATCCTTCCGTTCGCGATAGAAGAAAACGTTTGGTAGCCTGTAAAGCCGCGTTTTCAGCGTCCGCCAGGAAAAAAGGGTATCCGTATCGAATTTCTATGGAGCGAAAAGTGCGAGACGGCAGAGTCGAGTCGTCTGATCGCGTTCCAAAGACGGAACGCGCCATTCAAGGGAACAGGTTCATTCAAAGTCACCGCAGATCCTCCGCTATTCGTCTGTAATCTACTCGGTTTCAGAATTAAACTTTCAACGAGTTTTAACAGAGTAGGGATATTTCGTGATGGAGGAAAGTCTCGTGTCTCTTCGTTAGCCAAATTTCAGTTTGTTCGAATTTTTTTCGTCGAAGAATTCTCGAATATTTGGAAGTTTCAAATATTCAAACGTTTGTAGGTGGAAACTTGAAACTTTCAGATTTTTTAATATCGAAGCTTCCGAATGTTCGGCATTTTAAACTTGCAAATCTGCTAATATCGAAAGGTTCGAATGTTCAAATATTCGAATCTTCAAATATGCAACTTTCCGGCTCTTCAAGTTTTCAATTTTTTTTTAATCCTTGCATATAGCCAGTAAATAGATCGCGTTGCTACACTCCGCTGAACTCGCCTGAAATTTTTAATCTAATCAATTTTGATTGCATAAAACTCATGCCTGAGGCAACTTGTTAATTAATCGAATACTTTTCACCTGTGTATGCCTCCAATTTATCTGAAATTATTGCTAAAAAATCGTGTGCATTTGTTGCGAATATATTCATCCATGCTTTATTCACTTTTTCGAAATAGTTCCTATCCGCTTTCTTTTAACAATTCAGAAGCTGTTCCGATCGATTTCTTCACCGCTAATTAACTAATCAGCGAGTAACGAATAAATTGCACCTTAATTATCCGCAAGTGACGGGATTCTATTTACGCGCCAGCCAGATAAGATACGACAGTGTCACTGAAAATTATTCTCACGGTTTACATTCCGCGATCTTCTTAGCCAGTATACTTTTAATAATTCTCTGTTGCTCGATTTTCGCACTATTACTTCCGTCCATTTTTTTCTCTCGTTTTCACGGTTCTATCTTTCGATTTGATATACATTTTTACGCTCTTATCATATTCCTACGATAACTTTCACCTGGCGGTGAAATTTGCGACAGTGGTACTTCTCACATTGAATATTTTAATCTTAGAAATTGTGGAAATTTTAGTCTTAGATCTTAGGATCTTCGAGATATTCGAATTGGCAAACTTGCATATTCCTAAATTTTCAAACATTGAAACTGCCAAATTGCAAAGCTTTGGAATTTGTGAATTTTCACGTCTCAAAGAGCCTTGAAATTTCTAAGTCTTCAAATCCAGGAGCTTCCAAATTTGTAAATCTTTCAGTAATCTAACTAATAAATTTCAAGATCCTGTAATTTCTAAATTACCAAATTCCAAAGTCTCGAAATTTCTAGAATAATTTAGAATACAAATTTTAGAGCTCGCAAGTTTCTAAACTTTTGCGACTATTAAACGATTAAGCGATTTAAAAAAATATTCCGATTATTAAACTCGCGAATTTATAAATTTCCCGATCGTTCGAATCTTTAAAATTCAAATCCTTTGGAACCGATTTCGCAAATTTTCTACTTTTCCAACTTCCGATCTCCCAAGCCTACAACCATAATGAATACGCTGAGACAACTATTTTCGTCTTGTTTCGCTCTCGTTTCGATCTTTAAAGAAGAGAAAAAAGAAAGAGAAAGAAGAGAAAATTTCAATGGGAAGTGTCAAGGCGTAGAATTCATCGATCGTGGACAGAGGAAAGCAGCGATTTTCTGATTCATCGTCCTCTTAATTTGTATTCAACGTCCGCGTTGTCGCTACATCTTATTGTCCGCGGAAATTACATTTTACGCGAGTATCATACCGATGTGCAAATTCGACGATTTGATGCTCGATGAATACGAGCTCGTTCCGTATGCAAAACCCGTAATTACACGCTTTAATTCGAACATCGTACTTTGTTCCTTCATCGGAAATCCAAGAATTATTTCAACAGGATATCCAAGATAAAATACTTGTACCTTATTACGTCATATATTATACGAAACTGCTCGTTACGATATAGTTATAGATATGCATTAAAAACGAATTTACCTTATGATTTTCTTACGATTTGATTTGCAATTTACGTAGAATTCGACGTTTTAATTCCAACATCGTACTTTGTTCTTGCATAGGAAATCCAAAGATTATTCTAAGGGGATAATACAAGATAAAATACGTGTGATTTATTGCTTCGTATATGATAGAAAACCATTTGTTACGATATACGTATGGGTGCATGAAAAGACAAGACGAATTTACGTTACAATTTCATTTACAATTTTGTTACAATTTTACTCGCCTACGATTTTAATTACGACAAATGTTTCCAAAATCCAGGGTTCGTTCCAAAGGCAAAATATTTGTAATTTATTACATCATACGTTACATAAAGCTATTTATTACGATATAGCTATAGGTATGTACGAAGACTGTACGAATTTATGTTACGATCTTCCGTAAGGAATTTTTCTTTTTCCTTTTCAGTTCTGTTATGGCTACGGTATCGTAAACGTAAAGATTTTAATCTTCTCGTACAGAATTTGTACAAATTTCTCAGAAATCTCATAAAATGGACAATGATAGAGTCGACTCGAAAATCCTGGAAGATTGCAATACGCAGCTGAACGTGCTATAAAATTAGAAAATCAGCGAGGACCGATATTGATATAACGTTGCCGAACCGAAACTGCCTTCGATTTAGACAAGAAGCCGATGTTAACATCCCCGTGAAGACTCTCCAACTTCCTACAAACACGCTAACACATATCCACGACGTAAGGTTGCCAGCTAATTAACCGTCGTCCTCATTGAAATACAAATTTTTCCGCGTAACGGTAAAATTAATCGTCGTACCTGTTGTTTCCATCGGTGGTTGCGTTGTTTTATCGTGAAAAATCTTCGCGTCGGAAGGAACGAACGTTACCAGCCGGTGTTATTTGTTTTAATAATTAAGCGACGATAAAAGCCGACGAGAAAACGGAGAACACGGCTGGCCGTCGTTCCGTTGCAGCCACGTCGACGGAAAAAAGGAACGTTCGAGCGATGGATTCGCGGCGTTGGAGTATGCAGCGGTAACCGCTGCAGCGGAAATGGAAAGAGAGCATGGCGAGGGACGAGAAAAAGAGAGAGGAGAAAAAAATAATTCGAGTATTCCAACAAGAGGAACAGAGCGGATCTTCCTAGCGAAACATCGTCTGCGTGTTGGCGCGGGGTACTCGTCCTCTCTCTTTCTTTCTATTTCTCTTTCCCTCTTTCTCTCTCGGTTCGTTTGACTGGAATGCACCAAAAATAAATTCGGCCGACGGAGACCACCGCCATTTTCGAGATCACACCCCTTAATGCATTTGTCTTTCCCCCTTCTCGCTCTTTTCTTATTCTCGCATCTCCGGACTCCTTCTGTCACATATTTTCTAGATCGTATCGCGTTTCTGATCCCCCTAATCGCGCGTTTGCGCTTGTTGCATCGAGTTTGATTCTCGATTACGGTCTCTTGGTCGGCGTGAACTCTACTGCGTCGAGCTTTGACAAACATCGAATATTTCGGGCTTGCGATAGATTTCGACGAAGTTTGATTTTTCGTTGAATGCGACAAATAATCAGGTGTATACAGGGTGTTCCATTTTGTTTGATTCTCAGTTACAGTCTCTTGGTCGGCGTGAACTCTACTGCGTCGAGCTTTGACAAACATCGAATATTTCGGGCTTGCGATAGATTTCGAGAGGAAAGTTTGATTCTTCGTTGAATGCGACAAATAATCAGGGGTATACAGGGTGTTTCATTTTGTTTGATTCTCGGTTACAGTCTCTTGGTCGGCGTGAACTCTACTGCGTCGAGCTTTGACAAACATCGAATATTTCGGGCTTGCGATAGATTTCGAGAGGAAAGTTTGATTTTTCGTTAAATGCGACAAGTAATCAGGGGTATACAGGGTGTTTCATTTTGTTTGATTCTCGGTTACAGTCTCTTGATCGGCGTGAATTCTACTGCGTCAAGCTTTGACAAACATCGAATATTTCGGGCTTGCGATAGATTTCGACAGGGAAGTTTGATTTTTCGTTGAATGCGACAAATAATCGGGGGGTTACAGGGTGTTTCATTTTGCTTGATTCTCAGTTACAGTCTTGGTCAGCGTGAACTCTACTGCGTCAAGCTTTGACAAACATCGAATATTTCGGGCTTGCGATAGATTTCGAGAGGAAAGTTTGATTTTTCGTTAAATGCGACAAATAATCAGGGGTATACAGGGTGTTTTATTTTCATCCCGCCAAACGGTGGCGGTATATTCTGTGATTGAAAATAAGAGAACATAGGACAATTGAAGCTTTTTTCTACGTTTATCGACGAATCATTTTTATTAATACGATCGACCAGCGCAAATGATGATTTTTAAGCATTTGAATGATTGTTTCTGCAACATTTTTTTCTGATTTTTAATCGTAGAATATACTCATACCGTTTGACAGAATAAGAATAAAACAGCCTATACACTATTAAACGATACTTAATTAGATATCTGTTTAGATTACGGATTTCTAGGCAGAATTTCATTTTCGAGAATGTAATTAAAAATGTAGAACCTCGGTAGAACATTGTTTTGCCCGCTAAGTACAATAGAAAGCATATACATGCTTTGGATGTGTTATATATATTTTCGTATGATGCACATTCTGTGCAATGTTGCACTTTCAAAGTTCGTATAAATGCATAGAAATCCGTAGTCTACTTTTACTATATTAATTTTTATTATATATACTACATATAATTATTATATTAATTTGCGTATAACGCGGTGATTCGATAAAGAGAATTAATCGCGCGACGTTGAAGATTGTACGTTTATGATAATGGCAGAAACGTGGACATATGTATAGTTCAAAATTCGTATAATTATAACCAATCGTTAAAATTATTATGCTTCAAAATTATCACACTTCTTCATCGCGTATTTCATCTTTTTTAATTTACTCTTACCATTATCTTTTCTAATTTGTAATTAATATTCATCGATGTTTGACTCGTAAATGAAATACCGTTAGTTAGTTAGTTAGTTAGTTAGTTGTAAATGAATGTAGCATTTTTTATTTGACGTATTTTATTGCCAGCAATCCTCGAATAGGATCTTACGTGTAACCCTAAGCGAGAATAATTCAGTCCTCGTTAAATGCTCTTCATCCAATTTACTACCTGGCTATATTTTGATCGCTACTGTAATGCACAGGAATACAATCTTTAAAAGTAGTTTTCCGATCGTAAACTGTTCTTGTTAAAACTCGCCACAGATTCTCGATCAGTTTCAAACGAGGACTCAATGCCGGCCATGCTAATAATTTTATTCCAAAATCTTGGAACCACGTTTCTGTAGTGGCGACTGTACAAAGAGGAGCGTCGTCTGGTTGAAAGATTGTCTTTCTATCTTTTATTTCACTCGTGAAAGGAAATAATTCATCGTGCAAAATCTCCTGATATTCTATCCTACAATTTATCCTTTACAAACGCAATTTCGCTTAACATATCCAGGCACGGTCGATGGTTTCTTAAAAATGTCGAAGAAATAACGCAGAAAGTGCGTTTGGCTCTACGATTATTCACAGCACTGTATCCGATATTTGACAGGAAAGGAAATTTGGAAATATAAGCGTAGGTATAGCCTTCTTGCAGAAGAACAAACGTTTCTTTTCTCTGTTTCGTTTCACGATGCTTCTTATTTCATGGATGGTGGATCATAAAAGGAATTATCGCGTAAAAGGAATTGTACGATCGAAGACAAAAAATATCACTGAATATTCTTGCATGCAACAGCTAGCGAAGAATTTGCTGTAACGTTGCTTTCCTTTCATGTTAATTCCAACACCTAAAATATTTATGTTTGTTTCGTAATTACAAATTTCAATTACGTGTCGATTATCTTAATCGCGTTAAATGTCGTCCGATCGTGGCACACGTGATTCCGAGGAATAGATATTTTTAAATCGTTATATCGTTATGTTATTGTATATTGTTAACGGTTTGAGCCCCAAGCAGCGCGATCGCGCTGTGTCCTTATCCTTGTCTTATCCTGTATCCTTATAATATTTTAGAATCTTCAAGCTGAGAATGTCGCTTGAAAGTTGAAAACGAGGAGCAATTTGAAAAACACTATCGCGCTATGTGTGGTACCGTGCTTCAAAAAATATATCACACTCAATTGTATTATCAATTATTACAGTAAATTATTACAGTTCAAAGAAAAATTATAATTTAATAATCAAAAGCTTCGTTGCAATGTGCTTGCCTAGAGAACATCATTATCCGTCACACGGTGCAGTGCTGTTTACGCTTAATTCGCGTCAAAGTCTGGCGTACAGAGAAACAGCTCCGCACAAAATTCAACAGTACCTAAGAGGTTAAATACGCATTAAATAAAGCCATGGTCATTGGGAAGGTTAATGGAAAACAACAGGTGTGAGAATAGCCTGGAAGGTCCTTTGTTATCGACGCGGCTAATGTATTACCTGCTTCGTATCTGGTGGCCGTAAATAGAGACATTTTTAACACTAAACCTACCAGCGGCGGTCAAATTGACCGCTCTCGAATTTGCACGCAAATTTAATCGTATTTACACTTTGTCATATCGCTTCATAATTTCTGACTTTCCCTAAAACATACATACAATATATTTCTCGGTATTTACGTTCTGAGAAAAATTTGTACTCTGCCTTGCCTATCTCGACAAAATATTTTTATTCTTCTTCAAATAGATCCAATCAGTACAAAGAAGAGGCTATCTCAAGGTCAAATGACAAACAAAATCAGTAATAACAAATAATAACAGCTGTTACACCCGTAATCTTGTCATAAAACATAATCAAGATGACCACCAGTTGTCAAGACGCATCAACTCAGGCCCGTAATGACCCTAAGGAACCGCCATAAAATTTAGCGTTTTTTACAGTCCACTGTTACAAACATTTTAGAAGTCGGGACGTTTCTTAGGTCATTGCGATAAAACACGGCGAAAGCTTTCCCAACTCCACCCTCGAGTTGGTGGAGAACGGCCAATACTCGTAAATATTTTTATTTATAAATATCGCCGATCATATTTTACCTGCTATTGTCCTTTCGACTAGAATACATCTGTTTGTTAGTCAATTAGTCATCTAAATTCGGTATCTCTAAAACTCAGACAGGAAGCATCTCAAGTTGTTATAAAAGGAGAAGTAAAGCATATCAAATTTGATAATAATTTTGTATTCCCTACGTGGTATTATTCTGTGATGAATATTTACCTTAGAAATGTCGGGACTTAAAAAAAAAAAATTATGGACATAGAAGAAGACTGTTCAGTGTGCGATGAACAAGAAACTTCAGCAACTGAAAACGGCATGGAAACACATGGAAAGCTATTTACAACCGAATCAGAGTTGAATATTATAAATAAGTGCAGGTCAAAAAGGAGAGAAATTACAGGAAAGGGTGAGATTGATGTAGAGGACCAACGTATCGAAGCTGGATAGTTTGGAGAGAAATAGATGCAAGTCCCAAACCTGGCAGGACATCAATTCATCATATTTTAAGGGATATGCTAAAGGGCATATTATGAAAGGACAAGTAAAGACGGCATTTTATTTTATCATTGATCGCCATTGATATAAGCGATCATATAATAAAGTGTACGGAGGAAGAAGAATTTAGAGTATTGGGGACTGAGAGGAAGACTAGATGCAACAAAACTAGAAGCATTTATTGCTCTGCTATATATGCTATATGCTATATACAAAATTTAGATGTGTCGTATTTGTGGAATAAAATTTGGAGATCTGCATTTTTCTCAAAAACAATGAGCAGGAATGACTTTGCTGAAATTACGAGGTCTATACGATTTGATAAGAAGAGCGAAAGAAGCCAACGTTCACGAACCAATAAATTCGCAATGGTACAGAGAATTCACAAAATTGTTATAAGCCTGGTGCATACGTCACTTTTATATAAAGGATCGCGGGAAAAAAGCCATGCGATAGAACTATCAACAAGTTCAGATTCAAAAAACTTGACAAATAGAAAATCGTAAATGTTACAGAATTAGGAAAATTTGTTTAAGACGCGGGGAATATTTATGCGGCAAATGTATATTTGATAATAAGATAATTTGTAAAAAATGCAGCAAAGTTGAATAAGATATATCTCTATATAAATAAAAGTGTAAGTCTATAATTGAAATTAAACAAAAGTAAATTTCGACGAAATTTTATGAAAGTTCGTCACTTTATATACATTTAGTTATAAATTAACCGTTATCTAAGTTAAATTATAAAAATCATTGCTTCTTTAATCACCGGTCATTTTATATACACGAGGCGCGGATAGGTTTAGTGTTAAACGTGAAATCGAGCGGACGCATTCAAGGCTGATTAGAAGGATGATAGTTTCGACTAAGGCGATGCTCAATAGTCTGTAAAGCCAGATTTTGCAATTCCTCGAAGGACAGGGATTCCTTTGTCCCGCTGTATGTACAGTTAGTCACTCTGTTTCGGAGTTATCGGCTGCTTCAAAGGATAATATGCTAACTCACGAAAGTATTGCGCATATTTATGCAAATATATAGTTTGTAAAAGGACGAAATGTAAGAAAAAGATCAGTTTCAGCTATTCTGGATATTTTAAGCGTCCTTGCGTGTTATGTGCATTCTGTGCATCTTGAGACATTTCATATACGTCTCTTAGACGCGTACCAATATCGCAATTGAACATTTTGCCTTTTACTGGTACTTAAAAATATTTTGTTAAATGTATACAAGTGTAGTTAGTACTTTTACATGTATTAGGAAAACATAATTCTTGATAGTTATATGCGAAAGATTTTGTAAAAGTTGTCTCCAGCATTTGTATTGACAAAAGCAATCGACAATCATATACGTCTCTTAGATGTGTACCAATATCGCAATTGAACATTTTACCTTTTTACTGGTACTTAAAAATATTTTAGACAGTTTCAACTTCCACTTTGGTGAAACAGTGTTCAATTTGTACTTGCAAGTATTACTGTGCAGCATAAGTCATTAAGGCTGTAATCTGCTTTATCTTTTATGAATTTGTACATAAATAATGATATATAAAGTATTTGAGTATTCAATATAGTAGAAGTTCCTTCACCTGAAATATAATTACTTCTAGCAATATAATTAATTATACGATTACCTATATACTAATATGTAAAATACTTTGATAACATTTGTTTATATTATAACATTTTATCCTTTTGAGACTTATATAAATATATGCATCTTGATTTATTTTCATGCATGTAATCATTAGACCAATAACTGATTATATGATACACGATACTTCTATTAGTCTAATAGCTTTACATCTTTTATACGACTTTTACATACTTTTCTTTTTTTCATTAATTCACTGTTTTAGATACTGCGGTTATAAGTAGACTGAACATGTTTACATGAAATACAATCAACAAAACAGGATCTTTTCAATATTATAAGCATACATTTTTGTACGCTTGAATTTATATAATAAGCGTCTGCAATCTAGTTATAAGTTATTGAAAATTAACATTATAACACTTATTACAAATAACTATAGCATACAGGAAATAACAAAGATTATGCATAACATTATAAATAACAAAAATGTCTATACATTTGCAGAAAGGAGCGATGTTATGTGCATCTTGAGATTCTTGCAAATAAATACAATATTGCTGGTATTTATGCAAATGTATAGTTTGTAACAGGACGAAATGTAAAAAAAAAAAATCGATTTCAGCTATTCTGGATATTTTAGCGTCCTTGCGTGTTACGTGCATTCTGTGCATCTTGAGATATTTCTGCAAATAAGAAGAGAAGATACTTATACTAAATAGCTTGCAATTTCTATATACATTTCCAGATCTGTTTCAAATTTTACCGATGTAGTAATCGTGATAATCGAGTCTCGCAATGCTATTGAAATTTCAAAATGTTTCATACTACGCGGATAATATATGTTCATAGAAGACGTCTACTTTCGCAAGCCTGTGTATGTTTCCTTTGACGCGTTCATAAGTCGTATGGAATAAAAGTTTACCCAGATACGCTCGATGCGTGCTGATTTTTGTTATTATGAATTTTGAATGAACGACTGCTTAGAAAGTATAATTAGCTTTTTCTTTTCGTAGCATTCCGTATATTTTAATATCGCAGCCATTTCCTCTGCACACGAAAAGGTTGGAAATTCTTCTAAACGGTTAAATCGCTTCTTTCGTCATTTTTTATTTAAATCGTTTCTTTAAATATCCCATGAATACACGCGTTTCTGCTTCAGAAAGTAAAGTAGGCTATCACATAAAAATCTTACGGTATTAAACGTAAAATATTCAGGCTCGATTCGCGTCCTACAATTTTATTTTATATTATATTTCCGTGTTTTATTATGTTGATCGTTTCTGTGCTGTGTCATGCACGTTCGAATAGTACCCGTGCTCTCTGCATAAATCCATTAGTCACACTGATACTGCTTCGAAACGAAAAACTTTTATGATTTATACTGTAAGAAATATTCTTCAAATAACGCGAGTCTTTCGGTAATTACTCGCTGTTCAACCGAATTAGGTCGCAAAAAGTTGATTCTCCCATTGGAAGAAATTATCGTCACCGCGTTGTGTCTTCTAACAATCGTACGAATTTTCTACGCAATATTTTCGCTTGTTGCTTGAAGTAATGGATATATTTAGGATGGACAGTCTCGGACGAGACAACTCTGTTATTTCGAATGATTTTTTCATAATCTTGTATATTCGAATACGCAGACAATATATACAATAATAATAAAATTAAAGGAAGTTTACGTAGAATTGTTTAACGCTATCTTTTTAATTTCTTAAAGTTCTTCCTACGGATAGATTCGATCTTAATTGGAATTTTGAGAAATTATACCCCTTGCTGTTTGCGTGGTCGATTACGTGACACCTTGTATACAGTACTATTAATAAAATCGACAATTTTATTGAGCGAAGCGAACGTAGAATTTTTTCATAACAACAAGATCCTTTATATCTGTCAGAATTTGAAAAAAATCACGCCCTTGCTGATAAGATCGATTTTATCGAGGAAAATAAACATGGAATTGTTGAAATGACAACACGATTTGATAAAAATTTATTATGGTTCTTCGTACTTTGGTAAATTCGTCTTTATATCTGTCAGGATTTTAAAATACCATGCCCCTTGCTCATCGAGGAAAATAAACATAGAATTTTTGAAATAACAACATGACATGGTAAAAATGTCCTATGGTTGCTTCTACCTTGATAGATGCATCTTTGTATCTGCCAAAATTAAAAGAGAAGTCAGCCTCCTTGCTGGTTGCACTCGTTCGGTTTCAGATGTGCCCTTAAAAAGTGAACTGCAATGTTGAGGAAACGTGGAGACAGAACTATCAGGGACGGTATCGGAGGCGAGATATGGCAATATGGATATATCGCCGAATCATCGAATAAACATCGTAAAAGTTTAAAATATAGAATTTGCATTATCAGCTACGTGACACTATGTACGTTATCTTGTTTGAGTCGCGACGACTATTAGATACAAAGAGGTGGTATAGTCAGTGTGTACAAGTAGAAACGAAGAAATACTGAATAATTCAGGCAGTGACCGTAGCGAGTGACGTCATGATAGTATTCAGCCGGTGGACGGTTCAAGCTGAGCGACCATGCGGAACCCCATCCGCTTAGGTCCCCGCTGAAAAATTTCAGCTTTCCGTACAAATTCCCTTATGCGAACGGCACACCGAAAGAAACCCTTGCCGGCTGATCGTCAAAGAAACCATAGGCAAAACACGTCGTCTTATCCTTCTATCATAGTGGCGTTTTACGCGCGTAAAAGCGATACCGACTTTTCTTCGCGCTCCTTGTGATACGGTGAAACCATCGGTGAAACCAACCTGGGACTTTGTATTCTTTCACCGTGTGTTACGAACTTTTTAATAATTTATGATATGTAACATACATGTAATTTATGATACATTTGTTCTACATTTATTGGCGATGAGAGATGGATGTTTTATTAGAGAAATAAAGACTATCATCGGAGTTCGTGGCTGTGAAAGCGAGTGTCAAGAATTCGTAATTGCTAATTCTTTATTTATTCCAGTGCAATTAATTATCCCAGTTGCAATTTCGTCTGGTTTTCTAATATTTTACGACGTTTTCAACCGCTTGCTTTGATAACACGCCTCCTTTTCTGTTGGCTGAACTTCGTATTTAAATATGATAAATAAAATATATATTACATAAAACATGTATTAAGTAAACCTTCTTAATTGGCTTTAAGATCGTCCAGAGAGAATCTACACTTTACCGAAGTAAGTGGGTTTCCACTTTAAATCCAAACAGATATAACGCTTAAATACACGAAAAGGATACTTTCAAAGAAAGATCAGCGGGAAGAGGAAGAGGTAGTAGCGATTCTTGCCTGGGACCCTCGTTGTATTCATCAATGATTCCTTAATCAATAATACAGGCAGCGAAAGATGAGTACACTTTAGATAGAAAAGGAACAACTTTTGTTGTCGTCTTCTCATTGCTTCTTCTATTTCTTTTGTCTTCTCATTTCTCTTTCTATCCATCCTTGGTGCACCTACAGTGTTACATGGGTTCCATCGTGACGACCAGAGATCGCGCAACTACGAATAAATCCGAGTTTGAGGTGCTGGCTGAAAATTCGACTGTTAGGACGTAGGAATTTTTGAGTCTCGATAACCAAGGGCCCAACAGAGCCAGCCGTTTCTTTCTTAATCAATAATATGATAATCGACCAAGTTTACGTTTAAATAATACAATTTACAGTTTGAAAATGTTCCTTCGCATCCTTTGGAACGAACGAAGAAGAACGCAGACTTCTATCGTACGAACAGTTCTTACAATTTGACTTTGCACAGCACGATTTATCAATTTAATTGCTAAGAGTCTATTATATAAGATATTACTTTATATTACTATTATAGCAGAGGATCGTTATAAAGAAATTGGCCAATAGTATCACTTGAATTGTACGCGGCCCAAGAGAGTCGGAGCGTTGAAAAGAGCGAAGATTCAAGGTTTTCGAAATATCGTGTATTTTTCTGCGACTGGCTGAGAGCAAATCTCCGCTGATGATTCTAATAACAGTGATAGTTGAACGCGTGGCGACCGAACGATGAACGCATGATTCTTTCAACATCTCGCGCGTCCTGGCTTCGTTATCAGGCATGGCCCATCGCCGGATATCTCGCAACTCGTACCGTATTTTTCCCGCCATTGTATGGAAATGTCAGAAACCTCGTGTTTCTTCGAACTTCTTTTATTCCCGGTGTCCGCGACTCGACCACCGAAAAGAAAGAAATATGCAAATGTTAAAGGGCCTATCCGTTCGAATGGCGGTGCATCATCGATGCTCGAACCTTTTCAACTTGTCCGAAGTAACTGTTCGCCGATGTCTAATTGTTTGCTCAATGACGACTGCGTGACTGGACTCGCGGAAAACTCCAGTCCTCTTTGTGCGTTTTCTATTCGACTTCTATTAGAATTCTGTTGGGGCGTATTAGATGGCGTTTTAAAAGACTTCCGAGGATGTTGACCGAATAGGATCATTAATTTTGGGTTGTTTAATTATTTTCAGCGTGGTAAAGATTTCTATTCTTGCGGGAAAATTTGTCATTGATCCGTTCTTGATGATACGAGTTTAGCAGGAGATTTTTTAGATATTTATCACGGGTACGCTAAATGTTTGTTAATTTTGGCTGTAATTCTAGCGAAAATCCTAAAATGTTGTTTCAGGATGCAAATAAGTTCTTTAGGATAATAGGAAGAAATGTATAGGCAGATATTTTTAGAAGGTTGATTAGATGTAAAGGAAATTTTGGAATATCGTGATAATGAATTTGCTGGAAATTCTGTAGAATATTATTTTATAAAATAATAGCTCTAGAATATCAATTAGAAACCTGGTAGTCATATTAATAAGCATATAATACATTTAATATCAATTCCGGAATATTTCTTCCTTAATTTATTTATCTATACGTAATATTATACCTGCAATATTATTTTATAAAATGAAGGCGCTAGAATATTAATTAGAAAATCGACAAAAAGTTTAAGCTGATTAACGATACAAATATTTCACGTTTCCCCTACGTTTAACGGTGATGAGAGCAATGTACTATTTTAAATAAAATATACCGCTATATTGGTAAAGCAATGTCCGTACAATAAACAGGCGTACGCTCTGCTAACGTCGAATCGTGTTCACTCCACCGTGTGAAAATCTCCTACGCAAGGTGAAACCTTGTATTAACGCGTGTATATACGCCGTACCATGTCGCTTCTTTCTTCTTTTGAAACGATTATTACGTTCAGGAAAGTCGTTCGAGAGCTGGACACTTTGCTCGTTAAACTTAAAGTGCGATAAGAGTAAGAAATTGAATTTAAAAAGAAAACACCAATAATTAACTGATTCCGTCATTTCTGTTTTTTTGTTTCAGCAATACAGATCGTTGATAGAAGAGAACCGAAGACTTCAGAACGTTTTAGCGACCAATCAAATACCTCACGTACAAGTAGTCGACAATGTTTTCCTGCAGACACAGGTTGAGACATTGCAGTGGCAACTGAAACAGGTCTCTATTTAACCATAAACCACGATCGTTTAACATACCTGATTTACAAGAGGGAATTGTTGATGTCCTCGACCAGATTACCTTATCCCCGTTCCTTGAATACTTCACCGTCTCTCCCCGAAAAATATTCGATTGCCATTTTTAACACTTTAGTAGCTGTACAAATGTTAAGAATTAAAAATACGCAAAGAAGTGAAACACTTTGGCAATTTTAAGACGGTACAGCCTCAACCTTGGACAGATGCAACTATTTCTACATCTCTTTTAACAAAGTTTTTTTATAGTTTAATAAAAATGCCACAAAATCGCCTTGAATCCCCATTCCTTAAATGTTAAAGCTTCAAATTTATTGTGCTTGTGCATTTATTGAATAACCACAGCATTATTATTGCCCACACAATAGTTACATGCGATGTGATACATAAATAACTATTCTGTGTGCAACAAAAATGCTGTGGCCATCCAGTAAGTGTGTGCGTGTGTACGTTTGAAGATTTTAATACATCAAACCTGTGCATAAATCTTTATATGAAAATATAATATGTTAATAATACAATATGATTCTGAAACGTAATATAAATCTATTTATAGAAACGGTGTAAATTGCACGAATATTTATTTATACAAAAATTTACAGATAGAAGCAAATAGACAGATGTACCGTGCCCTGATGGAGCAGGTGCTGCGCTTTCTGGACCGAGCCCGCAAAAGCTTGGATATTCTTCACGAAAAGAGTAATCCTAAGGATAAGAAGTCAACGGGACGGTTTCCACGTAGCCATAGCGTTCACACTGTGCACGCAGATTCCTCGTCGAATCATGTTTCCTCAGCGCCATCGTCTTCGACTTCCTCTTGTTTCACGAAGTCGAAATCAGTCACACAGATCTCACCGTGCACTACCAACTACCGCGAATTCACTTGGTCGATGCTTCGTAGAAACGATCCAGCGCATTGTACTCCTCCGCGTAATAAATCTCAGGGTCTCAATAAAACTCATGACGGTGTTGTTTATAAAAGCCCTACGCAACCCGAGCTGGACCCGAATGATATACCGCCCCAGAAACTATCCCAAGAAGCATTTAGGTACGTAACTAGATACTCAAGCGATTAAAATCATTGTTTTGTAGTGTTCAGTTACTAATGAGTAACTTTAAATATCTCTTTATTTCAAATATTTAAAGATAGTAAACTATTTTGAACTAATTGTAAATTAATTGTTTCAGATTAATGAGAACAGTTCAGTCGTTGCTCTCAATGAGAGAACCGGATCTGGCCAGAATCTCGTCGATAGAAAATAACGAATCCTCCCCATCGCCCGTAGAGCATCATCGTTATAATAATCATCACAACGAGGTGTCAGTGACCTTGCAGAATGGTAGTTACGTAAATACAACGTGCTTGCAGGAAGCTATCGGGTACAACAGATGTTCCAGCTATGACCAAGGGAACGAATCAAGTAGTACCGATAACGACAGTAGGTGTTTCTTAAAATCATCCTCAAACATTGTTGAGATCAGTCAAAGTTTGCACGATCTTCTCCCTGGTATAAGAAGATCCCTTGACGCCACCTCACTCAACTCAGGAAGCAGCAAAACTACCGAAGAAGAGGATCTACTTCCAAATAATAACTGTTTTAACGTATCCATATCGAATCATAAACGTATTTACGTATGCACGCCGACATCTACGCCAAATAGACGTGTTAGAAAGGTAGAGAAGAAGGATAAATCGTCGAAATCAAAGCCAACTGCCAGCGTGAGCAGCGTAGAGGATGAGAGTGGATTTTCTTCTATGAGTTCTTTCCAAGAAATTGGTTTACCTAACGTTCTGCCAATTTCTCCTATAAGAGGTTGTCATCAAGAGGTGGGTTTACCGGTGGTACCATTAGAAAAAGCTAGGCATCGTAGGTGGTCTTCCACTCCTGCTGAAATTCGAGCTTTCTTTAATAAACATCGTGGTAGCTTCACCACCTCTCAAACTACCACTGAATCTTTAAGTGTCTGGGTTTGAATGATTTTACTAGCAATATACATAAACTACTTTCTAAACGAAATAACTCTGATGAATGCACTTGATATATTCAAATGTAAACAAACGACCGATCATAGAAGGCACAGTCGGCTATTGATACAGTAATTTTTGTTATAAATGCTACTGTCTGAATATTTCCAGATCGGTTTTGCATTTTATGTGTTCTTGTTCAGGAAAGTTTTATTCTTTAAGAAACGTTTAAAACAGTTTAGAGACAAACTTAATGCGAATAATTGACGCGTTCATTTAAAATTTCTTTTTGTTTCTCACTTATTTGACTTTAGTTGTATGAATGACTTGATGCATTACTATAGAATATAAACTTGTTCAGAGTTTCATTAGAAGGTTAATATGTATACAAGTGTAGTTAGTACTTTTACATGTATTAGGAAAACATAATTCTTGATAGTTATATGCGAAAGATTTTGTAAAAGTTGTCTCCAGCATTTGTATTGACAAAAGCAATCGACAATCATATACGTCTCTTAGATGTGTACCAATATTGCAATTGAACATTTTGCCTTTTTACTGGTACTTAAAAATATTTTAGACAGTTTCAACTTCCACTTTGATGAAACAGTGTTCAATTTGTACTTACAAGTATTACTGTGCAGCATAAGTCATTACAGCTGTAATCTGCTTTATCTTTTATGAATTTGTACATAAATAATGATATATAAAGTATTTGAGTATTCAATATAGTAGAAGTTCCTTCACCTGAAATATAATTACTTCTAACAATATAATTAATTATACGATTTTCTATATACTAATATGTAAAATACTTTGATAACATTTGTTTATATTATAACATTTTATCCTTTTGAGACTTATATAAATATATGCATCTTGATTTATTTTCATGCATGTAATCATTAGACCAATGATTGATCATATGATACACGATACTTCTATTAGTCTAATAGCTTTACATCTTTTATACGACTTTTACATACTTTTCTTCTTTTCATTAATTCACTGTTTTAGATTCTGCGGTTATAAGTAGACTGAACATGTTTATGCAGATCTATATTTTTATGAAATACAACCAACAAAACAGGATCTTTTCAATATTATAAGTATAGATATTTTGTACATTTTTGTACGCTTGAATTTATATAATAAGCATCTGCAATCTAGTTATAAGTTATTGAAAATTAACATTACAACACCTATTATAAATAACTATAGCATACAGGAAATAACAAAGATTATGCATAACATTATATATAACAAAAATGTCTATACATTTGTAGAAAGGAGCGAATGTGTTGGCTTTCAACTTCGAAACGCACACAGAGCACCGAACTTAACGAACGCAAACTAGAAATTTAAAATGATTTAAGCGAGGAAAACACTTGATCATTAAATGAGGAAAAATAACGTGAAATAAAGAAAAAAGAAAGAGATATCGCGAGCAAAGATTTAACGAAACGAAAACTGCTGATCATGGCTGAGAAACGTTCGCTGATGGGCGGTGTGAGAGGTCGGGGGACGGATGCGCGCGCATCGCGATAAGGCAAAAGTAGAGACACTGTTCGTTATCAGTACGGCAGGCGTCGTTCACTTGTTCGCGAGTCGGTCCAGAGGTTAGCCAGGAGATTGCGCCACCAGCCGATCCACTTTTAGATTGATTTTCAAGAGCACCGTGCACTGGGTATAGCGCTCCGCGTTTATTTTAACGTGGCCAGAGTGTTCGAACGGGCCGCGACCGTCTCGGGTGATAGTAGAAACATCGTGACGAGGTGAGAGGTTCGGGTGCGGGCGCCTTTTCTCTCTGCCGGTCTGGAAGAACGTCGTTTAATCGTGTCCCACGGGAGGCACATTCGTTTCTCGTTGGCCTGCGTGCTCGTTGTTATTACTACACACCGTTACGTTCGTGTGTCTGTGTGTGCTGTTTCTCCTACGCGTACACACTTGCAGTTTGTATAGTCCCGTGTGTACACACATAGAAAGTCTATCTATATCTGCCGTTCGTTCTTTCGTGCGGTGTTCCGTGTACTGAACGGATTGTGGTGTGCGTGTGTAACCCTCAGAACGTGCGGCTTCGTGGCGCAGTGCGTGAAATGAGTGACAAGGATCGTTCCTCTCCCACTCTTGTTGAAAACAGTCTTAAGTCGCTGCTCGATCAACCTAGTATTTTTCCATTGATTGGTAAGTATCCGCTGTAATACTATTTAATTTCAGATAAATATAACGATATATCTTTTTAGCGTATCTTTTCTGTACGAGCTCGATAATCTCCCCTCCTATCCCCAGCTCGTTCTCTGCCTTGTTAGAACGCGCATTTTTCCTTTTCTTCGAAATTCGCGCACAATACTACTTCAGCGCTGACTGGCGGCGATTCGACGAATGCCAAACACGTTTTTCTCTCGTGTTTTCATTGACGAATCGCTGTGTCGCGTCGTCGATATTTTTCTTTGAACATGGAGGGGTTCTGTGACGTTTAAATTTTTATGCTAATCGTTTGCTTTTTCTTCCTCTCGTTCATTGGTATCGAGCAGTAACGTATAAAGGAAATGAAAAAAAGACAAGGTTATTTGAGGGATTTCGTTGAAGTAAGATAGGAAAAAAGGAATAGAGAATAGTAAGCACGCATTTTATGTTCATTGGTTGCGCCGGCGCTCGCTTCTTGGTCTCTCGATTAACCTCGTTTGGACCCCGTGGTGCACCACGTGATGTTACCAACCTAACCTCACTTTCACTTGCTCAACCTATATGCTCGGTTCAGTTCGGCTCAATACGACTGTTTTACTAAGCGATTTTAACTAACCTTCTCGATTTGATCATGGAAGGAATGCTTTTAATGCCATGTGATAGATTTCTTTTAATGCAAAGCGACAATTTCATGCTAATACTATCGACTTATATTTATTGAATATCAATTGTCTATAGAATCATATTTTTTTCTGGATCACTATTTATAACAACTATTTATAACAGATCACTTGTTATCCTTTGGTATTCCATTTTCGATTGCTTTGAATTTAAAAAATGCGTGTTCTTTCAAGTTTATTGACACATTCCGTACTCGACATACAAAATCATGAAATAGTTCCTGAACGCTAGAGTATATCGATATTTTATAAATTAGGTCATTTTCGATAATAATTGTGTAATTATGAAATATAATTTACTTAACAAGTATAATGAACACACGTGGGCACATGGATCATCGATGTTCCATGCTGTTTGTACAAATCGTATAAAATTGGTGTACATGGAATGTGTTAAAAGAAACAGAGTGGGGGAGTAATAAAGAAGGGAGAATGAAATAAAATGTTGGTTGCGTATGTGTTTACATAGCTTGCCATTCGACCGTATCTATCTTAACTGACGTTCATGGTTCTACGTCAGCTTCATAAATGGAATTACATTTGTATGGAGTTTAGAAATTATTTATTTCCTGGACCCATTAACACGTTTGTTCCAATATTATTAGCAAAATTTATATAAGTTAGAAATTACAAGTTACCAATATCTCTTCTTATGCAATTCTACAAGTGAATTTTATAAATTACAAGGATTTATTGTCCTGTTCGATACAAGAATGTAAGATTATGGAGAATCATTTGTACAATACAAGTCTACATGTATGATTTATGATTTGTCAGTTGCTAATGTACACTAACAACGGTTAATAAATTATTGCGTAAATAAGATCTGGTGCATTAATCGACTGAGGCACCATTTCAAACGTGTCATTGTTTCATCTCTGAAGACACGGTTTTTCGACGCGTAAAATGTAAGTAACGATCCAAAGTGCGTCTCTCAAGTTACATATGTATATTGAGAGGCAATAATCCGACTTTCATGAGAGCTGCATTATCTATGGAACAAGGTTCGAGTCCACCTCAGGTAATTGTGTTTTGCGCAATCGCGGCATTCGTTCAACTTTTGTCTATCGGTAACAACAAAACAGAAATAAAGAAAGCGAAGCAAAAAGTAAAATGCGTTGTACGCTACGTGGAGAAAAAAGAAGAGCGAAACCGTGGTAATCCAGTGGAAGTTAATTATCTTAACGGCGTTGTACCAATAATTCGAAATATAGAGCCAGTAAATTAAGGACAGTTCCCTGATTCAACGTAATGGCTTACTTCCCATTCGGCTTTGCAACCAGTTTCATATGCTATTCGCGATGAAATAGGTTTCATTGTAAGGTGACATTAGGCGATTAGAGTGAGTAATCATAAAAATCATTAGAAATATTTGAAAATCATTATGTTGTTGCTATTTAGTAATTTAGCCTATCTGTATTTGTTTTAGGTTTTAGCTATTTGTTTCAGGTTTTAAGTAGTTATAATGTGGGTAAAAGTTCGCTGGTTAGATTGGTATTTGACGAGTGAGAACTCTCAACCAAAGAAGGTTCACGAGTTCTTCTGAAACATTTTTATTTACTTTTAAGAGGTTAGTTTACCCTGAGCACGTGCGAGTCATGGGTAACTTTAATAGTTTTTAAAGGGAAAATTATGAAGTAAATCGAAAATCTGTTTGGAATACATAAGCATACATATCTGCAGAAAAAACATTTTTTTTTTTTTTTAATGAAAAAAGCTTATCATTTTTACAAAGATCAGTATTTTATATATATACCTTTCTACGCATTTGATTAATCCGTACTTATCTTTTTAGTGGTATTATTTTGGTTGGCGGTATTGCGCCGTGTGAGTCACACAGATTTTTAAGTTAACCATATAGAAAATCAACATCTACTATCGTTATCTATATTTTCACACTTGAGTTTTTACGCTACAGATGTTTAATTTTTAAATCGATTTTGATTAAATATCATTAGACTATTGTCCCGACGATCTTGGTATAGTTATCGTGTCTAACTTATCTTTGATCCACGGTTTAGAACTTTGATAAGATGGCATTCTTTATTCAATTACATTATATTCATTATATGTGTATATATACACACACATACATACACACACACACACACACACACACACACACACACACACACACACACACACACACATATATATATCATTAATTCCTTAAAAAAGTAACAGTAATAAGAATAGTAAATTTTTCAGCAAACAGTAAGTTCACTACCATTTCGCAACGAAAGTATTTTTATCTTTACTGCTAAAAAAGGCATAAGTTAAATTACTAATAAAAACAAAGGTAATTATTATTACTAATTATTTTTACTAATCTTAGTAGATAATGATTACTTCTTTACTTAAATTCTTGCTTATTTTTATAAATATCTCAGAAATGAGGATTCAGCAAAACCGATGGTATTTTCACAAATTAATAGACGACACGGATAACAGTCCTTTTATCGAATATTGAAATAACACTTGGACTTGGTAAGAGAATTTATATTTAAAAGCGAGCGTTAGATGTGTAAGCGAAGCAGATTTATGATGGCGTTTAAATAGCACAAAGGAGGCATTTTTTGGTGCATATTCAATGACCAGACAGTTTATTGTTCGTAATTATAGTGTACGACACTTTCACGCGATGTAGTTGGACATTAATTTCAAGATTGACACTGAGATAACACGTTACGTCATGACTTCGCTCAAGGACCGACGTTTGTCATTGCAGAAATAGAAGTAAATTGCGAATTTACGGATATCTGCAAAAAGTAGCCGTGGGTGGAAACGAACACACTATGTGTTTTGCTCTAACAATCCATCCCACTCGTTTCAGCAACTAATTGGCAATTTATTTAAAATAGCCAGATTTTGATATTTTGATGTCTGTAAATATTAAATAATGGAATTCCATTAATCGAGATACAGTACGATATTCTAATTTTTATTTGAAGTGTTTACGATAAGTTTTCGATATTTGCCTAGATTATCCGTTACGCCGATTAATCAGTACTTATTATAATTATCTGTTAGATGCACAATCTTCGCATGTAGAATATTAAATACTTCAACAGTTGATGGTATTGTCGAGGATAAATCTTGAAGTACTTGTCCGATATATTTTAAGTAAGTTGATCTTTCAAGCGAGATTTGTCTTTCAAATCTGTAGTTTTATCGAACAAGTTTTAAAAAGCTCGACTTAACGATAGATCTTATAACATGCATTGTAAAAGCATCGGTAAGTGTGCCAGAATCTTTAAAAAAAAGTTTATGAAGTTTTCCTAGTAAAAGTAGTAAAAGAGACTCTCGCGTCATAACAGGCACGTTTCTGTCCTAAAAACGTTCGTATTATGAAGACATCGATGGAATACTAAGGCTGGACATTATTAAACGATTCCTCTACAATCATAAAAAAAATTCCAGGACGTTCTTATTTTTCCTGTCTTCTGTGAAAAAAATAAAAATCCACGAGGAGAAGGCTGCATAATATAATATAATATAGGAGTGTCTTCGGATACAAAGCTATCAGGACGACGAAGAAGAAAACGAGTTAACTGGTGTTAGCCAGGTTGAAAGGTCAACGGATGATTAAAATTCCCGAAGGGTAATTCGGTGATAATCTTGAGAGACTGATACCATCCAGTGGTTCGATTTCATCCTCGAGCAACGTCACTCCTACGTTCTTATTATTTTATTTATTTAAACTCGCATTCACCTCTGGGCGACTATTATAGTATACAGATATATTACATAGACTTGTACAATACTATATCAGACCGATCTGTTATTAATTAATTACCTACGTTGCATGTTATAACAAATGTTACGTCCATTATACAATATTTACATTGTACGATGGGCATATTATGTATAACAGATATCAATTACGGTGTATGCTGTTGTTGCTTCACTGCAGCTACGTTAGTTGGACAAGGATTACGTCGCTTAGGAATTTCTAGAGCTGTTTCACCACTCCCATCTTGTCATGCTGCTGCTTTTTCGGGAGACAACCGTGTGACGAGCTGCACTTTTGCGTCAACGTCCGATGAACATCGCAGTTTGCTTCTCGACGACAGACCTGAATGTTTAGGGAACGTTGGCGTGAAAGTGCAGCTTACCGCACGGTTGTCTGATGAAAATTCAAAATCCGTGACAAAACGGAAGTAGCGAAACATCTTCAAAGTTTAAAGTTAATCGAAATCTAAAATTTACTTCCGTCTCACTTACGCTCGATTTAACCAGTTACCTGTTTCTGACGAGTATACTCGTCGGGAAGAAAGGACAGCATTTTGCGTTATCACGAGCCCTGTCAGTAACAAAATTAAAAAATAAAACAATCACTTACAACTTAATTCTCTATTATGACAGCCACACATACTCTGCGTTTGACGAGTATACTCGTCATCGCTTACCTTTTGCCACACATTTTAGGCACGCACTTTGCAAAGACATCGTAACAGCTAACTGGTTAAAGGACGTTTGTAACGCTATATCCTCTGTATTCGTCTCGATACTCTTGCAAATCAATAATTACGTGCTTCGCAGTCTTCTTGCACGTTATAGACGGACATGATCTATGGTCTTCTGGCTGGTTTCTTTTTACTTGTCTGTATTTTTTTCCTCTTTTTTTTCGTCAGGCCTAACGGACGTTGGGATCGACGAGGCCGCTCGCCTCTGGCCTGGCGTGGCCTCCAACCGAGTACCGCTCTTTTGGCAACCGGCCAAAGCTTATGCCAGGTTTCAACATACCGGTCGACATGGATATTTTCGGGTTTGCGGTGAAACGACAAGCTCTGCCTTCTCTTTCTTTGCTTCGATGACCTCGTCGCGTCGTGAAACACCATCCCTGATGTCTCGTCCCCATCCTGATCTTCTCATTCGCTCCAGCCCCTGCACCCTTTTCGTCAGATATCAACGTCGAACCGTCCCATGAACGATGCCTGCTTCCGTTTTATCGATCAGAGCGTGCCAGCCGAACGCCAAGGTCTGCCCCCTTGTGCGTTGAATCACGCGGAACTTTTCTGATCCATTAACGCGTTAATTGCCGCACCAAATTTTATATATTTTGCCCATGGGCCGTAATCGGTCGATTTTTTAACGGGCTTCAAGTTAGAATGTTTTTCAGGACTGCTTTGGTCGTGCGATGATGGTGAGAGTATGAGATCGTTGTCGTTGTATAGGAGATGGCTCGAAAGCGAAATATATTGGTAATTTATTGGCAAGTTTATTGGATTATGTTTGGTAAGGGGAATCGGTTGGTTCTTAGTGGCTGTACTGCGGATATTTCTGCATTTATGGGGAATTTTATGATATGGTAGGCTAGACATCGTCATTTCAGTTTGGGCAAGAACATATTATAAAGAATTTGAGGAGACAGTGTTTGGTCGGATATAGAGAAACTAAATTCAGGCGCCAACTGTTTCTTTAAAAGTTTGAGAAATTGTTGGTCTGATGTCTCCTGTAAAATACACACGATGTCCGTATAAGAGTGAAATTCAGACATTGTTTCACGCGAAGTGGAAAAGAAAGACAATGGAGAATAGCGTATTTGAATTGCGCACATATGTAACAATGAAAATTTTGTTGGACAATAGCCTGCTTGGAATGTAAAGAAACTGAATATGATATACGCTTAAATATGTGTATCTGCGTAAAATGTATCTGCCGCTTGATGCAAGAAGTACCAATGTCAGCATTTATAAAGTTGAGATGTTAGGGCTTAAGGATACGTTAAAGAATTCACGTTCAAATAATCTCTGATACGGAAGTCTCTGCTGTTTGGGCATTTTTTTCTAATACGAAAGCAGAGAATTTTCTAGTACAGAAGGATCCTCGCGCGAAGACAATAAAAGCAAGCAATTTTTGTAAATCTTTTCAGACTAGATATTAATTACATTGCATCTAAAGGTTTTCAGGATGTAAATGCAGCCTCGAAGCGCAAATGTAATTTTTTTACTTCAATTCTCATTGTTGTTTGTTAGCTTTTCACACTGCCACTTCTAATGCTTCTCGAACTGTCGTGCGCGAACAACTAGTTGATTCGTCAATTTCGAACGAGCTTTACTCGCTTTTTACCAATTTCTCCAGGGAATGGACCTGAAATTTTTATTCCATTCTTTCTTTGTAATATCTTTTGAAACGATAGAAACTCAGTTTACCCGGCGAAGGAAGTACAGTTTTCTTCTAAACGCTACAACTGTCCAAATTTTCGTGTTTTTCTTTTAAACGTAGATTCATTTCCAGCGCAAGGTATCTAACTTTAAGAAAATTCCTTTACTTTTGCGTTGTGTCGACCGTGACAAATACCACCACCGCGTGCGTCAACAATGGTTACATTGCCAAATTTAATCACGAGACTCGTATAATATACGATAAACAATAAGAAGAACTGAAATAAACAAAATTACACGTACTCCAAGATTATCTACTTACAAACCCGAAAATAACTGATGTAAAGAAGAATCCATAAAAACGAGCCCGGTTTTTTTCGTTGTTATTACAAGAAATTTAAAGTTCATGTTGTTCGTGTTTTTCACGTTGACTTTGGTATATTTAGCAAAAAGTATATTTTATGACAAATTTCGACATTGCCATGTATAAATGCCATTATAATCCTTGAAATTGCCTTCTTTTATAGCGAACGTATGGTTGTTTACCTGAACTTAACACCCGGCTTAATTCTTTTTTGCAAACATACAACGTTTGACGTACCTGGAATCATGCTGCAGATATGAAAATGAAATTCAGTCAGCGCAGTTTTAAAAGAGAAGATCCAATCATGGTGTTCGTATGTAAAATACGTACAAATAAAATTTAGACAGCTGGAACCGAGGGAATTAGAGTACGGTAGGTGTAAAATAGCGGTGCTATGGGCGAAGGAAAAAAATGATGTTAGTCGAAGGAAGGTTTTCTTGCTACTTCTTAACATCCTCAAGCCATGGTAATAAGTTGCAAGATGAAGCTTATCTGCTTCCAACTTGCTTACTCATTATTGTGTTGGTTTTGAGTAATTTACAGCGACGACACGAGTAGGCACGTGGTCGTTTCTCCCGAGTTCTCTACAACTCTCGTATTTATGATGCTGTGAAAGAGACTGCACGATAAGATAGTGGTGATGGTAATTTAGAGTCGTTCGGATGATCGCAAGCAAAAACGAGGCCATCGGAAGATCCATAGATCGAACGATCTCTCTCTCTTTTTCAAACAGGTTACTTTAGCGAGATTTTAGCTTTAAAACATTCATAGGGCAATTTGTAGAAAAATCAGGAATTTTAAATAGGAAAATTTTAGATAGATTCTGAGGAAGTTAAGAATAGGATAGGATGGCAAACCAAGGAAACTATAGATTCGAATGCTGAAAATAAATCTTATTGAATATTTTGCTTCTGTTGAATTTGGTAGATTTTTATATTTCACATTTTTCTCTCCCAAATATGCTATCTTTCAATGATATTTTGATTCTAGAAGAAGATAATAGGTTTTCGATAGATCCTTCTCTTATTCTTAGAAAACTAATAATAGCAATAGAGTGAGAAGGAAAAAGTGGTTGAGCAAGCGTCTCTGTTCGTAGAAGATTTTCCATCCGATCACTTTCTCCTGTTTCCTAACTTCAATTTCCCATTTTCGCGTCCCCTGCTTTTTCTGTGTCACAGTTTAAACACACAGAGAGTTAATGTAATTGAACGAATCGTACAAGTGTACGGTGACACGAAGCCTTTATGTTATGTGTCTCGATGTAAAATACGGCTTCCGCGACAAGGTTGTCGCGAATGCGGCACAAAGTCGTACAGAATTTGTTGAACCTGCGATCCTGTTTCTCTACTTGTTACTTGCATCCTCGCGCTCATCGATTTGTCAGCTGCGAGATGGATTGAGATTGCACCAAGTTCAAGGAGCGTACGTAACCGTACTAATTCAAGTCGTTATCGATTTGTTCCGATTAAGCGTCTTTCTCAGCCGACTCAGCGTCTCGCTCTTATTGTAAACAGTGATAGACCAGTGACTCGTGATATTTTATATATACACGATATTTTATATATAACTGGTGGCACGATTGGATACAGGCTGATTCTACGTGGAAAAGTATGTGGAAAATATGGAATAAGGTTTGTTCGTTGGACGATTCGTTTCTGAGAAAATCGAGTTTGAAAATTTCGAATATCAAGTAGACTTAAAGTTGGCCGAGTTCCGACTAGATACGAGTAAACAATCAGTAGGAGGTTGTTATAGGCGCGAAAATAAGACAAAAATGTGAAATAACATTTTTTCGTTTATGGTCCGATTTGGAAGCAAATAAATAATACGTTTCAATATGTTTTGATACGCACGATACATTTTCAAATTTATCGTTCTGGAAAACAAAGCATCTTGTGAAAAAGTGTCGTTCTACGTTTTTTACTTATTTTCTCACGTAGTTTCACTTCTTTCGATTATTTACTCTTGTCCAGTTCGCAATTAGCCAAGTTTAATTATATTCGTCCAACTTTCAAGCTGGATTTTTTCAGAAACTCCCTTATACAATAATCTATTAATCCACAATGTTTCTTTCTCTTTTTCTTTAGCAAATTCTTCTTCTCTATATCTACATTTTCATCGCAATCGCCTCTTGCTATCGTTGGATTTTTCTAAAATTGCTTCAAGTCTATATTCGCCTCGTGTTAACCGACTTACGTCGCTATTGCTGTATTTTAATTTTTGACTTCTTCATCGAATTCTCATATACTCTTCTTACACGTGTACGTGTGTATCGCAACTTGCTTTTATTTCGTTCGCTCTACTAGCGCCAAGTAAAGCTTGCTTCTCTATACCTCTACATTTTCAACGCAATCGCCTCTTTCTATCGTTGGATTTTTCTAAAATTGCTTCGTGTTAACCAACTTATGTCGCTATTGCTGTATTTTAATTTTTGACTTCTTCATCGAATTCTCATGTACTCTTCTTACACGTGTACGTGTGTATCGCAACTTGCTTTTATTTCGTTCGTTCTACTAGCGCCAAGTAAAGCTTGCTTCTCTATACCTCTACATTTTCAACGCAATCGCCTCTTTCTATCGTTGGATTTTTCTAAAATTGCTTCGTGTTAACCAACTTATGTCGCTATTGCTGTATTTTAATTTTTGACTTCTTCATCGAATTCTCATGTACTCCTCTTACACGTGTACGTGTGTATCGCAACTTGCTTTTATTTCGTTCGCTCTACTAGCGCCAAGTAAAGCTTGCTTGCTCTTCGATAAAACAACGAAACGGTAATTTGTGGTTGGCGATAAAAAGAATAAGAAATAATATTTCACCTGTGCTCCAAGGCAATCTCTTATAATTTCTCGTTTTATATCAACAGTGAAATAGATTCGTCAAGTTCTTCGTATTTCGTCGCGATATGAGCTACGGAAATGAGAAGATCAAAGCTGCTTGACGAAGTTGCTATTCGAACTATTTCGAAGGACCTCGTGCTTACAAAGTTGCATCACGCGACAGAATACGTTCGAAACTATAGATAGACAAACGAGGATACAGCGGATGTATGTATTCGGCGATTTCTCTGCGCCTTAAGATAACGTGCGAAATAGAAATGTACGTTGAGCTACGCGTAGACACGTGACAGGCAAACAGAAACACACCACGTGCCTCCTCTCTCGCGTATTTCGTATGGTAAGGCGAGTATGCAGGTGAAATAGTAGGTGCCGATGCACATACCAGAAATCTGCATTTTGACGTTGGCCCGCCTCCAAATAGAATATTCTTCCCGCCAAGTTGCACACAACCGAGGACCAAAAGCTGCGACTCGGTTTGTTTTCTATTCGAAGTCATCGTACTCCACATTTTTCGCGGGAACAGTCGTGAATAAACCATCTGCAACGTTCTTCTATTTCTTTTTTTTTTTCATTTTTTTCCTTCTCCAAGCAAACCTTCTTCTTTTTTTAGTTTATATTTTCTGTAGATCTGGCTCTCTTCGTGTATAATCGAGGTAATATTATTAGTGAAATTGAACAAATCGGTATTAATAGCTTCTTGCTCGAACGTTTCAACGATTCCCCATCGGTTTTAGATTAAATAAATCGCGTCTATTTCCGTTTAGCTGGTGAATTTCTCTTTTGATTTTCTACTTCTTTGGAAGTCTATTTTTCTTCGCGTAATCTGATAACAAGATTTCGGGTGAAAATAAACCAATGTGTCGGGTCTGTACTTAGTCAATCGCAGCAGCTATTATGTCAGTAATCACTTGAGAGGTGTGAAAGGTTCTTGAATGAGAAGGTGTAGCGACTTCTATGTAGAGAGGTCGTAAAATCGGTGAAGCATAAAAGTTAACGTGTTGGAGGAATTGATAGGAAGCTGAAGAGGTAAGAATCTGAAGTTGAGATGCAAGCTATATATCTCGGCTGCAATTCTTTAATTGCTGTTCTCATTGCTGATATTTATTTTCTTGTTCTCATACTGCGCGCATTATACGTATGTTACTTTAATTAGGTTGTTGCGATTTTTCTGGCATCCTCGATCGAATCGTTACAATCCTTTTAACACTATCGACCGATACACTAGGACCTTGTCGCACAGGCGACATTCCATTTTAGAAATTCTAACTTCTTCAAACTTCAGCGTATCGTAATTTACGCTATTTTATGTAACTACTAATTTAGAAAAATCTGTACTAATTTAACGATAAACATGACTATCGTCATCGTCGCGTGATGTACGATATACATAGTATATATTGTCATTATCACACGAGAATAATCATGTTTATTGTCAAAAGACGATGTCTTATATTGTAACACAGAAGTTATTTCATCTGCGATATTTATAATTCACTTACTTTCATCAATCATTATTTACTTATAATTATTCGAACAACGATAGTCTGCAGACTATTTCTTGAATAATTTAAATGTAACACATCTGGAATTTCTACCCTTACAACTTCTATAAATAATAATGAAAACTCACTGGAAAATCTTACACGCTAACATTGCCCATGAAACCTTATCCCATACGTGTTTTACTTACCTTCTCTCTTGTCTTTTATAGCAGAAGCAAAGAGCAGTAGAGTTGAGGTTGACTGATAGAGGAACGAGTGGATGAATCTTTCATAGAAAAGTATATTGAAATAAATATAGATACAAGTAACAGGTATACTATATGCTGATCCAGATCCTCGCTCTTACTGTGCTACAATGCAATACAATAGAAGAAGAGCTGTGATAGGGAGCACGTTCATATATTTATAGCAAAGAACATTACCAAAAAGCTAACCTTGGTGTGTAGCTCTAGCTGAAGGCTACAAGAAACAGCAATAGAAATCTACTTATAGCTCTTTTGTTTCTAGACTTTGTAATCCAAAACAAAATTTATATTCAAGGGCACGATAATATGGACCTTTTCTTATTTATCTATTCTCTTTGTAACAGCCATCTCCAGATCACGGATATACAAAAGAAAAAGTGTAGAGCTTCTCTTGAAGTAATTACTTCAACAAGTGGAAACTTGTTTATTACAACAAAATATCGTTCGGTGTCTACTAAATGAACCGCTCTCCATTCGCTCTATCTCAATGCGAACGCCTATTATATGGATGAAAATCGTTACCTGTTACCTATTCACACCGGTTATCTCAATGTGAACGCCTATTATATGGATGAAAATCGTTACCTGCCCATTCACTGCGTTTATCTCAACGTGAACGTCTGTTATATGAATGAAAAACTGTAGTTAATGAGGGAAATCAATGGATTCCTATTACTATACGAACTCTATGTAGTTGCGTGATCTATATGTCCCTTTTGCTTATCTGTTAGTCATAGAGCACGATTTACTTGAACTCTGTTTAAACGAAATTTTGCTTAGCGTCCGTTAAACGAACCGTTGCCTATTCATTCTACTTGTGATCTACGATGTGAATGAAATTGATGTACATGTTATATGAATGAAAAACCATAAGTAATGGTGTAACTCGATGAATTCTTATTGCGATTGAGTTCAGATACATCGCCGGTAATAAATAGATACTAATTGTATTAGAGACACCTGACGATTAGACTATGGATTCTTACGTAATTTCATATTTTTATGACGAGAGCAACGGAACGTACGTAGTAATTCGTTTCGCCTATTAAAAATTACCGACGTATTTTCTACGTTTCCGTATGTTATACGCATTTTACGGATTGCAGTGTTTTTAAATTTCTCATAAATACGCAAACGCTCGCTGGCTACTGGTCGTGTTTAGCGAAGTTTGATTGCTTCTCGCTTTCATTTCCCAATTATTTTCTCCTAAAGTCGTATTCCTTGCGTTGCGATGTAAAATACTCGGCAAAGATGATTTTATTAGGATTTTTCAGTAAATGTAACGAACGCCTAATATTCGTGGCCTGCGGTATACATCCAGTTCTACCGTGAAAATGACATAGAACCTGTATCGTTTGAATAATTATCGCCAGTGCTGTACGTATGAAGATATTTAGAATTGAACGGGTTAAATAAAATATCGATCCACGTACGGACCATTCTGTATATCGTTGTATATCGAAACAAAGGGATCGACTACGAAGGAGATAGCGTCGTGTTTCCCTGCGAGTTATCCAAATGCTCTAACACGATCGTAAATCACGGTTCGTCTCACAATAGCGTGTGCTGGTCTAGCGTTACCTGCTCGTTACGTTTCTTAACAAGCTGCCTTATCTCGGCTGCCTTCTCGAGTAATTATGCGACTGACGATTTCATTCGAGATATTGTTATCGGTGTATGTATGATTATTCGTTTTTTGTTGCTCGCGACAGACCTCTAGTCAGATAGTAAAATTTATGTTCATCCGTCGTTCGATCGCTTGGCAAAAAATGTAAGTAAATGTGTCTCTCCTTGCTTCTTTTTTTCATTCTCACGGTTACTTGAAAGCTGCGCGATGCGATCACATTAAAATCCGCGGAATATTCTCGTTCGTTCGAGATAAGAAACATTTCGCAATCTGTAAGTATAACATAATTGGAATTTCACGAAGGCTGAAGTAACTTTTTCATTTGGCAGAGTGGTAGCCAGTTTCGGATAATTAAGAGATAGTTGCAGGAAGATTAGGAAATAATAAGCCGTGTAAATATCTCGCAAGACCCTGGTAACTCTGTAAGTGACCTTACGTCGAACGAAAGATGCCCCATTTCTTGGCTGTAGAAATTAATTAAGGCTTAATTGGCCTTCCTTGTTTATCCGTCTTTCGATCAGTTCCAGAAGAATTTTTGATGATGTTTGCACGTTGCCCAGTGCAATAGCATGCTGTAAATAGTTTCTAAATAAACAAAGCAGTTGAAGAACAGCGTCGTTCGTTTCGAACCAGAGAGACACGTTTGCTAGAACGTAACCGAAAGTTTAAAACTGTTACACGGTAGAAATGACTATCAACTGGTTCGTGATTTACTGGCAATTAAATTTCATACCGTGAACGCTTCACGAGATCCTGCATCGAACAAAAGGTACTTAACTTCTTGGCCAGCGGATCCACGCGCTCGATTTCATTTCCCAACGAATGAATGAGCAACGTTTCTCGTGTTCGTTCCGTTCGAACGTAGGAAATTCGCGCGTTATAGAACACGGCAATTTTCACTTTCCGCCTTTAACTGTTCGCGCAGGATACAAGGATCTGCAATTCAAATAACTTTTCGCTGTTAATACCATTAGCATAAAACATCGTAATAAATATAATGTTAAATAGCAGAAAACGTTGAACGTTGAAGCAAACGACTCGCGCGTTTGAACTCTCTCCAACGTAAATAAGCTTGTGCCTGATGTTTGCAGTTTGGCCGGCATTATTTAATCGTCACACAGGATATTGTGTATAGATTTATTGTCAAAGTGTTCCTGGGCTCAACGATGCCTAGCCATAGAGCTGCTGGGTGAAATAGTCACGCGTCACGACTACACGTGTGCGTGTGCGAACGCATCATTAGCAAGACTATCATTAGCCAACAAGGCCGTGGACAGGGCCGTCATTGCTGAGAAACGGCCACTGCTTTTAACGCGGCTCGTTTTTCCGGCATTTTCAATACTAAAACTCACACATTTCGATAACGAGAACTTACGAAGAAAAGAATGAAATTATCACCTGGGCTCTCTTGTGCGATTGAATTGATAATATTAGGGAATTACAGTCACAAATAATTAGTACAAATAAATGATTAGTATCTTGCGTTACTTTCTTAACAGAAAGTTTTGAAAGTAAATTTTAAGGGTGACGATCTATTTACGTAATTGCTCTGTTTGACGTAGAGATCGACGTAAAAAATTGTCCATTCGTTAAGATTAATATCGATGTTACTGGTTGGAAAATTATTGTGCGAGAAGGCCCTGATTATGTTTTATTCTTTCCAATGACGTCCTTATGACGTTCTTCACGTGTGAGTATTTCGTGCATTTATTTTTAGCCGGCATATCGTGTATTTAGGTGACATAACGTGATTTTTGGAAATTGAAGATGAATCGCCTGTGATTCGGTATTTCCGGAACAGTGCACGATTTTTCAAATATTTTCAATGTATTGTGATCTCTGAAGCGTTCAGATGCGTGTTACATGTTACTCGCGGCAGAAATAGATTTTTAGGAAAAGAATTATTCTAAAACAGTAAAAGCACAGATACAAATACAAGAGATTAGAAAAGAGGAAAGGTAGAATAACGATAAAATAAAACATTTATCAAAACGTATGTATATCCATGACTGATGGTCGGTCTTCTTAGAATTTCTTTCAATCTCGTCTTCTTCGTTTTTCCTTAATATGTAAATTCCGATTGCCTCGAGGAAACTGCAAAAGAAAATCTGACGTTAGCAAAGGTTACATTCAAAGGTTACATTATGAGCATTATGGACATTTTTAAAGAGAATTATAAACGTGATTACAATGATGATGAATCAGATTCTTTGTAAACCGTTGTCTTCAAATGTGAAATTTAAATATATCATCGTTTATTGCCATTAAGCAGATGTATAATAAAAATAGATGATAAAAGATATATATGGAACTGTCTGTAGTAAAACATAAGATTTCTATTACTGTAGAATCGCTTTCGAATGGATATGAGCGGATGTTTCGATGTCTCATAAGAAGACAATCATAGTTATTACTTGCGAGAAATTTTTCGGTAAATACCAATTCAGAGGAAGCTTTTATTAAATCTGGGTACTTTGATAGAATGTTTAAATAAAATTCGGTTCGTTGATTTTCTGAATCATGCTTGTAGAAAACACTGTAAGTGCCAAAAAAAAAAAAAAAAAGAAAAAACAGAAACAAGTTTTTCAAGAGGGAAAGAGGCATTACGCGAATCTAGTTCAAATTCACAAAGAAGAAAAGTGTATCTGTAGGGAAGCTTGTATGTGCCAGCTGCTAATCATAAAGAAAATTCAATGTACCATTTACTTAGATAGATGGCATAGACAAAAGCCAAGAGACAGCTAACTAATGTTTATTCGCACATATAACATCATTTTCTAGCGTTATTAATAACTGTTTAGAGAGGGAAATCGCACTGCAATTCTACTATAAACTCTTATTGCTACGTAGAACATTTTCCAATAAAGAAGAAAAAAGAAAAACAAGACACAAAATCTGTTCAACTTTGGCATTTACAGCGTCAGCTATAAGTAAGTTCTGTTCGATTGTTTCCGATCCTTGCAATTTATATTCTACGAGACAGGCCAGACGAAAAATCGTGTTCTTTACAAATTTACACAAGATTTTCCAAGAAAGACTGATCTGCGCCGATACTTCTATCTATCTATTTATCTATCTATCTATCCATGAAGCAAGAAAAATACTCGAATAAAAAAAGTGTTTAAAAAGGGAAATGCATTCGAATGGATCCAGGCAAATAGCGTGTGCATTTCACTTGCATCTGTATTCTTGTTCTTGAGTCAATCTTTGCTTCTCGAGTCGATCGTAAAAGCGAAGGATATCCGTTTGGATGGTTACTCTTGCTTCTCTTCGGAGTTTGCAGAGATGGTAGAATGATTGCTTCGTGGACCATCCTTCGGTAAGAGGTTGCTGCTTTTCGACGATTGTTTGGTCACGGTGGTCATCTTTAGCGCGTCGATTTCCTTTGGAAATTCTTCCCTCCGCCTTCGTCTCGACGATTTTCTTCGTCTTCTTCGCGATTTTCTTCTACGGGATCTACGTCGAGATCCACTGCTCTTGTACCTACTTCTACTGCGTCTCCTCGAGCTTCTTCTCCGGCTAGATCGTCTTTTTTGTCCGCAACGAATGTCGACAGCAGTAGCGTCGCCGCTGTTCATGCATTGATTGTACATGTAGTCTTGATTGTACGTGTAGCATCCGCTGAAAACAAGGAGACTGTTGTAATGTATTTAGATACACGTAGCATCTGATCTGTCACATAAGAAATGTATTTCTAACGGAGTTACGCTACTCTGCAAGTTTCACGACATACAATTTTCCATTTCTAATTTGTAACATTCTTAAGGTTTCAAGTTTTAGAATATTTTGTTCGTGCGGTTTATTGAATCAAAGGTCGAGTAGATTTTATCTGAAAACTTTGACGCGTACGTTTTCTGGCCTGATTCTTTGCAATTCGATTTCCTTCAAACTTTGAAGTAATATTCCATAGTAATTCATAGTAATATTAATATAACGTAGTTCTGAGTTTTCTTTTTTTCTTTTTTTTTTGATTTTATAACGCTATTTAAATTCTTTTCTTTTTTTGTTATTACATCATGTAGTTAGTTACATTCGGGCTCCTTTTAGAACTGATCTTTTTGATAAAATGTCTCCGTTCCTTTTCAAACTGTTATCATTTACTACAATTCAATTTTTTTGTAAAATCCTAGATCAAGGTAATAGATTCTAGTTTATGAATCGTTTAAAAAATGCAGTGCAGCTAGCATTGATGTAGGAAGAAATTAATCCTATTTTCTTGCATTTACCCCTTCAAACGCTGAAGAATACCATAAGTCACGCCACGCTTGAGGGCAAGTTGAACGTGACGCCTAATCTCAGATCCAGGAATATTATATTCTTGAGCAATGTAATTACTGATTTCCTGTGGAGTTGATCCTTGAATGGCCTGCAGCCTACGAATTGCTTCTACGACCTGGGCCTCGATTTTTGGAGACTTTTGCGCTGCCATTGTAGCATTTGACGTTATGGATCGGCGAAGACGATTTAATCTAGACAAAATACCTTGACATTCAATTTGGATAAAGAAAATAAAAAAAAAAAAAATAAGATAGAAAATGAATGTTACCTTTGTATTAATATTTACTGAAAAATTTCCTGCAACTAATACCTATAATTATTTCCTTTGATTATTAATAATTCATAGATTATAACTAATAATTTCTCACAGAATGTTTTTTTCTTTTCAACATTGGACGAGAGTGGTTCTGATCAGGCTACCAAGCAACATTTACGATATTCTGGAAAAAACATAATTTATTATACGAGATACGATTGCATATAATTTTTCAGCGCTGACATTTTGTTTGACAATCTATTGATCACAAATTTCACTCGGTTGGATATTAAACAACCGCGTTTCCAAGAGACAATCGCGCCTTCTCCATATTTTCCACTCGATATCAAACGAATCGAACGTGTGTATACGCGTGCTTTTATAATTGGCGGCGATCCAGCGAGAAAAATGAAGCGATCTCGATCTATTTCTTTTCGATGTTTGCATATCTGCCGGTTCTCCTCTCGGACCGGTGGTCCTCCGTCTCTTTTCCTTTCTTTCTCTCCTGATCTACCTAAGCAGAAATAAAACAGTACCGAATAGCGCCAGAAGAGTACGATAGACCTTTAAACAGTGACGTCATCGAAGCTGTTTTCTCATGCCTTCGTAAATATAGTACTCTTCCGGCTGTTTGACTTGCAAATTGAGAGTACAATTAGAGGAGTGCTTAAAAAATTGCTGTTCGAATTATCGCCGAGACGTGGCGAAGAACCGAACGAAATAGTATCTAGTAGTTTCCACGTGAAATTCCATTTCTAAGATGGCAACTTTACTAAAAAAAGGAAAAAGGCAAAAAATCCCATTTTTCGACGCTACCAGTCGCGTCAAATAAATAGAATTCGTCTGTAATAAGAAATTGTAATTTTACTAGAATCGTTTAATTATTTTGTTAGTAGATACGGGATTTTGTATAATTCCGTTGAAAACTGAAGTGGCAGCTTTGTTAGAAAATGACAGACATTTCGATCTCAGAGGAACGAGTCCTTTATAGATGTGTAAACTGGTCTGATTTTCATAGATCACTGTGACTGATACATATGTAATTGGAAACTCTTAGTTACCGCCATCCTCTGCGGTATAAACACCTGTTGTATCCTATGAAACGTGTGCAATCCTCTGGAATTTGATCAAATGATTTTTATCCGAATCCTGGAAGTAAAGTTTAAATTAACTTTATCTTTATTCAACACTTCTTAGTAACTTAGGTCTATGGTCCTGCTACATTCTTTTTCTAATAATACAGTGTTTAGATAAATAATTCAATATCTATTCGCTATTAAATCATTGGTAATGGATAGATGAATGTGTATTTTAAGTTGTAAAGACCTTTGGTGTATTTTGTCCTTTCAACCGCGATATATCGGTTGACATTAGAATTATCTGTTAAATCTAATACGCAATATTTAAAAAGAAGTGCCGTGCATGAAATGTAATAAATAGTGATAAGAAGAATCTTCTTACAACGTTGGTCGGATCTCCTGTAGAGAGCAGCACGCACAGAGTTAGACTCTACTGGCATCTGGCTCGGGTTTATGGAATTTCGTGGCGCCATCCGGAACCTGCCATGCATCGGTACACACGGCAATCAAGAAAAAAAATCAAGACTTACTTTGTTAGTAAATTATTCTGTAATTCGCTCTCTGTTCAAAGGACAGGCGTGTATAAATATTTATTGGCTTCCATCAACCTTTAGAACGAGGTTCATAGGTAATCAGAAAGGAAATCTTATATTTTCTTGTTCTTCGGTGTTTTTCTGATTTCTTCTAAACCTTTTCTCGACTAGAAATTGCAGATTTCTATATAAATATGACTTTGTTTGTTTATATATATAATTACGGTAACGAAATGAGATTTGGAGAGAGTTTTGTTTCGTCCGATATGCAATTTCAAGATTACAATACAAATTGATAAAATTATAAGAAGCAAATCTGTTAAATGACGCCATTACAGTAAATATATATTATATATACACCAATAAAATCAATAGTATATACTTATGCATAGTTCAATATTGTCTGGTAGTATATATTTGCATATGTTTACATATGTTTATATATATATATATATATAATATTTTTATATTTTACACATCTTGTTTTCATATTTTAGAACGTACGAACATTTGCAGTCTATTTCTATTCATATCTCGAAAACTGAATTATCGATACGAATCATATCTATCGATCGTACGTAGCGCGCTCTATATATATATATATATGTATATACATATACTAAAAAGTCGAACAATCGAGCAACCATGTTGGACTGGAATTTTCAAATTGGTCAGTGACCGCGTTACAGTTGCGTAATTTTATAATGTAATATGTGGTTATTATTATGAAAAGTGAGTTTAGAAGCTGAATATGAAACCGAGATGACATCAGGGATGACGGGGACGCGAAACTTTCTCCGGAAACATCTTCTGTAAGTGAAATCTTCAAATTTTATCTTCTTTACTTTACATTTTAATGGCGTCTACTAAAATAGTCGTTCAAAGCGAATTTGCGATATTATAAATAGTAGTCGAGCGTATATGTCACAAAATACGAAGTCGATTGACAAACGAATGATTTCTCTCTCGTATATGGACATTTTCGTGAAATATCGCGAAACGAAGAGCTTCGTGAATGTGCAAGGACATGCACCGGACACGATGCATTCATCCGTGCGAGATCCGCATACGAGTTGTTTATTGTTAGCTGGCTAATGCGAGTTCCTGCATAAACTGATTGTCCAAATGATTCTAAATTGCCCAGGCTTGATTACAGGAATTGCTGCATTAGCTTTAATGAATATTATATATATTTAAGATATCTTCAGTACTGGGACCAATTCGTAGGATTTTCGTAATATGGTTGCCATATTGAATGACGTCACGAAGCAATCAATAATAAAATATCTAATGGCAAATACATAGAATATATCTCTGCAAATTGTTTATGGAATTTTTTGAGGTTAGACTTCAGACATTAGAAACAAACAGGTAAAGCGAGTAAAATCTAATACGATGATACTTTACAAAGTAGTATAACGAGTGTAATCTTCTTTCAATCAACTCTCCATTTTTCTTTTTTTTTTTTCTCTTTCAATTTCCTACTCTGTCTTTTTAATAAAATAACACGATAGAAATGAAGAAATTATTACATAAAGAACGAACGTTTCTTCAAACGGAGCTAAAGTGATTGATATGTGACCTTCTTCTTTCGTTCTAGAATCATACAATCTTTTTATGAGTTACGGGATCAGGAGTAAAAGGAATATATAGAATACGGTTGTTATTAATCGTAGAGATGAATTCGAAACGGTGCAACACGGAGGCGCGTAGCGAGTCGAAACACACACCGGACCGAGCGAAAGTGGTCACATAAATGTCGAGAACAGAGAACGCGGCCTAACGAATGTGGAGAGATCGGTGAACCGGAAGCGAAAGGCGCGCAGCTTCACGATTCGTTTGGTTGAAGGTATACGCGTAAGATCGTCCGCCTGCTGGCCTTTAAGCATCACGAAACGAGAAATCTCCTTCTTGATACTCTGTCTCTCTTTCTTTGTTTTGCACGACTTTACTTTCCTTTGATTAAACAGCTTGAAATTGTTAAAACGTAAAATAGCTTAAAAGTATTAGACTAAGAATATGAATTATCATTTTAAAAGGTGATTGATGCGGAAGTTTCATGTTCATGTGGCGGCAAAAGTATGTATTATATTAGCGATATTAGCTATCTTCTTTCGATAGAAAAACACGTCTGGTCTGGATGTTTCTATTTATTTCTTAAGAAGTTTTATCTTGCATTTAATTACCTAGCACAGTCTGTTCCAATCCCAGATGGGACTAATTCATCGATTATGTTCGTTGATTGTTTTTTTTTTAAAATTATTTCTTCATATTGTTACATCAATATCATTGATGACAATTATCTTCGAATGTGAATCCTTCCAAATCTATTTAATATTTTTTCATCTCTCCGTTCTCATCCGTTTTCCAGATAAATATTAGCTTTCATGGTGCAGTACAGTACCTAATTCTACAATGAGTTCAAGAATCTGTACTGAAAGAAACATGTTCCAAGAGTTGTTCGCTCGTTAGTTCTTATGGAGTATCTGAAGTAATGTAGGAAGATTTCTAAAGATACTGAACTGCAAATTTATCAATTGCTGCTATGTTTGAAGAAGATAACTGGATAGAGAAAAATGGATTTTAAGTCGTGTTTTATTATACGTCATAAGAACAAGCTGATAAGCCGGGTATTCTCTGATATTTGCAAAAGCTTGTCGGCAATAAATCACGGCGAAAGGCTGACTCAGATGTAACACTTAGAAAACTCGATTGAATGAGATGCCTAACGTTTACGCAATATTAACGGCGTCGCCATAACGCGTTGCAGCGGCCACGTTTGCGATACGCAAGGCCGTGGTCTCCAGAATTTTTCGTTACGGTATTAACTCCTTGATAAAAGGTTCTCTAAACACGTTGAATCATCAGATACATACAATAGATAAACGAAACGAAACGTTTCTGTGCTAATATGTCTCTCAGGTCTTAAGGTGGTAAATGAGTTTTTGGGCATATTGGACTCGCTTTCTAATCTTTGATTTGCATCTTAACCCTCAACGTTCAGAAATCTGTACTTTATATTTTAATTGTGACGCGACTGAATCGAAGATAGATATAATCGTGGATAAAATTCATATATAGAATCATAGATTTTGTAAATTTTAAGGGAAGCTCGCCTTTGTTTGTTAATGTTGCCATTTTTGCTGTACGTTACGATGGAAATTATAAATATAAAATTGCATCATAGATCGAAGCTTTTTCTGGAACGTGGAACTTTTTAAAGGACTTTTATCTTTGCCAAGTTTTGTAACGATTCCATAGAGGTTGTGGAGTTCCGTGTTTATGAAGTAGAATTGAATGGAATACACACAGATTGCGTAAGAGTTGTGGCATCTTCACGGTCTTATCAAATGTTATATCACCGACAATATCACTGAACATAGTGGTTACTGAAAAGGGAAGCAGGAAATTGTCGATGTACCTGTTTTCCACTTCGCTTGATCCTTTATTTCGTTTCATTTTTCAGTTCTTTCTTCAGGCTTGAGTTTCAAAATTCCTATGTAGTAATGTTAACTTTGAAGGTTTCCCTGTTTGGTCTGAATATTCAAGGGACTCTAAGAAGCATAAAGTTTCCTTATCGCTAATTGCAGGATGAACTTGCAAACTTCAAACAACCTTGCAAGAATTTGTTACATATTCACACATTGGTACCACCACTATGTGGCTTTAGTTTAGCTACTACTGAGCTTTATGAATTCAAATTACAATATACTAATGACTAGTATCTTACATATCTAATCTGCATACCTACTATTTTGAAGATATTATCTTTCTAATATCCACCATTTATATAGAGTTATTATTATATAGTTACAATCATCTTAATCAAGTTGCAATATTTATTATAAGAAATTTGGGTCGCCCTTACCGATGAAAAATGGAAGAGAAATTGTGCGTTAGTGAAAAGTCATTCCTCGAAGCACATCACGTGGTATCCATCACCCTGAACTTCAACGTTGCCCTAAACTTCGCAGTCACAAATATTTCGCAAAATTTCGCAACGTATTTTTACCTTATCCTGCCGTTTTTCTTTTTTTTTTTTTTTTTTTTTGTTCACGGTAGGACCGTGACTAATCACGTGGGAAAGTATCACGTGCATTAGGTAGCATTGTAACACGCATCCGACGTCCTTGCGGCATTCACAAGGCATTTTTCCATTCCTGCTAAATACCATGGTGCACGGGATGAACGCGCAGCATTTATAGAATCTATGCCAGTTAATGAAACGAGCGAACTAAGCCAGAGAAGTCAATTATAAATGTATGAACTGAAAGAAGAAGAAGAAGAAGAAGCATGAATCTCGTTGTTCGGCGACGAAAATGTGTAAGGGATTGGATGGTAATATTTTTTCTAATATAGAGCGTTGTGTGCGGTATTAGAGTAATCGCGAGTCTGGCACGCACGAAGAAGCTCAATTAAATTGATCTCAGTAGTGTACCATTTTATTACGGCATTGTAAGGAACAATTGTTTTCTCACGTGTCTGAAAAACTGATTGCCAGTGATGTCACGTCCGGAGACCGACCTTCGTTGCCGGCACGTCCGGCACACCGAGTCTTTCTACGTAGATTCAGAAAAATGAGAAAATTACGAGGCAACCGGGTGCCCAGTGAACTTTTAGTACGTTCTTTGGCTTTTGATCTTTGGTGCCGTTTTATCGACGTGTAGGTAACGTGAGAATATGGTTGCACCATATTCACCAGATAGAATAGAGCGTAGTATATTGGTGAAAAGAAGAATGCGCATAAAATTCGTAATTTCCGCAGCCTAAATTTCCTTGCTTGATAAGATACAACGCGATTAAATTTTCTTTAAAAAGGATGCTATTAATCTAATATAAATTAGATTAAAATGATGGTATGCTACGGTAACTACGTTGGAAAATTAGAGAGAATCTTGTTTCACGTTCGTATATAATACTTTTTTTTTTTATTGTAATCTGCGTATGTGCGATCTACATGCGATACATGTATACATAGGACGATGATCAGCACAGAGTGTGACGATTTAAATTGACACGAATGCGAGTACGTGCAATAGTGTATCGCTATGACATTATTTAACTTATGTCGCTAAATCTGTTTGGTACAATACGATTATTTACCAGGTTAATACGTACTCCCCTCGTGGTGAACTTAAAAATAGAAGATACATAATGACTCACGTATCGTCGTAACGATTATGAATCTCAACGATTGAGGTACGCTTCGCTCCACGATAAAAGGTTTACGATATAACTGAAACGGAAAAAAACCTTAATTCAAAAACATACACATAATCGCTAGTTTTAATAAAATTACGTAGATGTGTGAATGCTGGTCGAGAAATAAAATACAATGGAAATAAATAAGATAAAGAGAAACAGATAAAGCCGAAGAAGAATGGATGGTGAATGTGCATTAATCGGGTGAAAATATGAAAGATGTAATAATTACGCGTGTAAAATAAAGCTGGCCCTTTGTACTCCAGTTACTCGGAAATATCTCGAGTAGAGGATGGTTCGATATCGTTGACTGGGGTCTCCCACGTGTCGGACTCACGTGTCTCGCCACGTGAACGGCTTCGCTCGATGGAAATCGTGTCGAAGGGTGGTGGCTTCACGGGGTGGAGGAAGTATTAAATGCAAAGCGTGTACAAACGGAGCCTACCTTGCTTATTAGTCGACTTCGAAGTGAGTTCTGTGTTACGTAACCAGCGCCAGGGTGGCGAATAAGGTCGAGACTCTATGCCGAGTTACCGTGTCTTTCAACGCTGAGAAAAAGAACCATTCCTATTAAATACAAAACGATGTACACAGGCTAGTTGTCCGGTTAAATTTACAAGAATATCGTATCTTCACGATATTCTCCGCTATGTATTTTATTTATTTATCGTTCTTCCCTTTCGCGTTTCAACGAGCTTCCACTTTTACCATGTATTACCTGCTATAGCTACTCGAGATTTGAAATCTACGTTTCCCTTCGAAAACGTTCAAGATACGCGAAACATGAAAATTTAGCGACCGTGTACATCAACATCTTACATTTTAATTCTACTGGAGACTTGAAACGCGATGCCTCTGTGTAACACGGTTGTGATTCATTGGACGAATAGAATTGTTCGATAGAAGATACAACAAGAACGAAGCTGATACAGTGATTGGGTGAAATGATGGAACCATATGTTGTATGTCATGTTTCTGAGGAAATAATAAATACAATTCTAAAACAGTTTTTCGCAACACTTCTAAGGCAGGATATAAATAAAAGAAACATGCGCATAGGGTTAAGAGTTCCTTAGAAAAATCCGTGTCCTTTACCAAATACTTGTAGACAAGAAAAAATGTTAGGTTCACGCAATCCTTTCGGGTCTGCAGGATTATGGTATTCCTTTACAAAACCGCGCTACGAAACAACGTATTTAAACAAGAGTGCAACATACGCGATAAAAATGGCAAAGCATAATAAATCGCCACAATCCAGTCCGCGTCTGCCCACACTCAATACCGACTGACTCTCCTATTTCGCATTGTGAAGAAAATGAAAGGGCGTCTGGCTAATTAATCGGCCCTCTCCTCTTAAATCACACCGGTCATGGACGTAATTGTTCCGACAAGGCGGAGAAAGGTTGTCGAAGTTGATCATCGTCCCGTGCATAAACTGCGTAGCACGATCAGCCGAAGGATTATTATCGTTGAACATCCTCGTACGATTTGGCCAGTCAATCGCAGGCAAGTCAGAGACACTGATGAACGTCCCGTGCATCCCCCGTGTATTTTCCGCTCGACCAGCCACCATATTTAAACCGAAAGCAATGTCTAGCCCGGTTCAGTGAGATCGTTTCTCTGTGGGCCACGTTCATCCACGTACGAAGAGAGCTGGTTTTCGTTTTGTTTCTTTCTCTCTCTATATTTCTTTTTTGTTTCGACCCTTGTTTGTTTGTCTCTCTCTCTCTCTTTCTGTCTCTCTTTCCATCTCCGTCCCTGTCTGTCGTTTCCTTTCCAAGTCGAGATGCGAGTAGATGGGGTAGATGGGTGAAGCGTATTCCTAGTCTGGCGTTGGACAGATAAAAGCTTCTCTATAGGTCGATTGAAATATAAATTGCGTTAGCTGCTGCAACCTTTCACCGATGGACCGCCACTTCCGCCTAAATCGGCCGCAAGAATCCCCTTTTTTTTAAGGAAATATCCCGTTTATCGAGATTCGCGGATTTTATTTTCTTTCCTTCCTCGTATTTCATTAGGCCTGTTAAGATCTGTTTGGACGAAGCGACGACATTTGTCATCGATCAATAATCGCATGTACGACTGATGAAGCTCTGTTGGAATATTTGTTGAACCTACAATGGAGGAACCTACAATTTGTTGAACCTACAAATACACATCTTGACTTGACTTGGTGCAAGAAGTAATTTCTGTTACAGAAGTGTCCGGCGTTTCGAACTTCTTTTCTGACATAAGGAAGCAGAGTCAAAGCTTACGCCGTTTGCGTCTTTCACGTTGACTTTGATATTTCTTGCGGAGAGTTTATTTATTTATTTGTTTTATATAACGATAAAATGCCATTGCAGCCGTATCTATATAAAATTTGAGAAAGTCGTCTTTCAACTGTAGAATATACAGTTGTTTACGAAGTCAATACTGTGCTTAACTCATCTTCGCAAGAATATGAAATCGGCACTTGTTGCACCAAGCCACACAGATATAATTCAGTCTCCAACTGAGATTAATTTCTCTCAGACAACAAGCATAAATGTACATATTTTAAATCGTATTTTCTAAACACGCATTTTCCAAATATTACAAGAATATTTATAACAAATTTATATTTACACAATATTTCCTAAATTTCGTATTAACGATATACTCTGCGGAAAAGCTCAAGTAGAATTTGATAGGAAATTAGACGATCGGGGAATAATTCGTTATTCGCTAGAAAAGATAGACAATGTTGTTGCACAATGACAGGTTGCTGAAACGTTTCTTTCTTCAGCTGCTTGCGTGATTTACGGCCCAAGTAAAAAAAAATATTAATAACTTTTATTTACGTAACGTTTCATTCAAATGCCGCGGCATCTTAAACACAATTTGTCCCAAAAGTCGGCAAATATATCAAAATATAATAAGAAGAAGATAACTCGAAGAAGCATCTGTAGCGCATAGAGCAATGATTTATGGCGAAATAACTGTGCTGCGAGGCAACGATGTTTTATTAATGCTCCATGTAAGATTAATAAGGGCAAACGAGGTGGTACATTAAGTGTGGGCATTAGTGTAGAAAAAGGCAGCGATCGCCTCGTAACGTGTCCCGTCAGAGTGTTCTTTTGTGGCCGCATACATACACATCGGGGACCGAGTCTCTCCTCAATGATCCGCGCATGAGATTACTTTGATATACGACAGTTTAGCCGTCGAACACGTTGGGTTGTCGCAGGTCAGGTCAATTCAGGTCAACGTACTCCTTATCCTGTCTGCGTACGTCCTCACTTCCCGTCTTCGAAACTTTCCTCTTCCCACTTTTCTCCTCATTTTTCTTACTTCTCTCTACTGTTTTTGTTTCTCAAGTTTCCTTCGTTGTTTTTTCTTTCACCGTATGCACCATACTTTGTCACTTGTAGATTTCCGCCTTTTGAGATAGGCAATTTACAAGGTTTCTAAGTTTATGCTATATATTGTTTTCGATGCTTAGAATCGGTTATACCTTTCGATCTATTGCGAATGAATGGTATATTTTGTATTAATTAATTGTAATCGACTTTGATAGATTGGACACGAGTGCTGCAGGTTTCGCTGCGAACTGGCTTTAGAGAATTGGATTGTGTGCTGGGAAATTAGGAACATTTGCTGATTTGCAAATTCAGGAATATAGACTTGTTCTTGTCTCGGGATATTGCGAAAATTCTTAGTTACGCATTCGTAGAGTAGTTACAGGCAGAAGAACGATAAAGAACAGCGAAATTTTTGTATCCTTCTCGTATTTTATATCACACTTAATCGGAATCTTCTAGGAAATTTAAAAGTTGAGAAAGATTCATCCTTCATTTTATTTCATCCTGTACCACTTAAATCACACTTAGTCACGCTTGTATAGGAAATTTGCAAATTGAGAAGATTTAGTTCTCATTTTTTATCATTTCATATGGCATTTAATCACAATATTACAGGAAATGTAAAAGTTGAAAAAATTCGTTCTATATCATTTTATATCATCACTAACCACAATTTTGTAGGAAATGTACAAGTTGCAGAAATTCATTCTTCGCTAGAAAAGATAGACAACGTTGTTTACGCAATGCTAGGTTGCTGAAATATTTTTTTTTTCACATATGTATGTGATTTATGGTTTTAGAAAAAGAGAAAGGAGATGGACGGTGGATGCACGCCTTGGTATGCCGTTTCCATGTAAGCGACTGGAAAGTAAATAACAAAACGCCGCTCGTTTCACTGATATTTACGAAGAATAAACAATCCTACATACGTACAATGTATAGCGAAAAGAGATTACGATCAGCACCACTGACTTGCGACCTACGCGTAATTGCCGCTATGACGCACTAAATTGATACGTGGCACAATAATTTGCATCAGCCGTGCGAAGCTGCGTGAGAAACCTTCGGACGAGTCTCGTTTCGACTGTTTTAGAAATTTTCTAAACTCCAATAAACACGCCTGCAAAACATTTCGACGTTTCGTATTAATTGGCGCAGCATGATCGAGCTAGATTTAGAAAACAGACTGACACGTTTGCTAGCTTATTTGTTAATATCGAAATATACAAAATTCAACGCGAGATCATTACGAGGCATCGTTTACTTCCTACAAAATTATAACTATCGATTGTTTTAAAAAGAGACAACTCGAGGGGTAAGAAATTAAAGTAATTATAATCTGCCACTACGAATCTTTGGTTTATATTGGGAGTTACAGCGCAGGTTGTTTTACACTGCCTCTGCTAATTATTGATAATTCTCCGTTTGCATTGACGTGGACAGACGTGACATTTGGAAGACAACGTGCCATCGCACGTAACGCAATTAACATTCTCAGTGCTCAACCTCACTTGACCCAATCCTGTGCCAAATCTACGATCCTCCTCGATCTCTTTAAACACGACTCTCCATCAACCAACCCTCGGACAACCAATCGTCTATTTTCTTTCGTCTTCTTCCATTTTCTCCCAAATTGGGTTTGATCGTGCAAGTCACAAGTATCCGCCATCTGCTCTACAACAATCGGATCGAACCCCATTACGATCGTACCTCCACCTGTAGTATCAATTAGTCGATGATTACTATCCCCAATCGCATTATTCATCGGCCGAGAGTTCTCCGCGTGACCCGCTAATTAAATCCCCAGAAAGCTGAATCAACTCGTGTATCCTTAACAAGCAACCAAAAATATTGACTTCCAAATTTCCTTTTCCCCTCGTTGATACAGCCACCGTAATAGAAAACGAGCTTTCCATCCGATCTTCCTTTTAATCGCTCTACAGTTTCGCGTTTGCCTCCGCGAGGAATAGTGGAATAACGCGGTGATTCGACACGTTGATCAACCAAACTGTGCGATTTGTTTCCTCGAAATTCCTACGTGTTCTTCATAGAAATTCCATTTCGTTCGTTACGTAACCTTTCGGAAACTAAACCGTTCGACTTGCCTTTTGAAAAAGAATGTTTGTGACGCGATTGCCTTTCTCGCTTATGTGTTTTTGTCGGAGTTGATCGATATGACTTTTGCATGGCTCGTGTGTCGTTATTGCGTCTTTGTATGGAAATAGAATACAGGGAAGAAGCTGAGGAAATTCGTTTCGTACGCGTGTTTCTTTGAGAATGCGAATCCGATTTTTAGTGTCGCAAACTACGAAATGAGTTGCGAACACGTTAACACTGTGGTGAACGGTGACGCTAGCTTAACGCCACGTAAGTGTTAATTATTAGCGCACAATCTACAGTATTTCTTTGTACACGAAAAGAGAACGTCACTGTGACGAGTAAAAATATCTGCGAAATAATCTCAAGAATTTTAAGAATTCCTTTGATATTTTTTTTTCATCGCCAGATTTTCTGATTTGTGTTTTAATTTAACGTACATTCCAATTTTGTAATGTAAAGCGAACGTATAGATTACTTTTGCCAGAGAAACCATTCGAACTTACTATGGAGAACCTTGGAAAAGCTATTGTTATTTATTGCAACTGAAATTGCGATAACTAAACGTAGGTACGTGGAGACGTGATTCATATTTCGCAAACATAAATTGTGTATTTTATATCTTACCTTACTTTTATATTTATATCATATTTATATTTTACATTATTTACACATACATCTTGCATAATCTGACGTATTCTCTAGAACTTGAATATTCCAACACGATCTAGTCACAGTTGAAAAATCCGCGGTCTAATTATCGCACACTATCATCTTGTCTTACGTTAACAAACCCGTTTGCCCGTTTAATCTTCGAGTATCATCGTTCCGTACGTTCGAATTTCATACGGTGGCAGAAATAATAAATAAGTGGAACACAGAGACACTGGTAACTCCGGCTAGGAGGGACGAAGTGGGGTGGTGCGTAAAGCATACACGTGACCGTGGAACGTGCCTCCTGGTGCACGTGGACCGGAGCACATCCCCCTGGCGTCGAGCTCCGCTCACTCGCCGTGCCTCGTGCTTTCAACCCTCTTTTGCTCGAGGCGGAGGAGAGGAACCTGTTCCTCTCAGTCATCCTCGAGCCTCTTCGGGCTCTACGCGCGCGTCCATCCTTCCTCGTCGATTATTATTCGCGTCAATTTTTGGTGAAACTTCTATCGACACGAAAGCTAGTCCTACATTGCCTTTCTTTCTTTTAGTTCTTTCTTCTCGTTTTCGTTTTCGTACGTTCGTTGCTATAAGGAACGTAAGAAAGGGGACGTTGAATATAAAAAATATATATATACATATATATATATATACGTGAATGTATACATATATATACATATATATATACACACATACTACTGTCTCTGTGTATTATATGGTTATATATACGTTACATTCGAGTGTATCACTGTTGGTTATAATTATTCGAACTACGCTATATAACTTTCATGCTATTTCTAATTCGTTTCTGCTGTAAGAGTATAGTAAGGATCTTTCTTGATTAATAACGCCGTTATTACTGTAACATTTGTCATTGTACAGTTGTAATAATCGTAATTATACGATTCTTTATTCTTTATTCTCTGTATTTGACAATCTCATATCGAATAGAAATTTTAGTTTCGATTGTGTTCACCGTTCTCGAAACTGTACGTACTTCGAGTCTCAAGTCGTTCAAGAAACATTTCTATCGATGTTTGAATAATTATGAGCGATGTACGCGTACGTATACTTATAGCCATATAAATTTGCGTTATATACGCGAGGTTATATACTCGATACGATCGTATATGTGTAGCTCGCAGATATATGTGTGGACGCGTGGTGTGAGACAAGAGCCAATTTGGTTTCTTAAATCGAGCTGGTTTCGTTGTTACCTTGGACTTGCGCGATTTACCTTTGATTCCTCGTGCGACTATCTTGCTTCAGACGTTTTCACGAGATACTGTGATTCGAGATCGGTGTTCCAGGTCCGTTTCTTTTTCCTCAAATATTTAACGAGATAATCTTAATCGTGACATTTCCGCGGGCAAAGAACGGAATTTCTCAAATAGAAAAGTGCGTCGACTTCGAACAATCGTTCTTTCTTCAGTGACATTTAGTTTGTCGTTGAATAAATAGAGTAATTCCAGTTTAATTCGAGATTAATTTCCCCCCTTTTTTTTTATTTCGTTCGATCGTGGAAGGTTTAACGAGGTTTGCGTTGAATTTTGATGAGATCAGGACGCCCGGTCGGCATGAAAAATTTATAGTCTGGTGAAACTGGCGTGGGCAGGGGATATCACGATGTATTAACATTGGCTAGAGGTATTGTTTCTCGATCCTTTGCCGAAGGTTTATGTGCGGGTCCTTGGCGACTCGCATGCCGTGCTCGTTTCTCGACATTGCGTCTCGTGCGTCGTTCCTTCGATTAAAATCGACGTAATATCCGAGCTGTATAATTTTCGTCAAAATTCGTCGCTAGATTCGGCGTCTCCTTCGCGAATTTAACAAACATTTCTAGTAGGGAAAATAGAAGGACTGTTGTGCGGTGTACCGCTCGAACATTAAGTTCGTTTTATTTTTCTTATTGAATTTTAAAGCAAATTTGATTAAATTCGAATGAACAGGAAGAGATTTACAATGTAAATGGAATAAATGCAACGACGATGAATAGGGAAGTCTTTTCTATAGTAGTATAGTAGTTTTATAACACTGGTTGATAATTCGCAAGAGTAAAAATATTGTGATTCGTAGTGCAACGAATATCGTTGCCCGATACGTTAGTAAGAAGACATAGTATATTATTTGAATTAGAGGAACTGAGAAACAACAAGTCAGCTCTGAAAAATAACTGTCTGCGCATTGAACGTCGACGAGGATTAATGTCTCAGAACATCGGCGAAAATTGAGCAAACAACATGCTTTCAAAATATGTTACGCAGATTATTCGTTCGTATTAATCACTCGTTTACCGGTAGGAACGAGATACTAGCTTTTGATACTGTGCACTTTTCCCCATACATCGAACCCTTGTGCTCCGTTACACGGTTAATAATTCTCCCATAAAACACAGGAATACCATCGCCTCGGTATCCTCAACAAATTTCAGTGTCCTGCTCAAGCTGCAAATACCGAACACATAAAAATTTCATAGTGTATCTGCAAGTGTGAACATAAACCAGAGTAGACGATCTCCTGGAGGACGAACCGTCTACGAGGTATCGATAGACAGTTCTGAAGAATCCAACGAGGAATTGAGAGTTTGTCGAAACGCGTGAACAGATAAAGCAACAGAGAAAAGGGAGAACGCGTGTATTTAGTGAAAAATCGTGCGAGTGGAAAGAGAGATAGATGATCGGAGTGTTTTAAACTGGCATCGAGGAGAGATCGTTGGCCGTGGTCCGAATGGGAAGCGAAGAAGGCGATGGGATGGCGAACGTGGATGCCGCCGCTTCCTGGCAGCAATATTACACCTGGTGTGGCCCGTACTCTCACCCGCATTCTCATTCACACCCTCACAGTCCAGCTACGGGTCAGCCACACACGCATTCCCATCCTCACTATCATCATCCGAATCATCTTAATCAGTATCAGACGCCAGGCCAGTATCAGCAACAGTCGTTGGCGGCATCCACGGCGAACGCATCCGCCCACTATTCCACTTCTCAGCAGTATCATATGCAGTTACAACCCGCCCAGACGCCACCCTTACACCAACAGCACCAGTTCCACCCTGTTAAGGGACAAACCGCGCCGAGGAGAGCCGCTCCTTACGACCGAACAGGTATCCAATACTAATTTCTTTATGGCTTCTCGTCACGGACCGTGCATTGTTAGGTATTTGCGTAGTTATTTGCGTATGACGAGGATATTTGTAGAGGTACAGGTATTCACGAAAGTATTTCAACACCTGTTACGTCGCGTGAAGTATCTTCGTGAGCCGGTGCGTACAGCCATGAGTGTGAAACTGTGCGTTGCCGGAAAGAAGACTAGCGTGTTATTACGCGTAGTTTCAGCGCACACACGTTCCTCGATTTACTCGGACTAAGCGGTCCACGTGGACTCGTTTTGAATGAAAATCGCGAGAATAAAGGCAATCGGTAGGAAAAAGGAAAATATGTACAGATACCTATTCCTTTATTCTTATTTCGTATAGCACCGACGCGTTTTAACATCGCCGACTAAGCTACTGTATGTACTTGTTACTTTGACAACTTCCAGCAGAATGTACTTTCTGATCGCGTGAACTAAAAGCCGCGCGTAAAGACCATCGCGTAAATTGTGTTGTAATTTAGCGCGTAAAAGAGAGACTCGCGTAAAAATAGTGGCGCGAGGGACGGGTGTATATTTTATACGATTGGTTGTTTCGTATAAACTCGACACAGCCGTAAACGTAAGGAGGCGTGTTGGCCGAACGAAACGCGCAAAGAAACGATACGGAAAGAAAATCTGCTTTCCAGCAACGCACGGTAGGTAGATAATTGTTTCAACGAAGGTAATAGACGTGTGTATCTGGAAATAAGGGCGTGTACGAACAGGCGATTCTCAATGCACGGTCATAAGGTTGTACGCAGAGTAGCGGACACACGACGTGGTCCGTGAAATGGCTGCGTAATGCGCTGATTTTTACCCGGCAAGCATCTGATTATTTAAATAGAGGTGTATACGTGCAAATAATTTTCATAACGTTATTTTTCTACAAAGATTCTATTTTTCGCAAAAATTTCACGTCGTTGATTTGCCAAGCGTGTGATTGTTTTAAATGATAATGCGAAGCCAGGAATAAGTATGTGAGAAATGTACGGTGTATCGATGCAAACCATAGGCTTGCAGAAACTTGTACGTAGAATTGTTTTCTTCGTAACTTATTATCTTAAAGCTAATACCATTTCAATTTCTTATATTAATTTACATTATTATTTCTAGCCAGAAGATTTGAACATCGAAATCTCTTAATCGTGTGGTTTTATCGCAAACTTTCTTTACGTTTCCTGATCGATATTCTTGATTCAAATAGCAAACGAGCCTCTGCAACTGATATTTTCCATGAAAATTTACCGATTGTTAAGAGTTATTATTGAAAGGTTTGTTTTATCCTGAAAATGATCAAGAAACATTCGAAAGGAAAATTCGACGAATTTTTTTCGCCACTCCTCGGATTCTACCGAATCTCGTCCTTGGCTTCCGTATAGTTATTATCCTGCTCGCAACCCTGGAGGATTCGCCGCGAAATTACATAAGCGACGACGTGGTCGAACGTCACGCGACGTCAATCACCAAATGGCCCGATCTTTCTCAATTAATAACGTCGGTCAGTTTACCTTCTCTTTCGTGTATATCGTCCTGATTAAAATCCCATTCTCTGTTCCTGTACATTTTGGCCTGGTTATACCCCGGAGGATCGCGTTTCTTACAGACTAAATCTCTTGGTAGCGTCGAATGAATGCGGACGAAGAACCGAACAGATCCATCGATTACAATAATCGATATCTAATATGATCCTAATAAACATGGAATGAATTATATCGCATAATTGCCCAGTCGTCTTTTTATACAGATTAAGTCGAATTTTCTTTCTTTTTCTATTTTCATTCTTCCAAAGGACGAAACGTTATTTCCACGTTAAATTTAAACCTTATATCTACATTGGTAAATTTATAACGAAATGTCTTTTTCACTTCTCATAATTGGACTCTTCTATGCTCATAATAAAAGGCTGTAATTTCTCTTGTTAACGTCACGTCGAAGTTAGCTACTTTCAGCGACGGATATTTTATAATAAAATGTACAAATAAAGAATAATTTCATTAAATACTAACATCAATTATTCTTACATGTAATAAATATTACATTTTGTCTATTGGTATATCAAAAGTAATTTTTCGAGTTCTCCAAAGTCCCCTAAGAAGCTCTGGTCAAAGTTTCCCTTTAAAAAATTCCAATCATCTATCAAATTTTATTGCTTATCATTTACTTGTAATATTAATAGGTCGAAGTTCAAAGTTCGCGTCAAAGAAATTCTCAACAGAATATTTTCCTAAAAGCTGCCTCTCAAAATATACTATTATTTATTTTTAACAACAACGATAGTCTCTCGAGTTGTGCAAAGTTCAAAGTCTACTGTACGAATCTTTCAGAATTTCCCCCTAATAACTCCAGTGAAACTTATCGAATTTTCTAGTCGATAGTGTGTCTACGTATAACAGTGTCTACGTATGTGTAATAAAATTCCATCGCCAACCCTCTAATCAACGTTACACGCACGATTTTCATCGAAGCAAACCGTTTCTATCGGTTTTCCCTAAATAAATTCAAAGTACAAACGACAACGCAAGGGTGTCGAATAAAAGCAACAGATTCCCCATGAATAATTCAGCGTTCGTTTTCAGCGACGGTTGCGTCGAAACTTCTTCTTCTTCTTCTTCTTCTTCTTCTTCGTTCCTCGTGTTCATCCCTTCGTGACAGTCTACCAGACAGGGTGGATTTACTCGAGTCGATCGAGTCGTTTTCGTCGACATTTTTGTTTCTCGGCCCGTTGGATACGTAAGAGCCTGTAACCTCCATAGATTATGTGTATGTGCGTCGGTGGCTCTCGGTTACGCAAACGTTCCTCTCAGAAAACTCGCGTCTTTCGTGTCGCATCTCCGTCATGCTGACGCCTCCAAGTGTCTAGCTCTGTCAAAATTGTTCCTTCGCTTCCTTTTCCTTCTCTCTTCTCTTTTCTTCTCTCCCTTCTTTTTTTGTTTTTAAATGTCGGTGTTCTTATTGTTATTTAGAGTCGCATCAACTGCAAGATTATCAGCGACTACTTTAGATCGGATAACGCACATGTGTTATTGGGTGCTGCTCTAATAGACTATCGATATGTGTGTATCGTCAATATTTCAAGCTTATTAACTAAAAGGATCGATGTATATTATAGATGCAATATTATCGATAGAATCTGTTATAAATATTTATTGGAAATACTGGTTGACCATATTGACAAAATTTGGTGCAAGTATTTATTACAAGTATTTATTGATAATATTGTGTTGATAATACACATTGATCCTTTCAGTTTAGAACTTTGAAATATCGACGATATACGATATATCGATAGACTGAAGATATTTTAAGGAAGAAATACAATGATGGAAAAAATCATGCTTATCGCTCTAAATCGCATTTATTCTGCTAATAAGTACATATACACAGTTAGAAACGTAAGTATTGGCGCGCTGCTTAGCGCAGAATCACTTCTTTAATATTGGACCAATCAGTTTGAATTCTTTCGACAAGTTAGAAGAATTAGTTTACCAGATGATGTGTAAAGCAATGTTGGAAAAATTGCAGTTGATCGTAATCGCCAAGTAAACGTCATTAACATACGCGACCGAAGGGTTAAAGGGTGTCTTCAGGTTGGACAAAGCCTTATCGATATGCATGATTTCGCATCTCAATCCTTTGACATTAAACGTCTTTCTGAATTGTTAGAAATCTTTGCTATCTTTTAAAATAAGAAGAAGAAGGTTGAACTATAAAAATTCGAGGATCGTGGTAGAGTTAAGCTGTGTAATCCGCTTGCTTAACTTGGCTACTATGGCCGAAGGAAGTGGCTCATTACAGGTTACGATGGTCATTTTCTGCAAGATTGCCTTCGATCATAATGATTATCGCGTGGTCGCCGGTGGGCTCGATTCTTTGATCTTATATCGATTTAATGCGATAAAGCTGCTAATTCGTTGTCGATTCTTCGCTAGATTTTATTCTTTCCATTGGAGATTGCAAATATCGTTTATTCGTTATTATTTACTATAATACTGTTGCATCTTTCGCTTAAGTTTGTTTAATAAATTTATTTAATAAGAATTATTTGTGTCAAATTCACGCCATGATAAAACATCGATGAAACGTGAAGATAAACAATTAATTTTGCTCTTTGTCGTTCCTGTGCATTCACGTTAATCCTTCCTCAGAAGTATCGAATGTGCTTGGCACGTCAAACTCGACAAGTTGCAGAGAAATTGTTCGACAAAAGGCCGATTAATGTAATCTTTCACCGAAAAATGGCGTGAAATTGAAATACAAAGAGGGACGAAGGTTGGTGTAATAATAAACGAAGACATTGAGGACGTTGTATGGCGATGCTTTCGCTTCGCGAGACACAAAGGATGAAATTAAACGAACAATTACTAGCTACTTTTTAATGTTTTTAATTAATAATTCCAGCAACCTGGCAACTTCCAAACCTTACCTCTTGCTCCTTCTTCCATTATCATCGTACGAACTTTTTTACATTCAAATGAACAACCATATGCGTAATGAGTGTAACGAGACACGATTGTCACGGTTATATTGATAAAATTCGAAAGCAATTGAAAAGTGCATATAGAAGTTACAAAACGCTTAAACGTTAGACGCTTTATAAAATATTAGTATAAAAACACGAATACTCGTTGTAAACATATTTATGCTGAAGACGATCCAACTAAGTATCAAGTCAATTAATATGATGTACAAATTTCATTATACTAATACTATCTATGTTTAAAGCATGAATCTTGAAGAGAAATGAAACTTGGAAAAAAAGAAATCTACATACAAAATTATATAACGCAAAGAGAGAGAGAGAGAGAGAGAGAGAGAGAGAGAGAGAGAGAGAGAGAGAGAGAGAGAGGTGCTGGCTTCATATATAGTTTACAAAAAGTTAATCAAGTTTGGGAGAAATGGGTCGTTGTAAAGCCACATAGACTCGTCTGCCAGTCCACATATAAAGTTATCGTTATTTTTCTGCATCTTCTCGTTCCACATTCTGCAATTATTCAGATCCGTGCACATTTTTCGACAGCGTCGTCGAAATAAACCGAAAGGACGAGTGTTTTCATAGCAGGAGACTGTTACGAATAACGTGGCAATGCATGCACGCGGTTATTTTTCTCCCATGGAAATTCACGATAATCCCGCCGGTGAAATAAACAGCAACGTCCATCATCCGGAGTGGCGGTACATGAAAACCGTATCTAATCGTTCGCCATTTCCATCAGCTGTACTGTCTTCTACTGGCCTGTCCTGTACTTTTATCCTATTCTTTTATTCAAATCTTATGGTCAGTATCCGCTAAGTGTACGCGAAAGTCCATCGATCTTTTTCTTTTATCTCTTTCCACGATCCAGGAATTTTTCTTGGAACTTCTCTTCAACCTCTCTCGTTCCTTAATTGTACAATAGCATCTTGGATCTGATATCTTCTTGTGTTCGATAATAAACACGGTAGAATCTCGATTATTCGATCGTAATATGGGCACGAACCTAGGAATAGTCGTTACTAAATCGTGCAATAAAGTTATAAAAAAAAAAAAAACAATATTGTACATGTATTTAGGTTATTCGTATTATATCTATTATTCACTGGTCGAATTAATTACATTTAATTGATTGGAAATTTGATCAAGTGCTTTAAGGCTACGTTGACTGTTTACATATTCGTGTTCTTTTATCGTACTCGTTTTAAACTTGCGACAGAAGTGAAATGTATTATGGTAAAGTTCAAAGTGCTTCGAATAATACGGAATTTTGATTAAACCGGACTTAAATAACCAAAGACTTTACTGTATATCCTTTTTTAGTGTTCGTGATGATATATATTACATTTCTTATATAATACAATAGAAAATGCAAAATAAGTAGTAAACGAAAACAATTTGTTTCGCTAAATATCAGAAACATAATTCTCGATTAGTATAGAAATCTTGAGGCTATATATAATTAAGAAGTTATAATGAAAATATGAAATCTGAAAGATGTGATAATGATAATAATAATTGTAGCGATTAATACAAGTAACAGTAATAATACAGTAATCAATAATGATTAATCCCCTGTGGGTTCGGGGGTGGAATAGGTCCAAAGTAATTCCTGCGTGTCGTAAAATTACCATTTACTTAATCGTTATTTAATTATTCACTTTGCTGGTATTTATTCACTGGAATAAATATCAATATAAATCGCATAACATTGGAGAATCGACGAGTTACAGATTGTAAGTTGCTATTCACTCGATCGTTAATTTATTCACTTTGTACAGCGATAAATATCAGCAGAGCTCTGTTGCACAATAATTCATCAACTAATGATATTAAAGAATTAACGAGTTACAGATTGTAGGTTACAGAATACATTTTAATAATTGTCGAAGTCTGCGTCGAATAGAATAATAAGATAATTTATAATTTGTATTATTTGATGCCGTGGAACAACGTTTATTATCATTGGTAATTTGCTTTTGTGACTCGTAAAAATGTCACTAACGACATTAGTTCAATTGCGCAAGAGTTAAATATTCTAACATTTATGACCGATATATGGTTATTATCACTAAAACCAGCAACGACTGAAGCATAATACTCAAAGCAGAATAAAACAGTGAAGAGATCAAAATGAAAGACACAGACAAGATCATAAAAATCAAAGAGAAAAACAAGACTCTACTCTTATTATATTAGATTGTCCCAAAGGTTTCTGTCGCTTCATAAGGAAACAATAGACGCGCAACATTGTTTGTTTTATATTATTTACTTACGTTATTATAATATAATTACACATTATTATATTGTTAATATTACTCGTTCCAATAGAACAGAATGGACCATACATGATTCAATGAAATAATATAAAAGAGAAGATATCGTGCATCCATCATTTCCTTATAAAACGAAAGGAATTTTTCGGACAACCTAATACTTCACAGAAGAATTAATCGAGTTTCCAATTCGCGATGCGCATTTGCACGAAACTATCTCCGACTGGAATGGTTGGACAGGGCTAAGATCAATCAAGATATCCGAGCGTAAATATCAAACTGGATACCGTCCCTGCTTGCAACTGTTCGAAAGTGAGTACGAAGCTCGCTTTGCAGCGAATCCTTGATCGCCAAGTAGGCGTTGCACGAGGAGAAAAAAATCGCATCGTAGCTTAGAAAAGAGGTGGAAACGAATCGCGGAACGAATCGAATCGAGACAGAAGGAGACTCACTCGGTTTACCTCGTGTTAATCCGGCGGCGGGAGAGATTCACGATTGACAAAGTGGGAGAAACAGGAGGTGGAAATCGATTACTCGCGTATCCTGCGATTCCCCGCTTAGAAATCAACATCATCGAGACCGCGGAGTTATCCTGGAACGTTGCATTATCCTCGGCAACGAGACGGAACGCGCACGTCCTTGAGATACGTTGCGAACACAGACCAGGATCCATTCGATTACACACGATGCACACCGAGGTAAAAGATCTGCAAAGGATCTACGAAAGATCTACGAAAGATTGTTCGCTGGATCTTCTTGTCCATTGAATAACCAAGGTGGAACTAATTGTCGCGACGTTCTCTGTAATCGTGTTGACATTCGGTAATTTCTACATACCTACACGCGTCGATTTGTCCTGTTGCTTGCGAAGTCCCCGAGGAGCAAATGACTTCCGCTGTTTATGGGGATTTTCCATTTTTTTTCCCTTCCTCCGGGTTGTTCAAGGCTTCGATACTACGCGACGCACGGCTCTTCTGTCTTCTTCTTTGGGTTTCAGATTTTCGTCGCTCCGCATCGAACACGATTGAACGTTAATCGCGCTTATATAACAGGGGAATTAATTGTACAGTAGAACTCGGTTTATACGAACTTGTTGGGGGATAAGTTGATTCATGTAACCAGGTTGCTCATATAATAGAAGTCCATCTGTTTCTCTCCGCCGTCTGTGATTCTTGGTTCAATTAATAGGAGTTTGTGTTCGGACAGAGAGGATTCCACGAAACATTTGCTATTAAATTATATATATATATAATAATAATGATGCAAATTTGCATCGGCAGCGAAGCACAAGAATGTGTCACATAACGTCTACTGCGTACATTGTTAGATGTTCATATATGAATGGATCGACGCTCGGTGATAGTTGAGATAATAAGAGCTCACAGTTAAAGGTCAGTTAATTAGCCACTGCTAAAATTTCCTTCATATAAAACAAGTTCCACTGTACTTGTATAGTGAAATCGAGAAATTGAGAAGTCGACAAGAAGTGGAGTTGATCAGTTTGGCTTCATAGAACCTCACAGGGCGGCGGATATTTTGTAGCAAACATTTTTTACTATACTGGCAACAATCGTCTATTCTGTGATACATATTATATTCACTGGTTGCTCCTATTAAATATAAATGCACTCTTTGAAATTATCCTGCCTTCTTCGACCTCTCATTTTACAAACTTCCTCCTGTTCCAGTTGTTCATGACATGTTCAGGTTCATGTCCATGTACCTGTGTGCCATGATCAGTCGGGATTTTTCTACGTAGGTAATTTCTTGAAGTATCATCAGTAACAAACATGAAAAGTAAGATAATATGAATAATATTAAAATAATAAATTGTTAACCGCCCTAGAAGTAGCTAACAGGTATTTCGTCGGTTTCTAGAAAAATATAAGTTCCGGAGGAACGAACGCAACTAGGAAAGATAGATTTGTAGGACAGTAGATTCGAATCATGGGTCGTCGTTCGTGGAAAATCGCGGCTGTGGTCTCCTGGCTAGGCTGTGGCCCATGAAGCTGCATCAGTGCGTGCATCTGCTTGCACATGCGAGCCATGAGCAGCGCGTGTGGGCCGATCTGATCTTCCGGTGGATTTCGCGCGATGACTCAGCCCGCGACTCGTTCCTTGAGTCGTGCGACACTCTACGAAATATCGAGAGAGTCAAAGGGATCCTTCGATCGATCACAATCGTAAATCACAGATTATGTCGTATCGTAGGGATGTTGGGTCGAATCCAGATTTTCGCGATATTAGTAATATATTTAACAAGAAAATAGAACTAAAAGAATTTTTAACTTGAGCGTAAAGTGAATTTGATCGAATACGAGCTGATTTTCTGTACCGAACTTTGAACCTGTCTCGTATCCTCGAGGATTCACGCAGGGATCTCAATCACATTGTAGCAACGTTCGATCGACTTCAGGTTCTCAGTCGTTAATATAAAATATTAATTATTACAACAGGATAATAATTTAATTTTGAAATGAATCCTACTGAATACGATTTTATTCTCCGAACTCTGATCCTTTCTCGAATCTTCGAGGATCCACTCAGGAATCTCAATCATATCGTAGGAACGCTCGGTTGAGTTCAGTTTTTCATTCATTAATATAAAGCGTTGATTATCCACAAATGTGTAATAACTGAATTTTAAACTGGATTTCATCGGATACGATCCTATTTTCCAAACCGCGACTCTTTCTCAGCTCTTCGAGGGATTCGTTCAAGAATCTGCTGTTTATTTATGTTTTGTGTTTTGTTACGTTGAGAGTGATATATTTACTGATCGTACGGAGTAAATTTAGTTGGCCAGATAATTCATTCAATTATATCACCTTCTCAAAGATCTCATGCGCGTAGCACACGTTTTTGCCACGTGCAGCCAAGCTCGCACGTGGCACCGTGCATCCTGAAATGTGTTTCATTTACCAAATTACAACGGCGAGTAGACAGCACGGAAGATTTTATTTCACAATTCGCTATTTTGTTTCCAATGGAAACGCGCCGATTATTCTGGAAAACGAAGGAACAAGAAATAGATAATTGTTAAGGTAATTGTGAAATCTCGTGCGTTGACTACATTTACCGTATCTTTCTCGCGTATCCAAGCATTGAAAGGAACAAGCACGGTCGTTTATTGGAACCTGGGTTCCAAGGGGGAAAACATACGATAACTCATATTCGCGATTAAAGCGAAACCTCGGCTAGTTAGCGTTGCTAGGCACCGGTGTAATTGCATCCTGACAGTGAATAGATTTACACTTCTACTCGCGGCTTCCAGCTTCTGCCAATATCATTCTCTCTAATCAAGCGTTTGCATACGTTATTCATTCATGGTGGCTGATGTCTGTTCACCGGTAGCTGTTTTCTTCTCGTTTATTATTCTTATCGTGGCTAATACGTCGACTTTCCCGATAAATAATAATTTTCGTAGTTGGAAGATGAGAGGTTTTTAACGCGCTGAATATTTAACATTATTTTCAGGCAAATTGAGGCTTTCGGTTGGAACGAGAGGAAGGTATAATTTGCACCTGGTAATGATCGGTTGGCGAGAGTGATGACAAGCGCACGTTTTTGGAGGTTTATTTAACTCGGTTTGTAACAGGCGTCAGGATCGCTGCAGATTATTTTCCATTATGAATCGTTACTTATGGACCGTGCGAGCTCTTATTCACAGAGCCAATTGTATTTTTAATTTGCAAATCTTTCAAACTTTTCAATTTCTCCAAACGTTTAGAATCTTCGAGTCCGAACGCTCCTCCTAGCAATTTACTTTACCAATACCCCTGTCGCAATCCTGATCGATCTTACCTAGCCTTCCATACACTACGTTATCCTCGAACTTGCAAATTACTAAAATTCCCTTCTCTACCAAATTTCCCCTAACTTTGGCCAACTTTCTCCTAACCTTGGGAATTGCGAAACTAAGCTAAAAGAGATCTGTGTGGAACTGCTACGATACTCCGAATGAGAAAGCCATCAACCGCAGCACCGAAAGGGACACATCGTCATTTCCTTCTCGTGTCACGATACGTCGCAACGAATGGAGATATTTTTTCACGGCGAAAGGGGACGAGACGAGACAAAGCCTAATAAAGGGAATGAGGACGTACGTAGAGAGTGAAACGCGAAGAATGAGGCTGAACAAAGAGAGAGAAGAAGAAGAGGGGTCCGCTTTGCGAAGGTTGCCGTCGCGAAGACAGTTTGCTAAGCGCGTTCGTATACGAATACTCCCACTTGCGTATTATGCGAGAACAGAGATAGGGTATCTCTCGCGAGAGGAACATTTTCCCGTTCTTTTCTGCGGCGAACGCTGATCTCTGACCCCGAGTCCTCCGAGATCTCGGCCCAGAGACCCTCCCTGCCTCACCGTGCTGGGCCCACGCGTCTCACGACGTGATCCTGTGCGAGTACTCTCGCTCTCTTTCATCTTTTCGCCAGCTGAAATGATATTCCGTCACGAACGATGGACGTAAGTGCAAGATACGGAGATGTCCAACAGATACGGAAAGATCATCTTCGTTGCTTCTTTAGTTTCAGGTATATACGCATTTCATTTAGCGCGCGTACAGTGGTGCTACTAGGGAGTCTTTGCACGCAACCGTATTCTTCAACGAAGCTTTTGGTCCAAGCGTTGCACGCATTTCACCCTTAGAGTATCAGATTGTTCTGGTCCTATGAAGATCGAATAATGAAAGACTATTATTGTGTATAGGTGTTACCATGTTACCAATATATTATGACGTATTATATTACTATATATTGAGTACTATTGAACGATACGAAATTTAATATACTTTGGTCCTACATGGTCAAGTATTGTATGTAAATAAATACAATATCTAAATACAATAGTGTGCATATACTATTTTGTAGTCTCTATACGATGTAAGTATTCATTTTTATATTCTGTATATGTGGCACCGATCGTTAAATACATTCGCACAAGGTGCGACACGCGTATTTTGCAAAATTTTCTTTTTCAGCAAAGCATAATGAAAACGTGGATCTCGTTGCAATCGCGATCACCGTAGACGCGAGAAATTTCAACGTTCTGTCAATGATTAGATGTATGGTATATAGTAAGCTAAACAAGAAACAGATTAGCCAAAGGACACGTCCTCATCTTCTCTATTTCTTTGATCTTTCATTGTCTCTGTTCTCGATATAGCTCGTATCGAGATTTATATCAAAGATCTCTTTTCTCCTCTCTTTTCATCCTGTCGCTCTTTTTATAATCTGTCTATTTATCTTTCTCATTATCATACATTGACGTTCACGCAAATACTGTACTTGTATCATTTTCAGGTGACCCCATGATAACATCCTCTCTGAAGGGTAAGTGACAAACGACAGCTCATACATTTCTTCTTTTTTTCTCTTTCTTTCTTTCTTTTCTTTATGTTCTTTTTATTTTCTTACGCGTTTTTGCATCCACAACCCCGGACGAACGATCCACGCAATGATCGTCGTTTACCACCATGAATCTTCTCTCCTAACTTTTCTGGAACGAGGACAATAGTGGGACGTGTTCTCTCATTTGCATGAGTTTTCTTTCTTTCCTCAGTTTTCCATTCACGCTTTTACTCTCTTTCACACACGTAGGCATTAGAAACGTGCATCGAAGGGTATCGAGAACTTGACGCGACGTTCGTAAGGACGCGCGATGATCCGCGTGCAGATTTTCTTTCGCGTGACGCAATAATGAGATGCCCAGGATGTTTCGTTCCTTGGACGTTGTTTCGAAATTCTGGTATTTGAAAATTTGCAAGCTTGAAAATCTGCAACTTCGAATTTTTTCATATTTAATCTGATGCTAGAAGAGTTTAAAAGTTTGGAACATTGGATATTCAAAAGCTTGGAGCGTCAAAAGTTTCTAAGTGAAAGATTTGAAACGTTGAAAATTTGCAATTCAAAGATTTGAGATATTGAAGAATCTGTGATTGAAAACATTTGGAACATTGAAAAACGTGTAATTCGAGGCAAAGCATTTGAGAATTTCTAATTGAAAGATTTTAAATATTTTAAAATATTCGAAACATTTTGAGCTTTGATACCGCGAATATTTGAAAATTTGCAGCTCCGAATATCGCAAAATTGGAAAGTTTTCAAGCGTAATGTTGTCCTTCGAGTCCAAACTTTTAATTTCTGAAATACAGTTCTCAGAACTCAGTATCGATGCACTTGCAAGCGATTAGGAAACGTAGGTAGAAACAGCTTAAGCATCCGTTTATTTTACGATAGTGAACCGATTAGGTGTAGAGAAGAGAATAAAGAATAGTGTAGCGAACACGACGAGTAATTTCTCTAAACACGAAACAGGAAACATTCTACTCTACTACGAATTCAGAAAATGACAAGACAACCAAACGAGATTGACAAGAGCAGATGAGAAATCATTTCATTTTACTTGACACATTTTTACTATAAATTTTTTGCTATGAGGATTTCTCCAATCGAAAATTGGAAAAACGATCTCTTGACGATTAATTCATAGAAATACTATAATAATAAAAAGTAACAGCTGTTTGAATAAATTAACCTGCGTGTTGTAAGCGATGTGTGACAAATCAATGAAAAAAGCTAGAATTCAAGAAACGATACAGCCATGAACTAAAAAGGGAAATAAATAAATAAGGAAAAAGAGCAGAATTAGTAAGAAAATATAATAACTAAATTAGTAAGAAAACAATTTTCAGTTTGAATAAGACTAGAGTTTCAAGTTGTACAGTCGGATATAAATGGGATTGGCTCGTGGACAAAAGCTGTTTAATATGTACATTAATTCAACGTGTTTCATCGTCAATAATTTATAAGTCGCGAAGCTATTAATTACGCATCTCAAATGTACGCACAAGTATGCGGAGAAGCCGTGGCGATTGGTTACGTGCCATTATAGCAACAGGGATCTGCATGGACCTCTTTTCTCTTTTCTTCATACATATTAGCTATCGGCGATTTTCAATTATTTTCATTATGTAAATCACGATAACTATCGACCGGTTGCTACGAATACTTGTTATTTACCCTATTAACACATTATTAATACATTGATCGCCGCGGTGGTCGTCAGTGATCCATATTTACCCAATTTTTCAGAATAATTAACACGATATTAAATCGACGGATTGAAAGATTTTCGACGACAAGAATGGCTTGATTAAGAGAGCGGGACAATATAATATTTTGCAAGAATATCAGGCTGCAGTGTGTTCGAAACTATCGCGGGGAAAATTTGTAAAATTCACGTGGCGGTCGACTTATTGATCCGGCGATTTTCAATCGGTGTGCCGCAAGAATGTTTAAATCGTGCAATACCTGACTATCTATTCAAGAGCATTGGGTCTTTTTCTCTAGTTTTAGTTTGTCAAATGAAAATAATATTAGCCATCCGCCTGTAAATGGCCTGCCGTTTAATAATTTTGTATAATTTTCAATTTTAATTTTAGTAACTAGCTTACGCGTGCCATAAGACGAAAAAGATTAGACAAATCGCTGTGTTCTATCTATCGAAAAGCAACTCCGATATATCGTACGTAGCGAAGAGTATCCGAAAATTATATCCTGAAATTAAGTAGCATAAACATATTATGAGAAGGAGGCAACCAATGCTCGTCGGAGTTAGCTCGGCTCGAATAGCGTGGATTACGCGTTAAAAACGTCCTCGCAGGTCGTCACGTGGAACGATCGTTTTACGTGTTTCTCGGCTGTCGATCTATGCAGCATGTCTGCCGACATTCGACGAACGGATATTCTTGTTTCACCGACAGCACAACATCGCCGTGCTCTTACATTTTATCTCGCAAGATGTGGCAATGCCGTGTTATGGCCTAGCCACGGCTGACGTTATGGAAGGATAATCCCATGCGGTCGACGCTTGGGTCTCAGATTTCGCGCTGAGACCATAATCTGGTGTGCAGGGGAAACGAGAGGAAACCTGGACGCCAACCGGCTCACCCCGTGTAAACTCGGCTGCTTCCAGAAAAAATTCGTATAACACGTCAGAAATTAAGCCGACCCCGCGTTAACGTATCTTATTATAGCAAGAGATGCTCTTCGTTTTGCTTTGGCTTAGCCGTGGATTAGGTTTAACGCGGTTAATAGGTTGATCATTGTTACTGTATCGAGTAAAATACAGCGCGCAAAATAATCCGCCGTGTTCTCGTAAGATTTGCCCTTCGATCTACCTACAATGATGAAATCGCGGCCAGCGAGAACCTACGTATTCTGCTAGGCAGATCTCGCTATAAAAGGGCTGGAAGAGGGAATTGTAGCTCGAAGTGAGACAGAGAATCAATCTTTCGAAGGAGATTTATTATGGCGATAGATATTTGCGGAGATAGTGCAAGAAGAGTAACACGGAATGTTCTAATAATAAAGGGGAAGGAACAAGAAAAAGAACAAAGCAGCAATAAACCAGAGAACTTACGACATATACTTGCACGTTATCGTATTTATTATGGTATTTATACCAATTAATTAGATACGGAATCCGGACGCGTAAAAGCGAGCACGACTAGATTTCTTTTAGTAAAACATGAAAATATAATACCATTTTTGTCATTCTCGGCTTAGTTTTCGAGTTTGAAAATTTATCAAGTACGCTTGAATATGGATAATGCAGGACTAGATAGGACTGAATGATAGACAGGAGGTTGTTCTACGTGTAAAAACAAAACGAGAGTGTAGAATCAAATTTTTCCGTCCAGGGCCTGATTTTCGAGAAAATAGAGTCAATTTTCGGATTTATTTCCCTCGGAAGCAAAGCGTCCTGCGAAGAAATTTTATTCCGCAACTTTGACTTATTTTCACCTGCGTAGATTATCTAGTCCTATCCAGTCTCCAAGCCGCGAATGAAAACGTGTTATTCTATATTTGTTTTCTTACTTTTCCACAAGGAATCGCACCGCGACCGCTCTTACGCGTTTTATTCGACCGGACACTGTATGAAACTTCATAGGCTCGTTTAATTTTAGTGATTTAGTAATCACGTTTCACGTGACTACAAAAATTTAATGACGCGCGAGTGAAACGCAGAAGCTGATAAAAAATGCTTTTTTCTAGCCATTGGGCATAATTTTCACTTTGGGAGAACAGCAGCTTTTAAATGAAGACGCATTCTACATACGTATGTAAGAAATAGACGATACGATGCGTTTATTGGAATTTAACGAGCAGTTTAGTCGCTGAAAACACGTCTCTTCACGCTGACATCGCTTTATTCATCTCGCTTCACCCTGTTATTCAAATAGTTTTCCATCATTACCACAGGGCGGCTCGTTATGGACATGTATAATTACACTCGGTAATAATAACAGCGTATTGATACGTCGTGCGTATTCTCGTTTCGTATTGCGCCTGATCGTTTCATCAATCCTGTTTATCGTTACGTTAATACGCGCCCAAGGATACGAGCGTGTCAAGCTGGTTGGTTTTTCCAATTATTTATTATACTGTTAAAACTTCTTTCCCTGCGTGATCGAAGCATTGACTTCCAGACATTTCGATGGAAAATCTTTGATAATAATTGCGTGACGTTCCCATTAAAAATCTGTCTTTCTTCCATGTGATTAGGTTAAAATTAGAATTGAAAATTAGGACTGAGCTCGATATCGTCAAGGTAGAATTATGATTGGCGTTAAAAGAGAGTCGGAAAGTCTGTGGTAAAATATTAGGTCGTCCAGTGAATGACGCAGTCGTTGATTTTCATATACTTTCATATACAGATGCAAGTAAACAGTTACCCGTTGACAATCGATTTTTCTAATTCGTTACTTTTCCTATTAAGCTTTGGAAGTTTCTCCAATCTTCTGTTATTCCAATAGTAACAATTCTTGTTGTTTTGAATCGACGCCTTAAAAAAAGCGCATTGTGCGATGACTCGATGCATGCGGTTACAGGAAGATGACGATAAAATGGCAATTTTGATCTACTTTTACCTCGATTCGCCGAAAGAAAAATTTTGTTCTCATACGTTTAAGAATCTTCTAATTTCGGGAAAAATTACTTCCGTCGTATCGCTTAGAGATTTTTGAATATTCCTTAATGTTCGTAGAAAATTTTATCATCTTCGATAAGAGTCTGATAAGTTTCGTATTTAATAGGAGTCTAATAAACGAGAACTGGAAGAATTTCTCGAGAGTAAAGACGTGGCGTATCGATGTTGGAAATATGATTTCGAAGATAGAGGAATCAGACGAAAAGGGAAAAGCAGAGTGCTTCGGAAAGCGAGAGGCACAAGGACTGACAGAATCCTCTGTACAGCTATATACACGAGTTTAAATCTCCTTTGTCAGCCAGAAGTCAAAGGTTGATCTCCGGAGAAATTCAAGGAAGAGCTGACTTCGAATTTACACCGACCCTCGGTATTCCAAGATAATAGAAATTTATCGACATACAGGATATATAGGAAAAAGTTCAGCAACATAGTCTTTCATGGTTCTTCAGCTCTTGCATGCTACATCTACGAGCTTGAAACTGTTGCACGTACTAGAAATATGATTATTCGGCTTAAGGATACGACAAGCGTATTGTGCATAGTTTACTAAAACTAAATTAAACTGTGGGGATGATTAAAATTAACATTAATTAGTGTGGCTTTTAGGTACGTCAGATAAGAATAATTTTGTGGCAAATTTGTTGAATTTTCTATATTAATATCCTTCTATTTTATATTAAGATTTATGGTCGCGTTGACTATTAAAGTCATGGATGACGTGGCACAATTATATTTATCTTGTAGCACATGCAGATTGGAAAATTTATTTACCTGCCTGATTTTGCGTGGTACATAGAATGAAATTACACGTAATAAATACATATAATATAATACATAATTATATATACAGTCACACGCTGAAAGTCGTAAGTTTCAGAAAAGTTATTCTATTTTGAAGATCGTTCGAACACTTTTCTCCTATCTCGCTTCCATAGTTGAGCATAAATTTTGATTTTTCTGAAGGATGCAATTACATTGTGACGTTAATATTTTCACGTGATTTCTTTTATATCGTCACGTTAATGTTCGATTTAGCGCAAAGTTCTTATTGCAAAGCTCGTCGTATAAATCTTATAAACCTAAAACATCATACTTTTGTAGGAGGTGCGAATGTGAATAGAATAGTAGGATTAACGAAACATTTGGTTTGGCTTTAATTCAAACGGACGACTGGTACTATCTTAATTTCATTCATTAAACGAAAGACGTCACATCGGTTGCCAAGTGTTCGTCCCTGAGAAATGAATTTATTTCTCTTTCTAACAGCCAATTCGGATAATGTGATTTACTCTTGGCAGGGTTTGGAGAATATCGAAATTAATCTTGATCTTGAATCGTTTTTAAAGCGAAGAGGCATGTTAAGGACAAGATTTCCGACTATCGAAGATCCTTTCATGAATTGTATTAGATTTGGAAAGTTGCAAACTACGAACCGCTACTAGAAACCTTGAAAGATCAATTTTTACGTCAATTCTCAAGCATTCGTTTTCTAATAACAATTTTCCCATTTTTATCATCAATTTTTCTACGCTTTCGATCTTCTGTCATTCAATATCCGCGACTTTTGAAAATCCATTAATAAAATTAATGAGAAACATCTGTTAACCTCGATATCGCCACGTTACAAAATTCGAAGGGTTGGATTTTCGAATTATCTCACAAGCGCCCTAATTTTTACTCTTCATTTTCCCGAACTTTCCGCTTACGACATTCCAACCCGAAGCATCTAAATTTCTTAAGACGACAAACCGTGGAATTTCAAAGATTTCTCAACAAACTTCATCAAAGCGATCACCGAAAAACAACGCCAATTACCGAAATCCAAGTTTTCCAAGCTTTTCGCTCCCAATATGTATGCGTTCCAATTAAAAAAAAAAAAAAAAAAAAAAAAAATGAAAGAAGCGAAACAAGCAAAAAGGGTTGGAACGCACAACTTTACGTAACATTGGAGATTACGCGTCACAATGGACACGACCGACTTTCGATAATTGATCCCCTCGATCCATCTGAATAATCACGATCGTACAAAGGAAAACCGCGTTATCATCTGCTCGAATCGCGTTCCCTTCTAACAAATCCCTCCCCTACTTTTCTCGATATCTCTAGCAATTACCATTTCTCGCTACTCTAACCGATTATATAATCGATCGAGGAGAACAAAACTATTTTCACGACAACCGGGGTTGAAACGCTTATATAATAAAATTACTATTCATCTTTGTCGTTCACACGATTTTTCCATTCTTTGCGTTTGTTTCTCCTTTTCTTTTTTTCTCCCCATTCGTTGAACGGTGATTGATTATAATTATAAGCCTCTGTCTATGTACTCGAACGAGCTAACGAGCTTACCTCGGGAGTGCATAACGAGCCAGTCCCATCGCCATTATCGCGATTTACTCGGAAAAATTCATCGATTGTCCCGAACGCGTGTGTTTCGTCTAACGAACCGTTCTCGTTTTCTCGACCTTTGACCAGAACAGAAAAATCACGTTTCTCGCCTTCAACGGCCCTCCTTCTTCTGTCCTTCCGTTCGTTAGCTCTGATTAGATTAAATATATAGGACGACAAGTATGCCAATTAGACCACTAATGGACGATTCTTCCTTGTGGCTGTCCGTTATGCAGATGAATCGGAGAGAATTCGACGGACGGGTGGGTAGATGGAAATTTCAAGAATGGATAAGGGTCGAGGGATGCTGGACGACGAAGACGTGGTCGAGGATTAACAAGAAGATGGAATTAATCGGGTCCTGGTGTGTGACATAGTTTCGATTTCTCAAATTGATAGCTTGGAAGATTTAAGGCAGGCGAAGTATTTCTAACTATAATTTATTTTCATAGGAATAGATTTTTAATCACGGTATAGTTGAGATTTTCCGTAGTTGTAGAATGTACATGGGATAATAGCATAGAAGAAAACTCATGACGATTATTAACGCGCTGTACGAGGATCTTTTTTCGCTAATTACTCGCACGAGCCTCGCCAATTTGATGTAACACCTGAGGGTGTTCACGCTATTACTTACTATTATAGCGTTCTTCCCGTAAACGATAATTATGAGGAGATAGTGAAAGAGCAGAAAGACGAATGGTTCAGAGTGATATTTTTTTCATGGAAATTTTCCTTTCTTTGCTGCATATATCGAATTCTCTCGTTGTTCTACGAGAAAAAACGTATTAGAATAACAGGGTCGAAAATTGATTGCTAGTTTCAAAGATATGTAACTTGAATTTTGCAAAATAATAAATTAATAAATATTAAACTAATCACTTTTCGACCATACTTTTTCGTAGAATGACGAGAGGATTCGATGGATGGGAAAGATTTCTATTTAAAGAAAAAGTGCAACTGCAAGAGATGATGTTATTCTATCATTTGTAGGAAGATCGATCCCACACTTTGTGTCTTTTATCTTTTCTAACATGGAACATATACATTTAGTATAATTTAATGGCAGAACATGCGACAGGAAGGTGTGACAATGTTTGTTACATAAAGAGCCCTTGTTTATCAATTTAACATTATTCTTATCGAGTCTATTGATAGCTAGTATATCGCTTTGTAATTAATGCCTGCACGATAATTATACATTCATTGTACAACTTCTTGAGAATGCAGCTAGACGTGTATAGCTTCGAGTATCAACATTTGGTGTGAATATGAAAAAGGGAGGAAGAGACGTTTGTACCTTCTCTTCGTACTTCTTCTCGCTGCGAGACAAAGCTGAGATCATCAAGATGGAAGCAATGCGAGGTCGAAAACGTGTGAATGAAATCCGTGAAGGAGAACTAACGCGAATGCGTGTGAACGACGAAGAGGAAAATGAATTATTTATCTCTTCATTTGTTCATATCGATCTTTCATATTGTGTCAATTCGATGCGCAAGAGACACGTTAAGTTGCGAAAATGTGCGACTGAGAATTAAAATACCTACACACGCGAACTAAATAAACATTCTGCGTTGTCATCCAATTTCGACTCACAACCGCCTTCCTCGTCAGTTCGCTTCTCTTGCGAATATTCGTAAGCTGTCTCTATCTTTGATCAAGTATCGTTGAATTGATCGAAGTTGAATTAATCAAAGAATAATTTATTGATGATGATTGACGATAATAGAATTAGTCGATGATGCTAAGACTCCGAACTAATAAACAAACTGACCGAATAATTTACTTTTAATGTCACGCAAACCTTCTTCGTAAATGAATATAAAAAGTCACGGCGAGAAAAGAACACGCTTAACGGCACATTACTGAAACGATCGTATTCATGCAGATGATAATTGCTCGCGGACGACATTGTAATTAGTAGTTTTAAACTTCACCTTTGCAAACATACGATCACGTTCCATACTAAGCACATGTTTCATATACTACCTTCGTTCCTCCATCTCAAATGCAAAGTATTAAACTTTGTTATCCGCTAGACCATAATCTTCGAGAGAAAAATGGTCGAGACAACGTGTGGTCCCATTTATTATATATCATTCAAAGTTCATTTCTATCACATTTTTTGTCAACTCCACACGATTAAAATACGGTTATTCGGAACGTTCTTTGTCCATGGCCGCAAACGAACTAGACACTCTGTATGACCTTATTTTCGAGTTGTAGCTTATTTTGCGTTGCGGCAATCTTGTGCGTAGATAAGACCAAGAATTGGAATGTTGGTGTATATTGCTTTTGCTGCGTGGTTTGAGCGTCGTGCAAGCGCCGCGTTATGAATGGAGCAGCCAGTATAAGGCTGCGTGCACACAGGCGACCGTCCTTCTTTCTTTCTTTTCCTGCCAAGAAGAAACAGAAACAGATATACAGATCACGGCGATATCGGACGGTAAAACGTCGCCCGTCGAGTTCCCGTGTAAAAGACTCGCACGTCCGGTGCAGCAAGATTATTCCGAATTTATGGTAGTGGCGTCGTGAAAATGAGTTATTCCCAGAAATTACGAAACGACTGACACGCGTCTTACGTATGGATTTGCTGAGCGTATTGCCGTAAGAACTAGGCATCTGTATAATATACGGTGAACGGTTTATGAAATACCATTTGCCCGAGAGGGAAATGTTTCGAAGAAAGAACGCGAAAGTAGCTGCAACTCGAAAACCAAGTCGTATCTGCTGTACATTTACGCGAGTTTTCCTTCTTCGTTTAGAATCAACCCCGTACCTTCGATCCGCATAGTCTGAAACAGCCTGTATAATTTATATCAGAAATTCTATAGACAAACTCAACAAAACTCGTAGCGAGTGGAAAAAGCTTGCTGTGGCTGGTCATTTAAATGGAAGAAAAATTCATTTGAAAGATCGTGCGTACAAGTAGATGATTCGTTTTCAAGGATACAAGGTAATTCCGAAGCTCCGTGATTTCTACCGCTTTTTACATCAGAAACGTGTGTAATTATCGGAGACGAGGAAAGAGTAATTACACTCAACGTTCGCATTTAATTGGTTGACTTTGCGTTGGCGAAATAAGAGGCACGAACTTTGCCAACAAAAAGAAAAACGTGTCACTTTCAGAAACTAATTGGACCGAGGAAAGAAGTTTGCTGCTTTCTGAGAAAATTTGCGATATCTTTCAATATTAAGTTATAATTATCGCCAAGCTTCTGATTAGTAAGAGGCTAAACAGAGGGAGATCATCTGTTCTTCTTCCATGTTATATTTAAAACAGTAGCATAGTTTGTGTCTTTAGCGACCGTTTTTAAGACTAGATTTAAATAGAGCATTCTTAATAGAGATAATAAAGAAAAGGAACTCTGATATTTCTAATGTTACGTAATTGATTAACATAGATAATTAATATATAAAGCAATGACGCAAATTGAAATCATTTCAAGTTTCTCGCCTTCAGATGTATATAATAATCTTGAAATTTCGTAATTTTCTTCGAAATTTATTTTCTCAATCCTCGAAAATCGAGGCTTCACGCGCAATGAAATACATTTTCATCCTGGTTCGATCCTTGGACGCGATGTCAGCTCGCTGCTTCGTTAACGTGCATTCCGTGATCACAACATATGCTCTGTACACGTCGTTTCTTTAATTGTCAGGTGTCGGTAAAACATACAGGCTCCACCGCGCAATTTATAACATAAACGCTTTATGACGGTAGCAACATCTGCTCGTCAGCTGTGAAGTTATCAATTCTCGAGTCTCTATGGTGAAGAAAAGTCGTAACCCCTTTGTCCATAGGAAATAACGACTATAAGTAAAGAACACGATAAGTCACATTTGCTGTCTTTTTTCCGCAGAAACACCTTTGAAATTCAGTTTGCTGTCAGTCGGTAATAAAAATGTTACCAAAATTGTTCTTTCATTTTGCAGATTAACATGTATGTATTTTTCAACCTTCAAAGTGTTCAAAATTTTGCTGTTTCGTTTTCACGTTGCTTGCCTTAAATTATACATTTGATTTTTACAGAAGTATACGTATTTTTACACTGTATGTATCTTTCCGTTCCATTCTAAATTGTCAGCATATCCTTTCCTTTAACTTGAATTTCAATTTAATATTGATAATTATGTAAAACAGCGCGTTTTTCATTTCCTTTAAAATTGTCACCGTATTGCTCTGTATTAATAATTATACGCATGATATTTTCTCATTGCTTTAAAATATTGCTTAATAATTATATTTTCGCTTTCTACAGAACCTGTTCAATTTACCAGCATTACGTGTTCTTAGAAAATCTATATCTCCGAACCCAATAGCTCGTTTTCATTTTCAGTTATTTCTATTTGATCGCAGAGTGGTATTAGATTCAAAAAATCAATAAGAATGTGCTCGTCATGTTCTTATCATGCGATCTTCATATACGAAGCGTCGTTCTCAATAAATTTCGTTGATCAGCAGGTTTGGACAAGGTCAGTAAAGTGGCGTTAATGTATTTTCGAAGAAAAATAGAAACAAAAGCAAGGGGAAATATCGTTGGACGTTGCGAATATCGTTTGGTCACGAGCATTGTGATACTATTTTTAAGCGCATATCGAATGTTCCACTTTCGGACGAGCACATAATAAATTGCTTTCTCTTTTGTCCGCCACGATATTTTTGGACCTTGTCAATGCAATCGTGGGTTTTGCCGATTAAATAAGTCGCGAAATGTCACTTTTCAAAACGAAATATAATTGCTCGATTCTATTCTTCGTTTTCTCCCTTACTTTCTGTGTATGGCTCGATTATAACAATTATTTATGATCGATCATTGTTCGTATAAAAATTGCAGATGATAAGGATTTTACGAGCTGATAATTTCTCTTCTTATTAAGTCAATTAGCGTTTGGATTTTATATTTCTACGTTATCATGACTTTGCTATTTATCATTCTTACGTTAATATAATTATTGTAATAGCAATTTTCCGTATCTAAGATATTTAACGTTCTCCTTTCTACATGACTCGTATTATAATTCTCTGTTTCTAACGTACAATTTCGAGTATTTTTATTTTCTATACGTAGCCCCATATTTCTAAGCTACCAAAGTTTCCACTTTTCATTCATAAATCCTTGGTATACACTAAATGAACAAAAGGGACATTCGTATCTTTGAAATATTTGTTAGATCAACTTTCATTGTATAAATCATTTTTTAATATTAATAGCAACAAATATTATTCAATATTAATAGCAACGTTAGATGCATAATCAATCCAAATGTTACAAACGAATAAAAAAAGACATTCGCAACTTTGAAAAATTGGTTAAATTAACTTCAGTTATATGAATAATTTTTTTTATCAATAGTAATAAACATTATTTAATAACACATTTAATAAACACCGAAATTAAATCCATAGACCGTTACAAACGAATAGAGAATGCATGGACAAATTTGAAAAGAATTATATAGATCAATTTCAGCTATATGAATCACTTTTTAATATTAACAGCAACAAACAGTGATTCGTATGAAACCTAAAATTATTTTTACCATTGATTCGATTATATTCAACATATCTCACTGAAGCAAAAAAAGAAGAAACAAAAAAGGAATCAGAATCAAAGATTTTTACCATAATTGTCCACGATTTCACAAGAGTAGAATTTCACATTTGTCAGAGTAGAGTTAACCTTGGAAGATCCAGGGGCCAGACATGTGAAAACGAGAACTTTCGGCAATGGACTTTCTCCTCCTAGTGAAATGTGCCGTTTCTCCTACCGCGGCTCCGGAATCGGTTCGCCACTCCATTCGCCCTCTTTCTTGTTTTTCTCACTTGGGAAGGGCCGTTCCCAAAATTTTGTCAGTAACTCGGCCACGAAAAGCAGCACGCTTGGCTGAATTGGGACCACTTTCTTCCGGACACCCGTTAGACGAGTTCCACATTCTTATTCTTTTTTTTTTTTTTTTCGCGCTCACGTTAGCCCCTCCCGGTGAGCAAATCTCGATTGAATAAATCTGCTCGCATACTTTCTTCCCTATTATTTTAATCCTCTTTTTCGGATTCTTTCTCCCCTCTGATTTCTGTAAGAAACTTTTAAGGCGGTGCTTGTTTGAAAAATATGTGTCGATCAAATTTCGAATCTTGGCATTGTAGAGGATTGGATAAGACGTTGGGAGCTTTTAATTAATAAAGGATTTTTCGTAGGATGTAGTGACATAGTTTTAAAAAATTTTCTTTTGGAATTTTTTTTTACAAATTTATTGATAATCAAGGTGACTAGCTGGAAAACTTTTAGAAATTGCTTGGTTTATTATCGAAAGATAATTTTTAGAAATCGATTGTAAAATATTCACTCTGATTACTCTGATTTTTATGTAGCTTATTACATTAATTTCGACACTTTGCTGCAAAAAATTTTCTGAAATTACATAATCTACAAATTAAATATAATCTCTAATACATGCTAACTTAAAACATCCTCATTTGCTTTAGATCTATTTTGAATTCTCCAACAAAGATCGAGGAAAGTGTTTAATACGTAGTTTCAAAGAATTATAATAAGTAAAGATCATAAGAACGAAATTCCATTGGAAACCGAGAAATATCTCTAAAATCACGAAGCGTAACCAAAAATTCAAACACAATTTCTCTATCCATGATTTACAATCACAACGAGTGCTTGATCCATCGGTATAAATCGTTCTATTATCGTGGAATTAAAAAAAAAAGCTGGCCTAATTCACGAAGCATCCCTGATTCCCGGGTTGCTTACGAAATATGAAGAACGTGTTGCGGTAAATCAGTCGGAACGTCTCGCCTCTTTTCTCCTTCGCTCGTGATACACCAGGAGTGAAAGGAAGCGGCAGGATCAACAGGTTGTCTCGATTCCCATTTCGTGTAGCATCGTTAGACCGTAGCAACAGTTTAACCTTTAGCCGGGAAACGAAAGCGTCTTTGCCCGCATCGAGATCTCCGGCCTCGTTCGAAAAAACCAGACATCTTGTTATACTAGTTTTCATCGTTTCTGACGTCGTAGTATTGGCACAAAGTAGAGTACGAATTGATACAATAATACTTAAAAGATTCATGTAGATACGTTTATATATTTCTTTTGATAAGAACAGAATCATAATTGAGATTATGACTGGCGGAAGAAATATGGAAAGATTTTTTGATTAAAACTGTCCTGAGTTAATATAACTTGATACAGGTTTAACATAGTAATAGCAAAAATGTATTAAGATTCAATATACTTGCTTCAGATAGGTAGAGTGTTAAAGTGTTAAGATTCATTATAGTAATGGTGAAGTACTGAGATTCAATATATGTACTTTGATAAGGATAGAATTTTCAAATAAAGTATGGCAGTGATATTAACTTGTGCAATGCAACTTTATAATTTCATATTTTATAATATAGTCTAAACAAAATACCAAAATTGTGGTATACAGTTCGTCAATCCTAAACTAACGATTAGACTGCGGATCCTTATGCAAATTTATATTTTTATAAATATAATCAGCATACTGGAATCTAAATAGAAAATTGTTTCGCCTACTAAATATTATAGAAAACACTATGCTTTCGGTATTTTATATATCTTTTCCATGTTACCTGCATCTTGCGCATTTTTGCAACTTTAAATTTCTCATCAGTGCACAAAAATCTGCAGTCTATGCAAATAATACTTAGACTTGACGTACACTGTATTTTTCTTTCTCTCTCTTTTAAAGCTCGTCGCTATCAATTCTCTGTTGAGAATACTAAGTAAGCTTGATAGCGTCAATTAGCGGCGCTTAGTTGCTTATTAGGCTAGACTATTATCATAGTATATAGCTATTGCAGTATACGTACATACACATGTACATATAACGTACGTAAATAATAGGCAAAATATAAGTAGTTAGATCTGGTAAACAGATCTCGATAATTCGATTGTGATAGACCTGAGGCTACTACTTTGCTACTTTAAACTTGACAAGATTTCCAATAAAAATTTCCACAAACAATATTGAATAAAATTTGCAAATATCCTCGAAAATTTCCCTACTTATCTCCGACCTCCACGAGTAAACAAGGAAAGAAGACTAATACTTTCGGGATCCATTCATTGTGAAACACGTTACCTCACCTCGACACTCGCTCGTTCTCCCATTATCGTAATCCAATTAGGTCGATGACACAGCAGAAGTCGATTCATCGTGGCAAAACAAGCATTCCAACTAAAAAAGGTATATCATCTGTTGGCTGACAAAAGGGAGGATGTACAAAGAACAGGGAGGAGGATATACTTTTGTTGGTCGGAGAACACGAAGGCGACGGCGATGGAAATAAAAAAGGGGGAAGGAGAAGGATGAGTAGAAAGGATGAAAGAAGGAAGAATGAGCGAATATAAGGAGGAAGAGACGACAACGAAACGGAGGAGGAGAAAGGAATCCTTCCGTGACCCGCGCCAGGACTGCTGGCTCCTCGTGGTTTCCGCGTTCGCACAACAGGCATCGCGTTTTACGGGTACGGGACCGGTTCACCGGTGATTCAGAGCTTTATGCCGGTTCCAGCAGAATTAACGTCGGCATCTTCCCTCCACCGTTGCTTTTTTTCCCTTTCTCCAGCGAGGGAGCGACGAAGAGAAAGGTCGTCGATGCGAACGAAAACGAAATGGGAACTCTTCCAAGTTGTCCGGTGAAGTAAGAGCCATCGTTTTCTTCCAGCCGTATTCGACAATACCAAGATATTGCCCGTTTTCTTTGATTTTCTCGTTTTTCTGTCACGATGATGAAGCGTTTAATGGAGAGTAGGCGTGGTAATAGCTTGCTTTAGGAATAGTTTACGAGTTGGTTGGTATCTACATTCTTTTTCTCAAATTTGGATATACCGAAAAGGGTTATTTAGGAAGGTAAAATATCGTTTTAAAAATTATTGCGAAAAATTCGAAGTATTTTTAATATCCACGGTAAAACTAAACTTGAGGCTAATCCACAGCTAATGAAGATTATTAATAAGATATTCGAACAAGGAAAAAGGTTACGGAACTGGTAACGTTAAAAAAGTTCAACTTGTGGTTTGGCTTTGGTTTACATTAAACTATAGTAGACGAATCAGGAAACAAAAGTGACGAAATTTAATACGGTTTATGGTAGATTGTGGTTCGGGTAATTTCTAAATTGAAATAAACGTATTTATCATTGTTTGAAAAAAGTCGAAGATACCGACTAAATTGTAAAGTATTGCAGGTGTTGAATAATCGAAAGACCTTTTAGTCATTCATGCTCTATATCTGTTTTAGATACTTGAAGATTTTTCATACAAGGTATGTGTCATATATGCATAAATATCTTTTAAAATCAGCGTAGCATAAATACTTCGAGAACGCCCGCTGTTTCGTTGGTTTCCTTTGATTTTTCCTGTGAAGATGGTAAATGGTGTATTCATTAGGAACAACGAATCACAGAAGCAACATATGTGTTGCGCATAAATATTTTGTATAATCAGTGTAGCATAATTGCACGTATAAAAGGTAAGAAGGAGTAGTAATACTTAATAATATTAAAAAAGTGTGCACCATCAGAATTCGAGGACATTTAAATATACCTGATTCGTGATTCTAATTCGTGATTCTAATTCATGATCGTATCACTCGGACAGAAGTGATATTTTAAAGAATTCTCACATGTTCGTGGAAGATTCATTTGTAGATACGTGTAAATTCTTCTAATCAATGTGAGGGAATTCTACATTACGAGGATGAATGAAAAGACGCGATTTGCTAAGATAAGGGGAAATTCCCAAGTGACGTGATAAATTACAGAATTAGCTCCACATTAAATACGTTAATTGCATTGAATTATAATATATATGAATTATTATAATGTTCAGTTGGAAAACTTATAGTCAGGCAATTTTGAAAGTTTCTGAACCGGTCATAAATCTTTTTTATCGGTCATAAATTAAGAATTGAAATTAGAAATCGAAATTAGGAATTGAGACTAAATATCGGAATTAGAAATTCAGATTAGAAATTGAAATTATAAATTGAAATTAGAAAATAGTCGCCGATACTTGAGACGATCTAAGGAACACGCGAATAGAAGGAGGCGACAGTGTGGTGCGTGGCTGTTAGAATCTTTCTTCGGCGAGGAAACTCTCTCTGTTCCCCACTATGGAACCACCATGAAACGGGCCTGTCCCCTCTCGAACGCCACGGCGTCGCGGTATTTCGCCACTTTCGATTTTACACGGCGAGTACGGCCGCTCCGTTACTGTTAATTTCATGGATCGGTCACGATCGAAACCACGCACCAGGAAGTGGGTCGGGCCCGACATAGAAAACGGGGACAGCATCAACTATCCTCTTCGTCCGAAGCGTCGTTTGTTCCAGTTTTCCCTTTTTTCTAACTCGTCACGCCATCGAAACGGAAAGTCATCTGTGGTAGCCTTCCGATAATTCTATCAGCCACGAATCATGAAAAAGATATTTACAATAGCTGAAGGAAGTATTTGAACGTTTATCAAAAAACTCTTTGACGCATATATATCTTGTATGTATTATATTTAAAATATTTTGAAATTTCATTAGCTCCGTGTCATGATTATATTGGTGAATTTTGATAGCGTCTTAAAAACGTACGAAAATGCATACACAGAAGTGTATTTGGTAAATAATTAAAGAATTAAGAATTATTAAACATATAATCGAGGCCTGTTAATTGTAGCTTCTATGTACATTTTTAGCTTTGTTTCGAATTTCACCAATGTAACGATGGCAATTGAATTTCAAAATCTGCAGGTATAATATGTACGCGTATGATATGTTCATGGAAGGTTTATACAGGTGCTCGAATACTTTCTTGACTTATTACGTGTTGCAATCCTGATTTTCGAGCACGGATCTTGTTTGATCCTACCGCCGCGAGTTCTTACCAGTAGAAAGTTCCGAACTGTGGTCAGACACCTTCGCTAAGAAGCTAGGGGAATCGATCTGCAATTTTTTCTTCGATTGCAATGATTTTTGCGCTAGAATTAGCAGAACGACGAGTCTGAGATTTCTCATTGTTATTATTTTTGTTTCATAAATTTAACTTTATCCACTTTTACAATTATTTATATACTATGATTTTAAAGTTGAAGATTTCTAGGTTTAGTAATGTCCGCAACATTGCTCAGCGACATTGCTTGGTAATATAACGAAATGTACATGCTTTAATGGAATAATTTTCGCGAAGAAATATGCGAAAATAATCGGATCCCGAAAAATAAACAAATCCATCTCTAACCTACCATTGTCGCAACGTCAGAAACAGAAAAGTAAGGAACACAAAAGACTTCATCAACGTCATAACGGAACTCTGCTGGAAGACTTAGAAACTCCGAACCAACTCAACGTCGCTGTGCTCGCCACTCTAAAGCACCCAGAGAGACCACCGCGGCCCGGGGTTTCGCCTCGGAACACGGAAGCCCCGTTTGCTTGGAAGCCCATTGGCTGTCGTTATTCTGCGAGGAAAACCGAGAAAACCACTGGCGGAGAACGCGCAAAGAAACAACCAGTCGCAGAACCTCCCTCGAAAGACCGCGACCTAACCTACACCGTGCGAGAAACTACCCTTACAGGATCTCTTATTCGCTTCACAAAACAATTCTCCTATAACCTAGCAAACTCTGCACGTATAAGAAAGAACAACGACGAAGAGGGACAAAGATGGATAGAGTAGGAAGTGGCAGAATCTTGCGCGTAACACTCGAGTAGGGAGAGAGAGAGAGAGAGAAAAAGAGAGAGAGAGAGAGAGCATGGAGAGGGTGTGTGGTGGGAGGTGAGGGCGGGTAAAAGCGGATGTTTGGTGAACGCGAAGAAGACGACGGGTACGAACGGGTTGTGGAGGAGGGTACGGACGTACGCGCGTGTGTGCTCGCGAGAGAGAAACGTCGCGTGGTCTGTTGGTAGGGAAGCTTGGATGTATCGGGAGAGGGAGTGACACGGAGAGAAGGGAGAAAGAGAGAGAGAGAGAAAGAGAGAGAGAGATAGAGAGAGAAAGGAACACAGATAGCGCGGTGGAACGTAGGAACGTTGGCGAGTGGCAGTGTCTTTCCGGACGCCGCAGCTTCGAGTCACGCACGCACGGTTTCTCCCTCTCTTCTTCCCTCTCTTTTTCTCTTTTTTCTCTCTCTTTCTTTTTTTTTTATTCGTCCCTGTCTACCTGTCCGTCTATCTATCCACCTATCTGTCCCTCCCTGCCCCGTTCAACATTTTATCCCCTCTCCACCCCCTTTTGTATACATACATGCGCGTATCCTCTTTCTCCCTCTTGGTTAACGTTACCCTCTCCCTTCTTCCTGAGAAACTCTGTCCATCCCTCTTCACGGTCTCAGCGAGTCTGTCTTGCTCTCTCTGATTTCCCTTGGCGGCTCCACTCTGCCCTTCCTCGTGCTGTCTCTCCCGGTCGGAACTTTGCTTCTCAGGACGACGTCGAAGCGCGTGATCGTCTCTCCCCCACCGTTAGGAACGCGGCCAGCGAGCCAATCGGAGCTACGCTTCCGGCTACGGTGACGGCCCAATGGGCGAACACCGGCCACGGATAGACGCTGACGATCGCTGATTTTGACAGTCGACACACGACGACGATAGTAGTACACCGTGCCCGAGGCTGGCCGCTGCCTTCTCTCCTTCCCGGCCGAGAACCGAATCTGCTCTTCCTCCGGGAGGTCCTTCCGCGGCCCAACGGATCAGCGGTACGTTTCAGTTCTCCGACGAGGTTCAGTGTGTTCGAGGCGCGTACCTCGGGACTCGCGCGCTCTGCGTCTCGAATACCGGATCATCGGCGAGCGACAGAAATCCTCCCATCGGTGTGTTGATTTTGAACCAACGAACTGTTGATATTGATCTTGGACGATGATCTTCCGCGCATGAATTCGGTGAACGGTCGAGGATACTGTTGCAAGAGGGGAGAGATAGGAAGAAGGAAGAGTGTGGTCGAATCGAGATCACGTGGCCGAAGTTGAGATCCAAAGATCCCTGGGAAGTTGCAAGATTTCTGATAGCGAAAGATCGTTGTGGCCCTTTGATATCAGCGCAGCTGCGATTTTCCTCGTAGTTCTCCTCGGTTCGTCCTCTCTCCGATTCTCTCCCTCTCTTGTCGACGATTCTCGGCCTGGTGACAAGTGTCCGTCCAGTGGCAGCGCAAAAAGACTGCGCGGATGACAGCGAGCGGATAAAATTACGCGCAGATGCTGAGACAAACAGAGACAGTGGCGACCGCGAAGCCTCGGTAGTGTGTCCCTAAGACGATCCTTGTCAGATCTGATAAGTGCTCTTTGCTTATTTTAAACGAATATCACTGTAAATCGAATCGACCTAATCGATAAAGGTGAGAAAATCAAATTGTCAAACTTTCTGCTTCGATCGTCAGATCGACCGAAGTAATCGAACTCCGTGAGTGAATTCCGTTGTCGTATAGTAAGAGGAAAAGACTAACTGAGTGACAAGGAAGAAAAAGTAAGGGATGATTTAAATGCTCGCGTGAAAGCAACCGAATGAGCTGCGTTATGGAGTACCAGCAATTGCCGCCACCGCCGGTACCAGGCGTGCTGCACCAGGCGCATCATCAGCAGCATCAGCAACAACCGGTGCAACCGCCCCATCCTCACATCGTGGTCGCGCCTGCGCACCAACAGCAACCCCAACAACCACCACCGCCACCGTTACCGCCCACCTCGCACGGCCATCAGGTGCACGCGCCACTTCCGCCCATCCACGAGGACAGCACCAGCTCGCGTTGGAGCCAGTACCAGCATTTATGGAGGCAGCATCATGTATACGTAAATGGTACGAGGATTCTGTGTTTCGAGGGATTTGAACAGGTTTTGTTAGGTTTCAGGTTTGGTAGGAGGACGATTGCTACGATTGTTAGGATTACGAGGCTTCCAGTTTCAGCATTTGAACGGCACTTTTATGGTTACATGACGCGAATTTCTTGCTCTATGGACTTTCCGGATTTCTAGATTTTGATTTCCAGGATTGTAGAATCTTAGGATACAGGTTTCTAGATTACATGATGTTAGATCAGATATCCTCGAAAGTTGGTCTTTAAGATCGTTGAGTCTTACGACGAGACAACGAGAGAACTGCGTAATGTCGAACGAGTCGGTCGTTTCTGCACATTCGATGCTTTATATCGAAGTTGGTCGAACAACCTGAAATGAATTCGGGCGTGTGACTTTTGTTCTCCAGAAATTAATCGACGAATTGTGTCTTTGGTGCGGCGATTTCGTATCTTTCAAATGTTCTTATTGCGATTGCCAGACACAAAATTGAAAAATATGCGGGAGCGCTATAATAAATAAGAATAATCGAGAATTTTTCAAAATGAACTACAAAAATTTTGAAGAATATATAGCAAGAAGATAACAAAGTGTATAAGAAGGTATAAAAAAATGCTATTAGTTTCTCAAAGTCATGCACTTAAATCATTTTGGGACTGTTTTGCCATTAATTTAGACCATCGAATGCACCTGCAGCCAACAAGATTGTTCACAGGGTGATACAATTTCGAAATTTGTGTATTTAAGCTTTCAAACTGTAAATATCTTCAGCGTTCGATGTTTAATATCGTGCAATCTTAGTTTGTTAGTTGTTGGAATTGTAAAACCGTCTATTTTTTTAATGTTTTTAGTGTTGCAGCATCTTAAATTTTGAGTTATAGGGTTGTAGGTCTTTCAATTCTCCGTATTTTAGTAATCTTGGTTCGTGGAATCGTATGTTAGCAGAATCATAGATTCGCGATCTTTTCATCTATAGAATCGCCAGTGTAGCGGTTCTTAGAGTCGCAAAATCTTAATTTTCCACCTCGTGCATTTATCCATCTTCCCGCGCAGTAGTTCCTAGTTAAAATCCCGTTAAGCAGTATATAAGATCAAGAATCTTCATAAATCTCTCTGTAAACTCCTATAACAAGTCGTAAATCCATATCTTAAAAAATACTCTGCTGCAACGTGCTGATTCTACTGCTTTCCAACCAGTCGTATTTTTCTATCGTTAAGAGCATCACACCATCGATATATCGAATCAGTCTGATTTCCAATTCATTTCCAATTCAAGTAATATCAAGAAACTTCGAAATATCAGATTATCCAGCAACGAGAACGCTCTTTCTGTTCTTACATTTTAACTGATAATTTTTGGATTCTCTCGTAAAATATCGTTCGTGCGTTTAATATTAAAAACAGGGCTAAAAACAGTCCTTTCTAAACCGTGAGATTATTCCATGAAATGATAGGACGATTTTAGGCAATTTCCGTGATACATCACATTTTTAACAAACTCATATCGATTCTTATTCCTTTGTTTTTCGTTCTGCTGCACGTTTACGATGGAAATAACTTTATTTATATCGATAATAGCTAGTTGATTAGATGTAGACTGTCTGGCACTGACATGTGCGGCTGCAGATCGCATTGTTGCTGCACGTCGCTGAAAATGGCGATGCTCTGAACACCAGCCTAAAGAAAAGCAATAAGAAAGAAAAGGAAAAAAAAACAGACGCGAAGATGTAGAGATAGAGAGAGTCACGTAGGTTTCGACACGTGACAAACGTGGAACAGGTTTTCGTCGTTTTTCTTGGCCAATTCTGTTGCAGGAAGAGTCGAGCGTCGCCTGTCGAATCATCTTTTGTAGCAAAAATTACTGCATCCTGTGTCTGTATTCGCGTTATCTCGTCATCAAACGTGTAACTTAATAAGGTATGAATATTAAAAAGCCGCGATCGTCTTGTTCACGTATAACTGTTGGCAACTTGTCTAAAAAAAAGAAAAAAAAGAAGAAGAAAGAAAAACTGCTATAAATCAAAGACAAGGATTGGCGATGCTCTATAAAAAAAGAGAAAAAGACAAGGTTTTTTGAAACTAGAAAGAACTTGATTTCTCAATCTTTTATTCACATCACAGTGTCTTCCACCTTCTTTTTTTTTTAGAATCTTTCTGTGACAGAAAAAGCCGCGTCAAATTAGAACGTGAAAGATCACAGAGTATTTTCAGAGTATCTTCAATTCGCAAGCCATCGATCATTTAATATGATCGAAGATAATGATAAATGCAAAATGGAGTTTAATTTTGTTAATATCCCTAAAACATTATCATTAGAAGACTATCTACCTACCTTCTTTTTTTAGTAGACGGAACAAATCTATATTCAACCTCCATTTGTTGGTTCAACAGTAATACGCGTAAACGTATAATCGATTCGTACACGTGTTAAAATTATTCAACTCGTTTTACAACTGGTTTCGATATGGCAATAAAAGTTGGAAGGAAGGATCGATACACAACGATAGATTCGCCTAAAGGAGGCAGAGTGGACCATTTATTTAATTCGAAAACGTGAAGTTGATTAGAAAGTCGGAGAAGGATAACGCGAGTCCATGATAGAAGGAGAGGGTAATCGCGGAATAGAAACGCCCACCTGTTGCTTACACCAGGTTGCCTACATTTTATCCACAATTATCACGACGTGATCTATCAGCTTATTTAGCTTAGATCATTCCTGTAGAGACTTTCTCCTTTACTCTTTTTCTCAACTTCTTCATATCGCGAATCACGATCTCGTAATATAAATAATTCCGGTGTTTTCTCCTCGATTGATATTTTTATCGACTTATCGTTCGAAAAACTGCGTTTCGTACCGATCGAGATTGATAGCGTGATATGCGATGTTTAAAATCTTGGAATTTATTTCATTTTGAGTTTCGAAATTCGGTCGAGTTATATCGGCGTTTGGCATTGATAGCGGCGCAACTCATAAAACTTCAAATTTGCTTTTATCGAATAGAGGCTCTTACATTATGTTTCTATATTTATCATGTGAAACGGTATATTCATAATTCCATCAGTTTTGCGTCAGAGGGCAAAATTATTACTTGTGCCGCAATCAACCTGGCCTTAGCTTTGCAACAACACTGGCTCGTTTTCAGTTGTTTTGTGACGCTGCAAGTAGCGTATCTCGTGTCAACTCAGCCTTATTATGTCGTTCAAATGACTCACGAAGATTTCTTCGTACATTTTAAAAAGCCTCTCCTATAAAACGAACGTTTTTTTAAATTGTGTCACGAACGTTTTTTCAGCGTTGAAAGGCTGGAAGGGAACGCGATCGCAAGGCTATCTAATTCTCATTTTCATAATTCCATAAAAACTGAGAAAAGCAGAAGATTCTTTATTTTATCACACGGACATTTATAAAATTATATCAAAGTGTATTTCCGGGTGAGAGCTATTTCTGTATTCGAGATAAAAAACACAAAGTCAAGTCACGTACGTAAAGAACGCGAGAAGGCGATAAAGAGCGTAATTTCGGACAACTTGTTGAATCTAGAATTGAAGGATCTAGAAATATAGAAGAAGAATACATATTTATTTCTACAAAGGATTAAAAGAACAATCTCGATATTGACTATTGGAATTCTAATTGCTTGCTGTGTGTTTTTGCCTGTGATCTTCATACGTAATATCGCACAGATGAATCTTTGTTGGATTCATTTTAAAAAGAGAAGATGCACTCGTAGCATTCTTTTTCAAAACTTTTTCCTTCGTGAAATTCTCGCGACAATAATAATGATTTGTCATGTTGCAGATAGGAGTTTGATCTCAGCCTTTTATTTTTTTCTCATACATGGTATTCTCGTATTTGTAGTTTGCACTTCGAGTTTGCGATGAATCTATTAGTACTGCGAAAGTTAGTTATTAACCAAGCGGAGGTCCGAGTTAACGGATTCGAAGATGGAGCGTGAATGAATCATACGTGTCCACATGCGAACGTGTGAATTCACCTATGCACCTATCCTACTTGCGACGGAATCGACTCAAGGCTATTAACATTTGCATCCTCCCACGTTTCCCACTTGAGCCTCTCTGTTTTCTGCGTTCGTCTGTTTCCTCTTGGCGTTCGCTTGCTCGTACAAGCATGTAGAAACACGCTGGGAATTAAAGATCCTTTCATGTACAATTGGAAACTTAAAAGCTTCTGAAGCTTGCTTTTAAAAGTTCCTTCGTAGAAATTAGAGAATTATTCTTAAAAATAAAACTATTCGCTAAAAAGGATTTAGTTAAATTTACGTTTTAAATATCAGATAAGTTTTATGAATAATTTTATGAACAATCCTATATCCATATTGGATTATTCGGGAAGATTTGTAGATTATAGGGCATAGAAAAATCTGGAGGAATTAGCATTTCGTTGAACGACGTGTGTTTCTTTTCACAATTTTTTCCTATTTCCCGAATACCACCGTGACAACTTTGAAATTTTATACGACCGTCTATAAAGAAAATTGCAATTATGACGAGCAACTGGCTGTTTTTCTTGGATTCGAGGTAGATTCAGCGACTAAGGTTGGAAGCTTCACGAGAATCCGGGAAATGAGTCGGAAAATCCAACCGCGTGAAAGGCGATGGACGCTGTGAAATGGCAATCGTGCAATTGGCAGCAACAGGCTGGAAGAACTTTTAGACCTCTGTTATTTTTAACACGTTAACTGCTTCAAGAAGCTAACGTGCGCATCTCGCTTGGCCGCGTTTAATAGGCCTCGAAATATGTCGTATTATCGCATGCTGGCAAGTTCAATACGATCTTCCTTTTACTATTTTCCTCTATTGAAAAATATTACGCAAATGATCAAATGAATTTTTCTTTTTGCTCTTATTGTTATGTTATTATTACGACGCAACATATGTTTATATTCTTCGTTTAATAATCAACGTAAGAACAGAACGGATTTATGTTACAACGTGATACATCTTTTCCAACTTTGTATTACAATTTTCAAGATACATTGAAATTTTCTAATCATATTATTATGACTTAGTAAAACATTGTAATTTATATGAAACAGTTTCACGTAGATCGAAAATTCCGAATCACCGAATAGAAAGCTATAAAGAAACTATTTGCTGGCATTATAAGTAAAATGTAAAATAAAATATATGGACGTTACTTAGAAATCATACGTGGTGTTGTGAATGAGAGTAATTTTGATATCTTTTATCAAAAATATCTTATCCATAGGGGAAATCCATCTTTTGAATTCATGCCTCCATCTAAAAACAGATAGAAATTATAATTGTAATTGCACTCCTCTTCGCAAGTACCACCTCTCCGAAATAACTTCAAATCGCTTTATTAGCTTATTTGACTTAAAATTCTAAAACTTTCGGGGAGAATCAACGGCATAATCCATAATTAATAACCTGTTAATTCAACAATTTCTAAATTAATAATTAATAATTTCTAAATTAACATATTTCCCACTAATTTGTCCAATTAATATTAATCTCCATAGTTGGAATGGTAAATATCCTTATCTCCATCTAAAAGCAGATTAAAAACTACAAGTCTTTTTCACCTCTAGTTCTTAAAGATCAGAAATCGTTGCATTACCTTATCCGATTAAAAATTTTCTCACTATAAGAATCACACGCACGATCTGTAACCAATACCTCTAGCCTTAATACATTAACACCCAAAAAGAGCAAGAGATAACAATCGTAACCGCGATTCTCTTGGCAAATAAAAATCACAAATTCGTTGTTAAAGATTACAAATCACCGCGTTACCCCTTCAAATTAAAAAAACCCTCAAAGATATGATGAAACACACGATCTGTGGTTTTTGACTTCATCGATCTTAATAATCTTCGACTTTGATCCATCGTCCGAGATAAAGTACATGTTCGTATCTCCGTCTAAAAACAAAGAAAGATTACAATTAGACCTGCGATCCTCTTAAAAATCACAAGTCACCCCGTTACCCTGTCTGACTTAAAATTCTACAGCTGCGAGACAGAATCAATCTAGGCACGATCTATATCTAATAACTTGTTCGTCAATCGATCGAAAGGAGAGGAAAGAAAAAGGAAAGCAGTCTGGATTTGAATGTGAAGCGGCAGAAAAAGGAAACTTTGGTAGACGAACGCCTTTGATCGATCGTCATTCGACGTCGTTTAACCGCTCGTTTAGACAGTACATAGTTGCGTCCATGGCGTGTGTGCAACACGCTCTTCTAAACACTAAACGACCTCGTGAGCTCATTGCAACGGCAGTGTGCCGGCGTTGTTGTCGGGTGTGTGCGCGTCGAATTGTCGCCGGACACAATGGATCCCGAATGGGACTGCTTTCAGGGGCACAATGCCTAGGGATGGGCGGACCAGCCCGTCCTGCACTTTGACGTTCGTTCCAACATGACAATGACGAATCCGGGGATCGTGTCATTCCTCGAAATACACACTTTTTAATCTATTACAACATTGAACTGTCCGTTCATGTTACGTAATGCTTGTTCTATGCTACGTTTAATTAGAAATAGTTTTTTTGGTCTAACGTCCAACAGATGAGGAACATTCGTAAGAGAAAGTAAAGGAATATAATGGTTTATGTGAAAACTTTCCAGTTAGCAGCGAGTTATCGTTGTGTATCGTCTTCGTATATTTTCTGTCTTTGGATTTTTCGTTTTCAGCTTGCACAATTTATTTTGAATGATACTATTTCGGCAGACTAACGAGGAATTTAGATGAACTCCATAGCATGAACTAGGGTTTCTAAATACGAATTTCTCTTCTTCTTTTTCCTTTTGTTTAATCCATTGAAAAACTGATTAAAAGCGACACGAAAGCATAGATTTGAAGTAACGCTAAAAATTAATCGAAGCAATTGTCAAACCGCGGATTTTTACGTATTTTATGATTGATACGATTGAGGATGAAGATATAGTAGGTAAAATAATTTGTTACCCATGTCCCAGCCTTTCTAATTATATTCGCAAAAATACGAATTCGTTGAAATATCCACTGTTTGATTATCATGAACGTGCGAGAATTTCATCAACATCAAAAAATCTATAGAATTAATTTTTTCGATAATTTCCAGGCTGAGATTGGCAATTTAAAAAAAAGAAGATTTCATTTCTGAGAAATGTTTTTTTTTTTAACATTAGCACTATCTCTACGAAGAACCAATTGATATTAAATAGAGAGACTTGCTATTCCAGTCTGGTGTGACTATTACAAATTCGATTGCATCATATTGCAAGTAAAGTAACGCTCAAGAAGCATAGCATACTAACAATAAGTCTCGCAGCGATGAGTTTTTAAGGAAACGTTCGCTCTGGCTTCTTTACTGATGGAATAGTATAGCGGTCTCACTTGTTTACTTAGATTTCTTTGTCTGCTCACATGCTGGCATTGAACCATCTTTTCTTTCCGTAGTAAAGTGGAATTCTGTACTGCGTTTCAATCTTTTTCTAACTTGTTTTTTGAAATTAAGATCACGAACTCTATTTTATTTATAATAAATTAGAATTTCATATTTCTCTTCAGTTTCTGCTGTGATCATCGTAGAATTCAGAATAACAAAACTTTGCTTCGTCTACGATATTATCGGCTTGCTTGGGAAAAAACGATTTAAGTATAAGAGTTATAACGTAATATAAGTGTCTCCGCGTCATAATCCTTGACTAATTAAAACGACTATAAAATTCTGCCAGCAAATGAAACGGTCAGTCAACACACGAGACAAGGCTCTAATATAATCGATAGTGCAAGTCGATAGAAATTAATATCGGGAACGTAGGCAGTTTCTCTGACGCAAAGTGTAGGCCGACCTGCGACCTCGATTTATGTAGCCGTTTACGTCGCTGATTTGACGACGAGTTTTCCTAAAATCCTATCTTAAATTAAAGTCCCGTTCACGAGTCTTTGCGAAACGAAAATTATACTTTGCATACGTTCTAAAGTTCAATTCTGTTCTCGTAGGATTGATACGATTCCCAAGAAACCGCGTAAAAGGTATATAATGTATATAAAAGATATTGGTGATTGGTTTTAAATATGAAAACTCGGTACAAGTCGCATTAAAGTATTTAATTAAATCTCCATTTGATTTTTCATATTATTCGTTCGAACATATTTCACGTTCTGTACACTGAAAAACAAAAATAATTATATGTTTATTTATAAAATGAATTATCCCTTGTGAAAAAAACAAATAATGTGTCACTGATTGAAGAATACAAAGAAAAAAACAGACACGTGTGCTTATTAATTAGGTTTTATTCCTTACTACTTTCTCACAGTAGATTCGGTCGTTCGCGCCAGACCCTAGAACTATACTATGACTCGAAGCATAAAATAGAAATGCCAAAAGAAGCTTCTGAATGTAACAGAGTATATTCCATACATTCCAAAAAAAAAAAAAAAAAAAAAAAAAAAAAAAAAAAAAATCGTTCAAATATCGAAAATGCTTCCATAGGAAAAATTATTCAAATACCAAAAATGTGTTTGTGAGAAATGACGATTTTGACTATTATCGTAGGTGTGTAGCATTAAACGAGCGCGATCGATCGGCGAAGGGCCTGCTTTTCTAGAGCAAGTGTGTCCCGCAACGAGTATGTCACAACGAGTTAGCTTTTTCCTGAAGACCGTGGCACATTGGCCGTCACCTGACCTTCCCGAAGGCCGCGCTTTAATCCTCGGCCTAAACGAAGCCGTAAGAAATCGCCTCGTATCTCTCTCGACCACGTCCACTCGCGTTACGTGCGTTCGTTTTCATGCACGTGTTACTCGTGTGCCTTCAGTAACGCGGTGCACGCGTTGCTTTAAACTTTACACACTACGTGTCTCAATATCACGTTTTTGGATCTTCACAATTTTTAGCCAAAATTAGCATATTTTATGCAATTTTTATTCTTTGTGTACGAATCTTTGACTATAGCTTATTAATTTGACGCGGAGAAAAGGGAGGGTTTGAAAATACTATTTCTTGATAAATTGATGTAGTTTTGGTAATTGTTGAATTGGTAAAATTTGTTATTTGGCGATTTATGTATTGATAAATTTTGATGTTTAATAATTGATTGTATTTGATATTGCTTTCGGTATTTGATAATTGGCTGGAAAATATTTGGTAAATTGGTTTCGGTAAATTTGGTTTGATAATCGTTAAATCGATAAAATTTGATAATTGGTTATTCATGAATTGATAAGTGTTGATATTTGATAATTTGGTAATATAATACTCAAGAAGCCATCTTCTAGGATAACGATCGATATTACATATTGAATTTGAGATTATTAAATTCCTTCTTTTCGATAAAATTGGCTCTGAAATATCTAGTTACTTGAGAAAAATGCAGCGTTTAAAGAGACACCCGAGAAGTGCGATTAGAATTTACATCGTCGCGCTGACTCTGCTGTTTACCGAATAGTCTATTAAATTTCTGAAACCAGCAAACATTTTCAAAAGCTGTTCAATTTTCCGCTTAATACCAATGAATGTTCCTCGAGACAAATTTGGAGATTGTAAGAACACATTGATAATAATAATCAAGCAAAGATCTTTATTGAGTCTGATAGTACTATAATACTACATATATATTACTTCAAAGTTTACGAAAGATAACAGAAGCTATGACGACTAGAGATTTGGACTCGTTTTGTGATACGGACTCAAGATCCATTTTATGCATAGCATGCAACTCGTGATGATAAGAGTAGGAGATTATGACGCTAGCATATGTTTGGAAAAGTTTATAAATCGAAATCGTAGCAAAAATTGCTTTGAAAAAGCTTTCTCGTACGTAACTTCGCACAGTGTCTTTTTCTTCTAAATAAAAGTGTAGATAATTTTGTTTCATAGTCGGAGAGTATGGAATTTTACTTCATTCCACGTTGAAATTTAATTCAAGCTCATTGTCTAATAAATCATTTAATTAAAATTGTTATAGAGACATTTCGATACAAAGTAAGAGTATTATATTAAAAGAAAAAGAATATATATATATATATACTTATAAATTGCATTTTCTAATAAAATGTTCTTTATAATGATTTCCTATTCTAATAATTTCCAGTATCTGTATATGCCATATATAAATATATACGTTGTATATATATGTAAAAATACATTATATACATATAGATACTGAAAATTCTTGTAAAAGGAAATCATTATAAAGAATGGCATTCCTTTAAAATGCAATTGAAATTCCCATACGCCTTAATAAATATTAATTTTCATGAAATCATTATCGTTGAAATCTCTCGTTAAGTACGAATTACCGAGTATTAAGTACGAATCGTTTGATCTACGATTAACAATGCTACATATATATTAACACGATTAGATCCATAAAAGGCAGTGGAACGAGAACTGTTCGCAGTCCGTGCATTTCGATTATTATCTGTGTTTCCTCTTACGTTCATTACGTCGGATTATTGAGTTTTGCTGCATAACAAAGTCATGAACGTATGAGTAGAACCAATGACAATCACATAGCTGTGCGTATGTGTCTGGACACGTGTAACATAAACCAACAATTATTGTAGAAAGGAGATGGGAAAGGAGAGGGGATCAGGAAACAAATACAGCGATTTATTCTCTTGGTTTCATATAAACATCCGTATTCAGTTTTTTAGAAGCTCGGATGCGATGAACTTCATTAACGACCTGCTATTTGCAGTTTAATATATTCCTTACCTTTTTTTAAATATATATATATGTATAGATTTAACATCGTATCAACAGTTATTAGCGAACGAGAGGGATTTCATATAGTTTCCTCTTCTATGTTGCAATATTTTAAGATCTTATGCAAGTTTATTCTCGTTTAGTTTGGCTGGTTGGTAACGCAATTGTTAAAATTGCTACGCTTCTTCTTTCTTATTTTTGCATTTGAGTAGGAGAAACGGAATTTTTATGGAGAAACAGAATTGTTGGATGTAATTAGAAATTTTTCTTCTTTCGGTGCAACTTTCAATTTTCTCAAAGCTCGAACGGTTCTAGGAGAAAATACAAAACATTGGACTTTCCGTGTTTTGGAACTTTATTGTCTTTAACGTCTCCAAACGAGGGAAAGATTTTGCACTGCTACGTTTACAAAATTAAAAATTCTCCGAAAGAATGTACTGATTCAAAAATTAAGACCAGCAGAAATCCCTAAACATCTCCATGAACATTTGCCATTCTTCTATTGTATCTACTACATTTCTAAACGTATAAACGGCAAACTTCTCGAACCAATCGCGCTTTTAATTTAAAAAAAAAAAAAAAAAAAAAAATAAGAGCAGTAAAAAAAGAATGTATAATTATGAGAAAATCCTCTGAAAAATGCAGATTTTCTCAAGTAAAAAAGGAATTACAGGATTACTTGCGAAACTCAGAAATGGCTTATGCCTAGGATTACGAAGAATCACGAATCTTCCTTTCAGATCTATTCATAGAAAAGTCGTTAGACATGGTATTAGAAGAACTTTTGATTAACAATGTGTTATTCCTCGAGTTGACGTTCGAAGAAAGAGAGAGAGAGAGAGAGAGAGAGAAAGAGAGAAAGAGAGGACTCTGTATATACACATAAACAGCACGCGTGCATCCACGTGCTCGCCCGTCCACGGAATCTGATCCGCGAAATTGGATTTTGCTTGAGAGCATCGATCGCTAGAAAACGATTACTCAGGAGATTTTGCGCCTTTTTTCGCGCTTCTTGCTTCTTTCATGGACGTTGTCCTAACGCTACGGATCCCGCCATCCGATCGTTTTCAAACTGATGGATAATTACATTCTATCGAAATTAAAACGGAATTAAGCGTTATACGAATAGAACGTTGTTAATTTAACGATATAACGTTAGATGTTATTTTTAGGAAATTCTCGATATTATCTTCTTAAAATTATTATGCTTTTCGATACGGAAATTTATTCGTCCAAATATTTCGATTTGCTTAGGATTTAATGAAATGATTTTCCTTTCGAGATTTTATCTCTCTGAACGTTATGTCTCTTTTCTTTTTCATGGATATTTTTTCGCTGTTTAATATCGTTTGTTGTATTTTGATTTGCTTAACAGTGATTTCGTTAAATATTATATTTTCCCTGAGATATTATATTTTTATTTGATAGATTTTTCTAATAACCGGAGCATAGTTCGTGCTCTCAAGACATCACGATACGCGCGCGATATCTGTTTTTATAATAATACTTTATAATGTTTACACAGCAATGAACTTTATGTACATAAAGTTCTACAACGTACGGATTATGCAGTAATACGTACAGTAGAAATTCGGTCAGCAGTGGACCTGTTAATAATTCCGTATAGCTTGTTTAAATATCTGCAATATACAATAGACAGATGAATATGAATGATCAAGGGATACAGGAAACATCAAATGGCAGAGGTATCTAGGTCAAAATTTTATCAATCATCTGCGCGGAATTGTAATTAACAAATCTTCTACGTAAAGGTGATTCTAATCTCAAACCGTAATTATCATTGTCCACTTCTGTCTTACGACCAGTCGGTTTTCTGCGATATTAATGAAGCAACGTACGATTTTTAATTCGATAAGGTACCTTAGGAAGAATAAAATAAACTGTACACGAGCACGATCGACGTAGAAGAAAAGCTTGTGTCGGTTAACATCATACGATGGAATTATTGTTAACAAGCTATTATTAACTGCTCGAGCAGAAGGAAAATAAGAAAAAAGAAGATGCGTATTGATCGAATGCAAAAACAACGGAAAATAACGTTTCGCGAAGATAGACGGATAAATAAAAGTTAAACAATCGCTCTGATGCATACACAGGACGAGCCAATAGGAGGTACTATTTAAAATAACTAGCTACATATTGGTTTTATCGAAAAACGTGTTCAATGAATTACGTTGCATTTCAAGGCACTCGACGACTGGATGCAATTTTATTTTCTGATATTTTATATTTTCCAATATATAGAGGTGATCTTGGATTTCTTAAATGGCATCGTATATTTATTATAACAGTCGATCCAATTGTGCATTCTCTACAAGAAAGTATTATCTTATTTATACCGAAGAATCATCCCTTTGGCGGATATTTTAACTTATATTTCTTAAATTTAACATACAAAAGACAAAGATAACGTAATCATAAGAACACCGCCCTGGCGTCTTTCCTTGACAAAAATAATGTTAAAATAGCTGCCAAACTATTGGTTTTTCGGTACAAATAGAATATTCAGAATATTCAGTTGCATCGATTAATGTTATAAAAAATATACCGTGCCATTTAAATATCTCAGGGTCGCCTTGATTTTTCCTAAAAAGTAAACTATTAGAAAATAAAGTTGCACCCATCCGGCGAATCGCTTGAAATGCAATTTAATTCACTCTAAGGTGTATTTTGATAGAATCAATAGGTAACGTGTTATTTTAGATAGTGCTTCTCGTTGACTTACGCTGTGTCGTATATGTTAATTAATCGGTAAAAAAATTCATTTCACTTGTGAATTCTCAGCTAAGCATTTTCAATAACGTCATTATAGGAACGTATTTCTTCCGCTAATAAATCTTTTTCTTCTTCGTACACCTTTCCTCTCCATGAATTATTCATGTGCTATTTTTTTTGTCTGTTTTTTTTTCAGGTAAGCTGCACACATAATGAAATAACCCCAGTCTTACTTACATGTAGAATCCTTCTGGTGTGCGTATGTAAGTAGATCTTTGCATTCTTTTCGGCCGCGGATTTTCCAACACTCTATTCTCTTCCATATATTATTCTCTATTTCGCGTTGAATTTTTATCCAGACTTTCTTCGAATTTACCTTTTTCATTCGCTTCGATATTTGTCGTTGTCCTGCGACGTTTATAATTCTTTCTTAAGAGAGCCGAAGATAGTTGTGCAAATGTTAGTGTTTGTCACTGGTAAAATTTCATTTTGAATCTTACTCGGTATTTTTTAATTAATGCATTTCCTATGAGAAGTGTGTAACGTTTGTTAGTTGATATTTTACTCTTGTGGAAATTTGGATCCTATGTCCCTCCATATCGCTAATATTCGTTTCTTAAGATTAATTATTTTATTTACTTTAGAAGAGCTATGGATAGAGATAGATAGATCCACATAATCTAAATGTGAAACAGTAATCGAATCTTACTCGAATCTTCGATCATTCTTAATCATGTTATTCATACAAAAGTCAAGGAATCTCTAGTAATAGCGTAATTGTTCGATTCAATTTGATGTGAAACACCTTGAATTCTAATAATTTGATCATCAGCATTAATGAAATGTGTAACAATGAAAAGATGTGATCGTTACATTCTCAAATAAAAGAGCTAGAGGGAGAGTATACTTTAGCGATTCGAGCGATATAAAGTCTATTAAAAACTCGTAAAAGTATTGCGAATTATCACCGATAGCATTTATCGTGTCAACCATCTCGTACAATATAAAACAAATATCCTCCCGATATCGTAAACCTAAGGAAGCTTTCTAAATTACTAAAGCAAACTTAATAAAGTAACTAACTTACTAAAATAAAGTTATTTAAGTAGACTTAGTAAAGTAACTAACTTACCAAACTTACTAAAGTGAAGTTACTTAGGCAGACTTACTAAAGTAACTAACTTACTAAAATAAAGTTACTTTAGTAGACTTAGTAAAGTAACTAACTTACCAAATTTACTTACTAAAGAGAAGTTACTTTGGCAAACCTAGTAAAGTAACTAACTTACTAAACTTACTTACTAAAATAAAGTTACTTAAGTAGACTTGGTAAAGTAAGTAACTTACCAAACTTACTTACTAAAGTGAAATTACTTAGGCAGACTTACTAAAGTAACTAACTTACAAAATAAAGTTACTTTAGTAGACTTAGTGAAGTAACTAACTTACCAAATTTACTTACTAAAGAGAAGTTACTTTGGCAAACCTAGTAAAGTAACTAACTTACTAAACTTACTTACTAAAATGAAGTTACTTAAGTAGACTTGGTAAAGTAACTAATTTACCAAACTTACTAAAGTGCAGTTACTTAGGCAGACTTACTAAAGTAACTAACCTACTAAAATAAAGTTACTTAAGTAGACTTAGTAAAGTAACTAACTTACCAAATTTACTTACTAAAGAGAAGTTACTTTGGCAAACTTAGTACAGTAACTAACTTACTAAACTTACTTACTAAAATAAAGTTACTGAAGTAGACTTAGTAAAGTAATTAATTTACCAAACTTACTAAAGCGAAGTTACTTTGGCAGACTTACTAAAGTAACTAACTTACTAAACTGGTTCATTAAAATAAAGTTACTTAAGTAGACTTAGTAAAGTAACTAACTTACCAAACTTACTTACTAAAGTGAAATTACTTAGGCAGACTTACTAAAGTAACTAACTTACTAAAATAAAGTTACTTAAGTAGACTTAGTAAAGTAACTAACTTACCAAATTTACTTACTAAAGAGAAGTTACTTTGGCAAACCTAGTAAAGTAACTAACTTACTAAACTTACTTACTAAAATAAAGTTACTAAAGTAGACTTAGTAAAGTAATTAATTTACCAAACTTACTAAAGCGAAGTTACTTTGGCAAACTTACTAAAGTAACTAACTTACTAAACTGGTTCATTAAAATAAAGTTACTTAAGTAGACTTAGTAAAGTAACTAACTTACCAAACTTACTTACTAAAGTGAAATTACTTAGGCAAACTTAGTAAAGTAACTATTAAATTTACTTACTAAGGTTAAGTTACTTAAGTGAACCAAAAATTTCGATTCTTTTGTATTCGCAACCTACGATACTTAAAATTGTTTGACACACACACACACACACATGCACGTGAAATTGAACGTGTTAGAGGGCTAGTGTTGATAGACATACCGCGACTACATAAATAGACAGTCAGTGTTATCGGACGAGACCCGACTTGCACGATAACGTCGGCCTTCTCGTGAACCTCAACGATAAACTTTTCATTCGTTCATCAGTGGTGGATGCGATCACTTCTACCCGAAGCTAATTAAAATTACACGTCGGAAGCAAACGGTTTCGTGGTCGTGTCCAACTTTCTTTATTCCTACGTTCCTCGTTCGTTCTTTCAATGAAATTCGATGAATGAAAACGTACATCACTATCATCAAATCAGAAAAGATTTTCGTGTTCAGGATTCGTGTTGAGGATCGTGTCGAAGTAGATTTTCTGATCCGAGAAACCATCTCGTTTCGTTTCATTGACTTATCGATGGTCGAACGAGATTATGGCTTTCATTATTGAGGATGGTTTCTGCGTTCTTTGTTGCTTTTCTTCTGGAAGGAATATCAAGGAAAAGACTCTCTTAAATATCTTTGGCTTTTATTTATTGTTCATGATAAAATTCATCTGGTAGAGGTTAATTATCTAGCAACAAATGTAAAATACTAATGGAGAATCTGTTAAATTTTGTTCGAGTTAAATCGGTATAAAGAAGGTTATTAGCTGGTTAATTCATATTAATTATGTTATGTCTTCCTTCGACAGATTATATTTAATGGAAAAATTTTGCCAAAAATATTTATCTGAAGAATTTCAAAAATTTTATCAATAGAGATTTCAATGAAAATTTATTGTAATATAATTTCTTTATAATTATATATTTATATGTATGTTAATACGTTACAAGTAATATATTTATATTAATACGTTTAGATATTTTTGGTTTAATCTACTATATGAGAAAAGTCTATGGATTATTAAACAATTTTCCCTGTTTATTAATAAAATTGGAAATAATTATTCCTTTGAGGTTGGTCTAACAGTGATTACTCTATGTCGTGACCTTGTCACGAAAGTTTAGGTTAAATTAATGTCAAGATCGCGCTTATTACATAACCGTGTAACCCCTTGAATGCTGTAACGTCGATGATAAGGGCGTTTTTTTCCCGGGATTATCGGTACCAGCTAATAACTTCTAATCTCATATTTTCTCAAATGATTAAGTCGGTCATTTAAGTTAATATATAAACATTTTCTTTTTTTATATCTATAAAAATTGGAAACGAAACTCGTCAGTTGGTCGAACGTTTGGACAAATTCGAGGAAAGAAGCAGCGTAGCGCAAGCGTTTTTACAACGTTTAAGCTTATCGAACCGAAAAGGAAAGTTTATCGAAGACAATTGGCTCATTTCAACAACGATGACCCATTTCAATAACGTTATTAAAAAAATAGCGTGACTGACCATGAACGAAACATCGTATACGTCACGAAAATATTTCAACATTTACTGAGAAAACTTTTTACAAATATATTACGTGTATTACACAGAATATTTTAAATTATAGAGTTTCACTGACACTGCAGTGACTTGTAAGAAATGTGACACCAGTGCAAATCGTGTAAAAACTAGTAGATTGATGTTAGATTAAACTTCGATAGTTAGATACTTAGATAGTTTAAAATAAATTAGATTACAAGATAAATAATTTAGAAAAATTAGCGACAGAAACTCTATAATTGAAAATCCACTCCTCTAAGTTGTCTTGTTTTGCGACAATTTATTTGTAAAAAAGTTTGAAGAATAGTTACGCACGATCTTAATCGTTGTTATTTACTTATTTAATTGTCTCAAATTTATGAAAATCATGGATCTTAGAATTAGAGAATTCTTCGAACCATATTTTTTACAGTTTTTCTATTTCTCGATAGACGATTATTATTTACTTATTTTATTGTCTCAAATTTATGAAAATCATGGATCTTAGAATTAGAGAATTTCTTCGAACGATATTTGTATAGTTTTCCTATTTCTCGGTACTCGTTATTTTCCATGTTCGTTAAGAGGATTGTATAAATCGTTTAACACACGCGGAACTCATTTGCCCATTTTCTTTACTTTTCCTGTTAGCAAATAGAATAACTTACTTTCATTCGAAACGCTGCTTTCATTCAGCTGTTTGTCATAGATTGGCTTCAGTAATATTTCTTAAAACATTATTATCGATGGCATTTCCAGGTCTTTCTTTTGATTTCTTTTCTAATGTAAAATTACCAGAACCGACCAATGTATTTCACAAACCGATAATACACGTTTACGTAAGCTACTTCACGACACTAAATTGCAATTTTCAGCAACTTTTTGTCACACTTTTCCCGAGTTTACATTTACGTAAGAGATTGAAATATTTTATATTATTATATTTATATTAAATATTTTATATTTATATTTTATATTTTCTACAATATGACGAATAGAACGATGATCAGATGCCCTGGAATTATCATCAAAAATATTGAAACATCAAACGCCAAAATGTTTATCTGACAAATTCCTATATTATTCATATCATCCTTATAAGAATAATTAGACTGCAGATGTTTATGAATTTTAAACATGGAAAATTGCACAGAACACATGTAATAGCCAAAACATATAAAATCTCGGAACGTACATGTTATAAATTAAAAAAACATACTCGTGACGTTTTGTTTGTTCGCTAAACGTAATTTTCATACGTCTCTATACAACCAAACATATTCGCATACACTCGTACGTGATCAAACAAACCTTCATCGAAGTTTTAAAAATTCTTTAAAAGCAATAAATAAAAGAATATGAGATTTTCCAAGTATAGCTATAATATATAGCTATAATATACTTACACCTTATTCTTTGCAATTGTTTCTTAAAAACGTTCTAAAAATATCTCTTCAGCGATCATTATTAGATATTATTGCAAATGTTAATATTTGCGTTGCTATTTTTACGAACACGCGTAAAGAAATTGAAACCAATATGATATTTATTTCAATTTCTTTAGCAGAGTTCATAAAAATAGAAATTTGCAGAAATACAAACATCCGCGATGATATCTAATAATGATCATTATAAAAAAATTGTTAGGACGCTTTTTTGAGAAATAATTTACAAAGAATGGGCAAATGAATGAATGGCAGAAATGTTCGCGAACGAGGTTAGCTTTCGATAGCGGTTTTCCCGGGGATACCGTAACGCGAGTTACGTGTAAAAGTAAATTCCGAGTGCAATGTCCTCGGACAATTTCACTTTCCACGGGACGAAAGGAAAGAAACTGTACTTCTCATGCGCTCTCTCGCACGAACCGCAGTCCCAGTTGGCTGATCGTAAAAAACCTGAGCGCAACTAATGCGTGCGCCGTTCTGCATTCGCAATAGACGCTATTATTTTGCATTTTTAACGTTGCACCGTGATTTACATACGTTACTCGACGATATTTCATCGGCATTACGACCAACCACGTACGTGTAAGGAAATTTTTATCCACTGGAAGAAAGTTCGATCTTATCTTCTTCTCGCTAAAGAATGATTCTCAATTTTTTCACAATTTATTTGCCTCTTTCCTGTTTCTTATTCGAGATATCTTACGAAGCGATTATAGGAAGTGTGTGTGAAATTGGCTGCCGATTTTCCGAATTTTGCATTTTTTGTTGCTATTAAAATCGATCATTTAAAAATCATTTTGTATCGTTTTAACTGTCGTAAACATTGCTCGAAAATATTGCTTCGTATTTAGTTCAGGAAACTTTTCATTTTGAATACGACGATATAGACAGTAAACGGTTCTTCTTTTGGAGCAATGTAGAACAAACGTAGGACAACTTGGAACAACAACATAAAATTCGAGATTTAAAAAATGATGGCTCACTTCATACAGATTTATAGGAAGCGAGGATCAAGTCAAGTGTGAATTAGATTCTGTCTAATTAATAATAATATTTTATAAAGTGGAAGCTCGATCATATCTTTTTTCTTGAAAATAATGATCCTCAATTTTTTCATAATTTCCTTTCTTTCTTCTTTGCCAGTAATATTTCCACGGAGAGATCACAGCGAACAAATTAAGTTTGAATTAGATTAGTTTTAGTTAATTAATAATATTTTATAGCAAGATTATAGCACGATTTGTATATTTTTTGTCACTTTTTATCTGCCCTCGTTTACTTTCATTAGTTTACTTTCCGGAAAATTTCTTCATGTAGGAAAATTCCTCTGTTGGTCAATTTCCTTGGCATACCTTCAGAAACTTTCTCTCGACAATTACTCATCTCTGGCAACGTAATTTCCAGAGCTGTCCATTAACGTTTCCTTATCTTTATTATTATACAATAATTGAGGCTCGATTCACTTATCGATTGCCTTATGTTTAACCGCTCGTATACACCTACAATTATTTTTTATCTATAATATAAGTAAATTGATTATCGATAAGTGCTAATGCATTCTGACGACAAGTTAAATGGCCGTTTTAATATATATAAATTTCTCGTAAGTACTATCAGCGCAGAAACTCAGCTTCTGTTCACTTTTAATTATTTTCAACGGCTCCTTTTTTTGGGGGGAGATCTTGTTTTTGCTTGTTTAGATTTATCGTTATATTGCCGTGAAAGACGTGAATATAAATCATATCCTGAACTTACAATGTTATATAATTTCTAATATATTCGCGCGGCATTCCATGATGTTGTATTTCAATGTTCTATGAAAACTGAAAATTAGCGAAATACCTCGGATCGTAATATGAGTAGTTCAAGACTTAACTTCGATTCATTTGAATTGAATCTATAATCGTGACGTTCGATTACCATAGGTACGCGAAAGAAGTCGGGAGATCGTTTCATGATTCATCGGTGTAAAAGCTGCGCGCTACGCGGCTTTCGTATAAAACCACACGCGTCTCTTGATGGCGTTTCGATACGCAGGAGGATATTACGAACGTTGTTATTAAGGAACAAAGATACCTCATTAACGTAACATCGACGTAAGGAAAAATACGATCGTTTTCGAGGAATATCTAATTACCGGTTCGACCGCGATATTACGTGACGTTTTCATCCTTTTTGTATACATATACAGGGTGTTACATACGCGTTGCTTGTTACATTGTCTTTTTAAGAAAGAAGTCTTTGTTGAAAAATGCCAAACGTTTCTCGATTAATAATTATCAAGGACCCAGAAATCAAATTTTTGACGAAAGCAGTCAGATATCTGTCTTTTCATTTGGAAATACGTTAAACGTTCCAGCGTTCGCTAAGAAGAGCAAAGAATATCTTGCTTTTGCCAATTAATGGTCAAGCAAGTTGCTAAAAATTCAATGAAAAATAACCTTTTTTACCATCGTGAACCTAAAGTAAGATTGCGTACCACGTTAGCTTTTGTTTTCCTCGAGCTTTGTAACTGTGCGACCGTTTATGAGAACGTTAGCGTAATATGTTGGAATTTTTCTTGCATCGGATTCTTTTTCTTCTAACACCCTGTATAAAGAATTCACGTTGCCGATCGCGACAATAAGTAGAAGTTCTCTCATCGCAATGCCACGCATTCACGTTTCATGATCTAAATCCTAGCATTATTATGATTATTAGCAACAGATTGTTCGATAATTAAAGATTTCTTTTCCGATAATTGCGTGTATCCGTTGCGTGTATTTTTACTTCTGGACAATTAGCCTACATCGGCTGCTTTTGTTTTATCTCACGGTGACTGTCGAAATTTCGCGTTCATATTTTTCAACGAATACATATTTTTCACCGCGAATTGAATTTCACTACCAGACGACGGTCAGAAGAATAATGAAATTTCTTCCTTCATACACATTTTTTTATCTCTATGTTTTGGACTAAGATGACAGGATCTTCTTCAATTTGAACTAATTTTCTCCAACACGGACTATTAATCGGAATTAAGAATCTACAAGTGAGAAAAATGTCTTTTTGTTAGGTTTCTGAATGTAAAGTTTCTTTTGTTAAGACGTGGATTTTTGAAGAGTAATTCTAAACCTATGTTTGAACGAATGTGGTGATTAATAATAATGTTAATCGTAGTATTAATATTAACCATAGGTATTAATAATAAATATACTTAGTCTGTTGAAATCTAACGAAAAGATTAAGACGCGTATTAGAGTAGTAAATATACAAACTGCGTTGTCTATATCAATGCCGTATTTGGATTAAAATATAGATAGGACGTAATTAACGCAAATAACGGTAATTATTGCTGTATCAAGGTTGCATATTGCACGCTAGTTGGGTCAACAAGGCCGCCGCTTGGAAGATCGTCCTCCACTGACCCAATTTACATTTATTTTAAACGTTAGAAAAACTGGTTCAAACTTGGAGTCAATCGATTTCAAATTCGAAACTAAGATCATAAATTTCAGACTTAAAATCCAACTCGTTCACACCATTCAAAACTCTAGTACATTTTGAATTCAAAATCAATCGATTGCAAAGTCAAAATCATTAATCCCAATTAACAATCAAAGACATTTTCTTACAAATACACACGTTCAAACTCAGATGTAATTAATTGAAAAACTCGAAATAATGAAATCGCAAGCTTTAAATCAAACAATATCAAACTGAGAAGCAATCGATGCTTTCTGAGTTTCCTCTCGATTACAACGTGTACCAGTTCGATCGCGATCTCCGATTCCAGGAGGCCTCAGCTTCTGTACAATCTTTTTTCTCCTCTTCGTCGTCGTTATAATCACTTACGTATACACACACGCCTCAACGTGTCTGCCACGCTAAAACCGGTTACTGTTTCTTACGTTACAGGAAGTTTTGCCTGGCGCAATTTTTCCGATGCCCTGTTTCTTCTTTTTTTCTCCCTCTCTCGCTGCCTCCCTCCACTTCCTCCTTCATTCTTTCTTTTTTGTCCGATTTCTTTTTTGCCCGATCTATTTCGCCCCGCGCTTTGTCGTTATTCGTTCCGCCAGGATCTGCGTCGTTTTCTGGAAAGCGAAGCGCACGATCGTGCGGCAAAAATGCCCGCCGATCGGAACTTTCTCGCGACACTCTCTTACATAAGCGACGCACAAGCCATCGAACATCGTAATTTGTAACGTTACACGGTTCGTATGGCGATAAAAAAGTAGTTCTCTCGATAGAGATCATTTATTGGATAATTTAATGTTGCATGGGAAACGAAATATCTGATCAATTACGTAGATTGCGTATTTTATTATTATATGCTTTAAATGTTTGGAAATATTCATTTACGATGACCGATCGTTTTATTGAGAATTATTCGTTGAATAATCCCATGGTAAATGTAAACCAAGAATCTTATGAATTATCCAGATTCGAGATTTTACGATTATATGTTTTATATGTTTAGACATATTTACTTTATGATGGTCGATCGTTTTAATAGAAATTATTCATTGAATTATTCATATTTAAATGTAAAGTGCAGCAGCTTATGAATTTTCCAGATTCGAGACTTTATGATTGTGTATTTTAAATGCTTAAAAATATTCGTTTATGATGGTCGATCGATTTTGTAGAAATTATTTATTGAATTATTCATATTTAAATGTAAAGCGAACTATCTTATGATATGTCTACATTCGAGATTTCATAATTATACGTATGCACGTACCTACTTATTAAACGCTTGGAAATATTTATGCGAAGGAAAGGAATGACAAAAACTGTTTTAGGAAATTGTAGAAATTACGCTATATTTCCTTGCCATATGTACGATAATTCTTAGTCCTGTAGTCTATAAATGTTTATAAACTTGCTATTCTAAAAATCGTTTAAAAATAACGCTTTCATATTAATATTGCTTTAACTATGCTTTTATTATACTGTAACAAAAATCTGCTATTATTTTAGACAATACACCGTGCTCGTTATTTTGCTTTTCAAAAGTTAAAAAGAAAACTTACGAGTAATTATACTTCCTAGAGGGAATAATAACTTGGTTCATTTTTGAATTAAAATATTAATTTCCTGATTGGAAGAAAAATTCACCCAGATTATTAGGAGATTTTTTATCAGGAAAACTCGTTAGTTATTAAAGCAATAATGTTACTTTTAATGGCAATGACGAACCTGTATCGTGACATTTAATCATGCAAGAGCCATGTCTCATCTCGATCGGTATCGCTATCGTAAATAAAAATCCAGGTATTCGAGTCGCCTAATCAGAAACTAGTTTCCACGAGTCGAGCCATAAATCAACGATACATATTCTCGACGCGGCTAGTAATATTCGCACGCCAGGTTTAATGAGACGCACATACGTCGTTCATCATCGAAACCAACAATTTTCATTGTCATTGTCGTCGAAAACTGCCATCTTGTGCATTTACATTCGAAACTTAATATTTTATCCGTGACATAGGATACAAAAAAATGTTCTGGGACAAGAATTGAGTGTTACTCATGTTGATTCTTATTGCAAATCATTAGTCCCAATCATTAATCCGACGATATGGTTTTTCATTAACCTGGTCAGTGGTATGGGTATTTCAGTCCTTGACCTGATTTTGTTATTGTTTTGGGCTTAAAAAAAGTCTGAAAAATTCCGAGCTACTCGTTGCAGTCCCTAATTTATTACACAAGCGATACATTAGCCGAATGTTTAAACCTCTTTGCAATAAAAATAAAAATTTGACGGGAAGTTACGAAAAGATTTGTTTGAAGGTACACACTTTTGTATAAAACAAATATTCAAACAAATTATTGTTGGGTTTCACCCATAAGACCATGATTTCGAAAAAATAAAAAATGCGGTAATTATAGTACGATCGGGCGGGGGATAATCCTATGTGAAAAAATAAGAAAAAATTTTAGTAGGATATTTTTTTTCATCGTTTTCGAGAAAATCGACGTTGAAGATTTGACAAGTTAAACTTGTCGAATCCCTGACTGAACAAAAGGAATTAATCAACAGGGATATAAACTACATTCGAAAATAAATCGAAAATGTAGAATAAATTTTTTCCCTAAGATACTTCATTTTCAAGAAGAATAAATTTGAAAATCTATCATGCGAACATCCGCAAGCAACTCGTTTTTAATTAAACTTATCGAAGCGTTACTTGTTTGAAAATGCGGCCTTACGCGGCAAGATTTTACTTTACATTTTTTGTATGTATTTTTTTCAAATGAAAATAATTATGTATGTAACATAAATATAATTATACAAAAAAACTTATTTACTTAGACGGTAATATGAGTCGTTGAAAGCACAGTTCTCGTTTCAGCCTCGTGGTATTCAGAACTTAATTTAACGAAGTAAACAGTATTTGGACAGTCAAAGTTTTGTAGGTTTCTAAGATTTCTAAGTTCTTTTAGATGCGAGAACCACGGTCTGGTACCTTCGTTTCGAAGAAATCAAACAATGAAAAATCTCGTCTGGATCTCAACGGCTCGTATCGCCTGTGAAGCGTCAAGATCGTTTTTGTCGATTCCTTGAGTTTTTTCCTTTCTACATCAGGTTGATTGACTTTCCGAAAATTTAACGTGATTGTACTATATTCAAACGTTAGATATCCTTTTTGCGATTGTATTGTCTCGTTGTACTATGTTGTACTACTTCATTCACCGTAGATATTGTGTATGCTTTAAATTACATTTTTATTACGAAGGATACGATGCTGATAATAATCATCGTAATAAATAATGATAATCTGCTGTGGTCTCGGAGGTAAAATAGGCTCAACGTAATCCTCGCGTGTCGTAAAAGACGACTAAGAAGGAAAACCCATGGAAATGGTGAAAAATGTCTAATGATTATCGTGACGCTAAAAAAATTCATATATATGTATTTATATGTTATATGTATATAATATATAAATATATAAGTATAGTATATGTATATATTATATGTATGTATACGTATTTGTTTAATATTCATGAAATACGAGTGTGGCAGAGTCTCTCTTATCCCAACAAATAGGGAAATGGTTTCATTGCGATAAAGTACATGCGCGTTCGGATAATGAAGTTTTCAGATAATAGAACAATCACTTTTCCATATAAAATTTCAATTGTTCAAATACAGATTAAAATTAGTAGTTCCTTCAAATATTTATGGATGCCATACATTTGTGGTTACGAATTTTGCTACGAATACTTCGGCATGAGAAGCCACCTCATCGCCACTTTCTTTTGTTGTTTTCATTTGTACAAAATCGTCACTTGTACTTGTACTGTCGTCTTTATCGCAATGAAATATTATCACACTTCATCAGTTGCATCAGTATATTTAAGGCTAGCCTACCGTTGCCAGCATCCTGGCAATCTACGTGCTTTAAATTCCCTAAATTTATTGAAAATTATTTCGATATCATGTTTTTATCTTCTAATGTCTGCAGTTCCCGGCTTTCCCAACACTTACTTTTGCTAATGCTGTTGCACGTACGTCATTTCCGAATTTTTTCAACGTATCATATTTTCTCTCGACACTTGGAATGTCATTGGTTTCATACTAAATTCCTATAATCGAACGAAATGAAGAATATTCTACAAAATTGCAAATATTATATCGTACAATTATACAAAAATTTCAAAACAAGCACAAACTCCGTTATTTTTCCATTATATCGGCTGTCGTATATTTTACTGTATATTATATGCTATTTTATATTAACATTCAAAAAGTCACAGACAAATTTTAAAGAGCGTAGCGCTGTAAATTCGGCCAATTATCAAACCTTGTGTTTTGTCTGTGTACCCATAAAGAATTTATTAATGAACGAATATCACGCCATTCTTATGTACATCCAGAGTGTTTTAAGGTTTCGTGAGCGGCTCGAATAATTCGGGTCGCAGACGAATTTCTCTCGCCGAAAAAAAGTAAGAAAAAAGAAAACGAAGAATGGTGAGAGGAGAAGAAAGAAAAAGGGCCCCGAAAAAAGAAAGGGGGTCCAAGGGAAACGTGTTCGCGCACACCGACGAACATATACAAGCTTGGGGAGGATCATTTTTATATTTATCCCCGTGTAAAGGCGTATAAACGAACACGTACCTAAGGAATCGTCGTATGTGCGTCCTCGTTATTTCGGTGAAAGTGAAAGTTGCGTGGCGTGCAACTTCCCAGTATGATCGTGTATCTTTGTCGAAAGGGAAACGTACACATGTATAAAGTCCACGAATAATTCCGTTAAAAGCTTCTTCGAATTTATTTTCCGGTCTTGCAGATGAATTCACAATTTTTTCAATTTTATCATTTTTATTGCTATAAATATGATAACACACAGTAATAATTACGATCGAGTTTGGCAAAACGTAAGTGAAAATAGTTCGTACGGACATTGTTTATATTCCAAATGTTACGAACAAAATGATACGCAGCGATTGCAATGTCGCATTCTTCCTAGATATTTTTATTATCGTGTTATCCCGATACGATAATAAATACGAAGAAAGTTTCATAATATTTATGATAATATATGAAATAATAAAAAATAACGCGAACAAATCGATGATGAGCTTAAAAGTCTATTTCGGAAACGATCCCTTGATTTCGTTCGTCCAAAAATTTTGAAAGAATAGAATTGTATATAGTCCACTGTCCAAGTAGATAGATAACGAATCAAATATTTCATAACGTTTAATAAAGTAGATAATTAAAACGTTTACTGATACAGTGGTCATCGGTGACTCGTGTAATCTTCTTGGAACGATTAGAACGAAATTAAAAGCTCCATAAATAAGATATAATATTCTGCAAATATTAAATATTCTAGTATATTTCAATTTATTTCGCTATTCACGGCGAAATACACAACATTTGTGTGACAGTGTGTGTGTTAAGAATAAAAAGGAGTCGTTTCAGAAAAAGTCCTTCGAAACTCTTTTATCCAAATGTTTGGAAAGAACAAAATTCTTAAAGGAAACAATAGGAATGTTTATCGAAGCTTAAGAATTTATTTGTCTAAAAATTAGCCAAGGTTTCATCTAGTCTGCGGATAGAAGACTTACGTAGCTTAATTCTACCAGAAAACGATTCATTGCAGCCATTTGTCGAGCGCTATATATAACGAGGATTTAACGCTCGTGCTATCTCGATTAAATGCACTCAATCACCGGACATGATAGCTCGTAAAAAGTCGATCAACAGAGCACAGGAAAGCAGAGTCCTCGAATAAAGACGACGAAAAGAGAAGAAACGAAAACCCGGTCTCGCGTTCCGCGAAACAAAACCAGGTTTGATTTATTACCTGGCAGCGGCGGAATAAAACGAACACCGACTTCCTCAACGCAATTGGACTTCCTGCATAATATCAAGATCGAGTTTCTATTTTTTTATTACGATTCTTTTTCTTTTTCTTTTGGTTTTCGTACACTTGCTGTCTCTCGATACTTTCTTGACGTCGATTTATATACATATGTAGCTATAAACAGTTTTCGAGGTATTTAATTCTGTTTTATTTCATTTCTGATTACATCGTTTCGAGTTTAGAGTGTGAATTGCTTCAGATGCCGACAGAATTTTTCTTACGATGTTTCATTATGAAATATAAAATACGCTATTTTTCTCTATGAAAGAATATATCCGATTATTCTTGGAACAGTCAGTTTTTAAACTTTCGTTCTCAATTTCTATTTGTAAAATCTTCTTAATTCTATAGAAATAAATCTCGAAAAAGGGTATTTAACACTTACAGCTTTTGTGAACTATGAATTATTCAGCAGACGAGTATTATTTTTCCAGCATAAATTTATAGAGCTACGAATGCATCAAGAACTAGAAAATTGCTCTCTTTGTTTCAGATAACTCTTCTACTCTCGTTACTTTTAATTAATTTTCAAATATTCTATTTACAATATTTCTTTCTCAGTTTTTATTCATAAAACCTTCTCAACCTAACGTAAAGAGGTTTTTCTTGAAAAGATTCCCCTTTTCCTCTCGAAGTTTATACGCTCTATTTAGCGTAAATGTTCGTCCTCTTTTCTCTTAAATAATTGATAAAGTATGCAGAATGTAAACGTTACTGAACGATATCGATGGAACGAAGTATTTTCGTGAATGGCCGAGGGCGTATCGTGCGAGAAGCAGCTACCGATAATTATCTTTCAGCGACGATTCGACTCTTATCTGGCCTCGAGTTCAATCGGGTATATAATTTACTTGGACGATAATTGACAATTACCGACGCTTCCTTTCTACGTTCGCCGGACCAGCTTCCGAACAGCAGGCGATTTTAATTGATACGCTTCACTCTTCACGGGACACTTTTAATTGGACACGTCTTAGGGACGATAACGAAGATATGCCTATTATTTCTCGGTGTAGTCACGTCATTCGACTTGCCTCTCTTTTCTTCTCCTTCAACAATATTTTTTTCTTCAGCTCGATGTTTCTCCAATTTTTTTTTTTTTTTTAGATCTAATTACAAGCGCAATAATTTCTTTTATTCACTTGGCCGTGTTTCGATTGTTTACACTTTCTAGTTGTTGAAACGTGCGGATGTTTATCATTTTTTCATGAAAATTCGTAATAAAAAATTAAACAGGTGAATTTATAAGTTAGAATTAGAACGCTCTTATTAATTAAAAATTACCGTCATTGATACTTACTCTGTTGGTCAAAGATTAGGAATTCGGTACGTGTTTTCTGGGAGCCAGAAATGAAAAACAAATGAACTTAAAAATCTGTGATTTCAAAAAGTTCTCCGGCAATCTTAAATGTATTGCGATCCGAAATTTTCGACAACTACTAAGAGAATTCATCGCTAGGGAAGTCACAGAACTGTAAATAACCAGTAGAGAACACTAGTAACTCCAAAAATTGGCTACAAAATTTACTTTCTACATTAACTACACAGAAACTAGGCAGATTCTTGTGATTGTTGACGCTCATTATCCTAACTTATTACTTTGACTCATATTACTCGGATACCTGTTTTTCAAGTCCATAAAATAACAAGCTTATCGTGGCTATTAATCGTTTTAATATCCTCGAAACTGCCTGGTATTTAATGTATCGGCAAACAGCGAAGTCTGCGCATTATACAATACGGTCTCTGTTTACGTATATCAATTCCACTTATTTTGACAACATTGTAATTAGTGGTGAATTAAATGAACTTTGAATCTGCACGTGTATCTGAACGCGAAAATTTATTACACACGATCGAAGGCTCCTATTACATGAATTTTAATTATACAAACGATTTGTCCTCTCACAAGTTCATATAAATGGAGTTCTACTCCTGTAGCTGGAGCGTACATGTGGTTAGGCGAGATGTGTCAGAACATCGCCATGCAGAACTGACATTTGGATGGCCTCCTTTCTCCACGTGGCACGTGGGCACAGACTTTTCGGCGTGCAACGAGAAAGTTGTTAGATATACAGGGTGATCCTGAAGCAGCGAACCGCTTGCACCATTTAAGCGCTGACCAGACTTTATTTACAAGTGAAACGGGTTTCTCCCACTTAAGCGTCGTCGTCGTGTTGCTTTGAAATTTGTTTTGAAATCGAGATAAAAAGGAAAAGCGGGAAACGATGTTGGATCTGTCGTAGACCTCCTTCTGAGCTCTGCTTTTCCTTTTTAATACCGATGCCTTGGGTTAGGATGTTTCGCAATTTCATATTTTTTATAGAGAAATAGAACCTAAGTAAATGGATATACAGTGACGTGAGTAATTGTAAATTCAACTCTGTTTTCTGATTTTTCATGTGAATGTTAAAAAGCAGAAATTGACAAAATCCTTTGTATAATTATTGTAATCTAGAACAAAATGGAAGACGCAACAAACAGAGGTTTTCTTCTTCTGAAGCGTGGAAGAAGTTAAATTTTATCTCAAGATTGTGTTTTTGCCTGTGAAAAAATATAAACTCCATGTTAATTGTTACCTTTCCATTCAATGTATAGTAGATTTTCATTTATTTTTGATTACTTTTATTAATCCTTTAGCTACACTATCCACTAATTTATTTAAAGTTTCGTTTTGAATATTCGCCCTCTATAATATAATTTCCTCTGATTTTTCCTGATCGTAAACCTTTTTTTGCTACAATTCCCCATAGATTCTCGATCAGTTTCAGGTTCAGGACTCAACGCTGGTAATGGTAATACATGGTAGCGCAATAATCTATGACAATAATTCTATTCCGAAATCTTGAAACCTTTGTAATGTCGGTTGCATGAATAGGAGTATTGTCTTGTTGAAAAATTGTTTTCTTGTCTCCTCTTCCAATTGTGAAAGGCAATAATTTGCCATGTAACATCTTCTGATATCCTGTAGCGTTCAATTTAATTTTTACGAAAACAATTTCCCCTAATGTTCCGTAATCTCCAGACATGACCAGTGGTTTCATGGAAATATTCAAGAAACAATGCAAAAAATATGCTTGAGTCTGTAATTATTTACACCACTGTAACATAGTTTCACTCATTTTTTCACAAATTTATAATTAAGATATATATATATATTTATACAAATTCATATCTTCTTGTAAATGATTAAAAAGAGTAAAATCTCGGTAAAGATTTGTTTCAGTTGTTAAATATTCCAATAAATACTATGTATAGTATCTACTTTTGATGTTTTATACATTTTCTCCTATTACGATGCGTTTCACTAATTTTTCTATATTTCAATTTTTCATAAACAACTCCAGTCTAATTATCACGAATACCATACTTTGAAACGCAGTCTAACTATATATAATGAATACTATACTTTGAACCGCGGTCTAACTACACTATACTATAATGAATACTATACTTTGAACCGTACTCTAATTATAATGTATATAATGTATAATTTAGCATATTATTTGCATTATGTGCACTTCTATATATTCCACTTTCCTACGAGTGTATAAACATTATTCAACAAGTTGCACGTATAGACTTCTGCTAATTTACACGATTGCTAAAAGATTTAAAGCACCTTTGGTAGTCGATAAGAAAAGTAGAATTTAAAAGGAATCCAAGAAGTAAGAATCCGAAACAAATGAAATTTAATCTACAAGTTTATCTGTCAGATCGGCATTACGGACCGCTGAAATTAAAAATTTTCCAACTTTTCGTCCAATTGCATGGTCAGAGGGTAGTTCTAGTAGGAAAAATTTAATTCTATACTTGCGATTTATTTTTACGCGTAGAGCAACCTTCAATCGATTATTAGTCCAATTAGCCGCGTTCAAGTATACTTAGTAGATTTTCAAACTCGATTTTCTCGAAAACTCAGCCGAAAACGAAACAATTTCTTTGTATACGTTTTTCTTATTTTTAAGCAAGCAATCGCGTCCCGCTTTCACGTGTCTTATTCGGTCGGATCCTGTATATGCCTGTTGCCTGAGATAAGATCAGAAGCGGAAATTAGATTAAAGAACTTTGTTTCAAGTATATTTCACACATTTGCCATAATTTACAAGTATCCAAACATTTATAAACGCTAGTGTACGTCTAAGATGGATGAAAGGGCGAGAAGAAAAACGAACCGGTCCCTAATCGTTGGAACTGGCAGAAAATGACGGCGGCCATCGCGGCGCTCATTGACTCGAATGAAGTTGACCTAGTGAGGCACCCACTGGTTGTTTAATCTAAAATTAATTCCTAACAGCTGCAGCCCGTTAGGCGACACGCTCGCCGCCGCTTCGTCCACACGCTTCTTCTTCTCCCTGTCTTTTATTATTCTTATGTCGTGTCAAGGCCGCATTCCAGTTTCATTTGAACTTTCAGAGGAATCGTATTGTCGTGATGCGGCTTGTGGGAGAGACGATGTGTCTCGAAAGGATCGCGAAAGTAAGCGAAAGGAGGAAGCCAATCTTGCACCAGGTGTTAATCGATGCTATCGACACCGTGATTATGTTAGTTACCGACGATAGCGTGGTAGTCTTTTTTACATAGATTTTTTTTTATATTTTACCGAGCAGTTTTTACATCGATTGCAAATGTTTCTTCTCCAAAGGATTTCGAAAAGTAGTATAGGAAATGTTTGGATTTATATACTACGTGGAAACTATGAGATAACAATACGTACATGGAAATTTACGTACTTACACTCCTGTCCATTGGTAACCGGACAGTAGATATTTACAGATTTCGCTTATTCGATCATTATTTCGATAATTATCTTCCTTCAGTTTGTTTTATGAATTTATTATATAATCTGGATATTACTTTTCGACGATATTAAGCGATATTTATTAACAAATGAAATTGATAAAATTGTTATAAAGGTCTCTCTTTTCATTTTTAACTGTGCAATCTATTTTATATGTTTATTTTTTGTAAACTTTAAGCACCAACCATTTCAGATTGGTAAACACGAGAGAGGAGCAATGCAGATGTTCGGATGATTTTTGATGATTTTCTGCCTACACACGTTTTCACTTACCTATCTTTATGTAACCTATTTATATAACTTTATCAACATTATTTGTTAATAAATATTGTTAATTAATATCGAATTAGTTATGTATGTATTGTATTATAAATATTAATTAATAATGTTATTGTTAATTGATATTGCTAAAGAAAATAACATCAAGATCGCAGAGGAACATAATAAATCAATAAAAGAAACTGAAGTGAGGTAATTATGCGAAATTCGCAAATATGTAAGTTTATACTAAAGTTAAACTTATAGACTGGGGTGTAGGCGTGAGAAAATTTAAGTCTATTAGTCTTTTGGTATCCTTTTTATTGTCGGAACACATTGAAGATTTTTTCTGCTCGAAGAGAACTTGAAGAGTTGTGTAGACATTAAAGTATGGAATTTTTTTGATTTAAGCACAATTGAAGATTTGCGGTACGTGTACATAGAAATTTAGAGATTAAAATGTAAGATGTCTCTGGATACACTGGCGGCATAAGGTATTTACACACCATTGTATTTATCGTAGCGTTTTACATATCAATTAAATAACTTCAAGTATATTCAAGCAAGTAAGTAATACTTTCATATAACTATAAAAATTTGATACCATGAAAATGGAACGTAGAAGCTGATAAACAGACGCTTCATTAAAAAATAATGGTTCTTTTTTTAGCCACACTATGAAAATTTTGGAATATGAAAGTGCTTCTATTGTATCGCCTTCACCAGTGTGTCTGACAATGAACTACTCGTTCTACTTAACGCTGTTCCTCCATGTATTCGCACGTTCCAAAGAATTAATAAAATTCCAAACAATTATTTAGTTTTCTGATAAAAGCAATTTATGTGCAGTATCTTTAATGTTGACGTTATTATTGTTATTACTTATCGGTTACGCTCTTAATGATCTAACAGCTAATGATGACGCGTGCAGTTTTCCCGGGAGCAGATTAGTGTACCATTCAACGTTAACATAATGTAATACTCTGTTACTAATACCACGCCTGTTTACGGCACTCTACCGAATTACACAACAAACAAGACAATGAACGACTTGTTGATTGCAAAGTTGCAAGCAACGTTACAGACATACCAGATCTTTTTCTAAGACAATTGGACATGAAATAAAGTTCGATTTAGTATTCGCTAAGAATGCTAGTATAATATTTTTTTACAATAAACTGTCAATTAGCAATCAGAATTATTTTAGAAATTGCCCATTCTTAAAAAAATACTAAAATAGGAAGCTGAGTTCCACCGTCATGTTGATGGTAACGACAGAACAGAAGGCATAGGGAGTACATCCTGCATCCACGTCACCCAATAGAAACATATGAAAATGCTAAAAATAGGACAAAAATATTTCGCTAATATTTCCTGCAGAACAAACCAATGTTTTCACTGTATTTCTACATGACGATTAAAACGTAAAGATATACCGATGATAAAACAAAAATACATACGGGTATCTCCTATAGAACGATGCAAATAATTTCACTATCCTAGAACACGAAGAAATGTTTGCAAATGTTTCTCAAATATTTTCTGTATAGCAACTCGAAAATTGTATATACGTACTATATTTTTACTAGGATTTCATGTATCCAATGAAAACGCCCAGAAATCTCAAGTACAAGGCAAACATATTTCGTGAGTATTTCGCCTGAGAAAACTGTCAAAGAGGCAGTCAGTATATTTTTAAAAGAGATTTTAAAAGGAATGTCAAAGATATTTCTCAGATATTTCCTACAAAACAATCCAAAAATATTTTACCGCATTTTTACATGGACTTCGCGTGCAGGTTAGCGAATAGGAACGAGCAGTAAAGAAGCCACAGGTTGTCGCCGCCACGATAACGGTGAAGATTGTACACAGTTAAAAGAGGGAGAGAGAAGAGTATAGGAAGACGATAAAAAGCATGAGAGAGATAGAGAGAAAGGCGAGGAGAAAAGGCCCGAGGAAAAGGCTTGGAATCGTCGTCGACACTTCCGCGATCTATGGCGATCTTAGGCGTTTCCCATTCGCGTGACCGATCTTTTCCACTCGTGTGGCCAACCAACTCGTTCTTCCCGTATCGCGTCTTACGTCATTGGTTCACTTTTGCGTCGCCGTCGATCGGTTTCGCCGAGAAAGTTCCCTGACTGCTTTCGCATCGTTTCCTTTGACATCGCCGCCATCCCGATTTCATTTTCAAATTGCAAGCGGTTTTTCCGCAAACTTTACCTTCGTGTCATATTTCTTCCTTTCTCTCTTCCCTTTTCATTCCTTCCTCTTTGTTTTCGAAAAGTACTAACCAAAGAGCACTTGTAGAAAACACTGTAAGTTCGAAAATTGAAAACTTTTGACTTTTTATTGGAAAATATTCCACGTACCAATGGGAATACCATAGCACAGAATTGAAGTAGGATTTCCCTTTCTAAACAGTTATTAATAATGCTAGAGGATGACGTCACAGCGTCGCCTCTATAGCGAAAAATATAGGCACGAATAAACAATAGTTAATTGTTTCTTGGCTTTTGTCTATGCCATATATCTAAATGAATAGAACGTTGAGTTTTATTTACAACGAAGAGCTGCCACACGCAGTGTCTACTACAAACACATTCCTCTTTTTTATGAATTTAAACTATATCAATGCACAAAGTTTCCTTTCCTCCTGAAAAACTTGCCTCTTAGCATTTACAGCGTTTTCCACAGGCATTCTTCGATTGTAATAGAAAGTAGTTTATACGAAACATGTGCTCATTGGTTCAGTTACTTAGACACGCTGTAAACATTACATTCCACTGGAAACAACAAAAGCACGGATAGAGTTTGCTATAACATCGCGATTGGTCGGTAGTAACAGGTTTCGAAAGGCACGTGTGTCCTTCGATATTCCCGTCTCGTCCTTGGCAATGGAACGTAGACGAGCTACGTCGGATCCACGTAATCACGGCAGTCCTTTTAGTTTTAAATCCTTAACCGTTACATTCTACGCGGCTTCGATTATTCGCACAATTATTTCCCGACATTCAGCCCTTTACGTAACAACACCATGCAACATTTGCATGGTAAACCATCCTCCTCGTTGCTCCGTCTTCGTCCTTGAAATCCTAGATCCAATGGCATACCGATCAAATTGGCCAAATTGCTCACGAACTAGTCGCTTCCTTGTTGCAAAAAAGAGTGTTTGTTTGTCTGATTGCAGGATTTGCAAAGATGCGAAATTTCCTCGCGTATACAGTTTGCTGGATGATGATGCAACGTTCCTAGCTCTTTTTTAACTATCAATTCTTCGTAGGAGAAGATTCCTTTCTCCCTGCTTTTAGGCAAACTGCGTCGTTTAGGTTTGAGATTTAACTCTTTTAATGCTCTAGATTTCATTGCTTTAAACTTGGCAAGATTCTGAAACAGTTCTTAACATTTCTTTAGTGTGCGATCGTTCATTAAATCGTACTTTGAATTGGAAACTTCTTTCTGATAAAAAGAAGAATCCCGTTTGAAGAGATTCGGGAATGAAATGTTGTTTGCAGATGCTTTATAAGATGTTCAGAATGGTACGAAAGATTAGGAAATTGCAGAATTCATATAAAAATACCAGATTATCGATGAATACTTCATTGAAACTATTGAAATTAAGGAAAATTTCAAATAAAATTCAACGTCAAACGAAGTCATTGTGAAATATGATAAAGACTTGTGGCCAATAGCATATGTGAAAACAGCAGAGCCACTTCAGATTCTATTTTAACGTACACTATTTTTAACTTGTATGTTTAGTATGAAAGTGTTCGTACATCGACCGCACAGCAAGTTAAGGTAATAGCAATTTCCTTTCTGTTTCAGGTAAGTGACCATGAACGACAGCAGAAGCTGCACCAGTACTTGTATAACTTCTTGTGGGTAACATTTACGAATTAATCTTTAACTCTCGAAGTTGTACTACTTTCGATAAATATTAATAATCCGGCGAATGCTATTTATAACTATTCTTGCTATTTCTTTAGCAACTGGATATTATTGACTTCTTAAACTTTTCGGTTATTATTTTACCTCGCCTGTTATTCTATCGCGAATTTTTAACCATTCGAGCTATTGGCATTTGTTCTTTACGATTAGTAAAATTAGCTTTTGAAACGTACCATCTAGGAAAAATTTTACAATTTTTCTGAAAACAAACTTAATTCGCGAATTTCAGTAGTACAACAATCGAACGTTCTTTTGTGTTCTTTTCTATATCTCGAAAACTGAAACAGGAACAGAAATATTTCGCTTAGAACAGCACGAAATTTTTTTAAATATATCTACAAAATAACTAAGATGCAAGGAAGTATAACAAAGTGAAGTAAAGGTATTTCATAAATATTTCACATAAAACAGTCCAAGAATTTTTATCAAATTTTTGCGAAGGTTAGTAGAGTGTAAAGAAATATGAAAATTAGTATAAGAATATTTTTAAAGTATTTCCTGCTAAAATAATTCGTCTTACGAGCTTCGTAATAACACGCTAGCAACAACGGAAGTTACCCACGGAACAGTTGTTCCGCCAACGATAATTCGCAGTTTATCGTGTTTGTCGAAGCAATTACGCAAATCGATACGCGAAAGAGAAAGTGCACAGGGAGTCGCGTAAGTCAATCAAAAAGGAATCTAATCGCGACCACCACATGCGGTTCGATCAACTCTTTCGTACCTAGAATATTGTTACAAGATTATTAATCTCAGAAAAAGATTGTGGTTAATTACCATTTGCCATTCTAAATTCTGAAGTTTGAAAAATATAAGAGCAAATTACAAATGGTGTTTAGCTGTGTAAAGAGTTGAAAGGGTGAATAATCTTTCTTGTGTCGTAGAATTATTTGTATTATATTAAACGTAGAATACATGACTTTATAATCAGTGCGAAATATATCGGAAAGAAATCATCTCTACATCTAGTATATGCAGATAAGATGGAATATATGTATTGTTATATTTGATATATGAATAATATAAAGGACACGAATGCATAATTAATCGTGTTATACGTCTAGAAGAAAATTAAAAAGATACTTTCATAGTTACAACGAAGGGTGCAACAGTGTTGGTTCTAATGAATAAGTAGCATAAGACACACAGAGTGTTGGTTGCATTAGATAAATAATAATCAATCTATACATACATATTGTTATCTATAATATATATATACACATAATATATATTATGCAATAATACAAAAGTATGCACCACATGAGTTACATTAAATAAGTAATAGAAGAAAGTACACCAAATCAGTTACATTAAATAAATGATATAAAAGAATATAGCATATCAATTACATTGGATAAATCGTACGAAAAAGTGCAGTACGTCAGTTACATTAAATAAATCAGACAAAAGGCTGTTCACCACATCAGTTACACTAAATAACTAATACAAAAAGGTATATCACTTCAGTTACATTAAATAAATAGTATAAAGGCGTGTGATGTTGGTTACATTAGAAATATGCACGATATAAGATGCATTAGGATACATCATTAATTTTTAATAAGTTAAAAGGGCGACCCATGGAAAGAGCAACAATGTTCACGATTTACATAGGTCGTTTCATATACGTACGCGCAATTTCCCTAATGATTACAAAGTCTTGGTCGCGTCGAACTTTTCCGGTGGCGCATCGCGTGTACAGACGTTGAAATCCCTTCCGGTTCAGCGGGCCTCCTCTAAGATCACGCTCGAATTCCTCGTCAGAGATTTCTAGTTTTGATTTCCGTGTGCAAATTTCGCAAATGCACACCGTAATTACGGACTATACATTCGGTCAGACTTAATTCGATTCCTTGCTAATTCATAGCTATGATAATTACTCGTAGTTTTAGCAATTAAGTTCTACTTTCCAGGAAGTATTAAACTATCGAGTCCCCGGGTGTCTGAGATCACTTATATTTCCGAGATCATTGTTTTTCTTATTTTTCATGAAAGTTTCCTGCGAGGTTACAAACTTGTCAATTTTACTTTATAATATGTAGTAGTAATTAGATTAGCGATAGTAAAGTAATTTGATTCATAATCTAATACAATGCTAACAATTCCACTGTCTTTTAATTAAGTTTCATTTCTCCGTAATCTAATAATTTACTTACCAGACGGATCTACTTATCTAGAACTTCATAAATTTTATCATTCATAAGTTAATTTCACCATATAAAATTAAAAGAAAACCTGCTAATTAAAAATACGTAGCTGTCTACCTACAAAATCTGGAATTCCCTGTGTCCGATCGATAATGAAAAGAGTTGGTCGGAAATAAATATTCAGTAATTTTCGAAAGTAAAGAATCCGGTAGCCCGAAAATTTCTAAACATTTTTCCATTAAAAAGGAATTTAGAAGAGGAAGAAGAAAATATACGTATATTGGGACACGCGATATATGTGTAATGGCTTGAGAAAGTGCGATCTGTCGAGCGAACATGCGCGTAAAATTTATTGGTACGGGGGCAAGGTTTCGCGGAACGAAGATTTTTCGAGTAGATCGATTGATTCGGGGCGGTGGATCTCTGGCATTTGTGGCTGGATCGGAGCCCGGAAGTCGGCGGAGCGTTCGCTCGTTCGCCCGAGGGGAAAGTGGTTTGAGCAACTTTCACTTGCTGCCAGGCCAAGCCACGTCCTCTTCTCCTCGAGTCCTACTCGAGACCTCGACGGTGTATTGTGCCTTGTTTCTTCGAGGAAACACCGTTATCGTCATTATATCCTCTTAATTTCTTATTTGACACGTGAGCAATCTTAGAAGAAAGGATTATTCTTTTTCGCACATAAACTTCGCAATTTTACCATGATCTGGTAATCGTTACTTCTCTGTTTATCAAGAAAAACGTATTATCTTGTATCTTAAAAGTATGTTATTTTATATCTTGAATATTATAAGAAGGGAATTGCTCGAAGTTGTGCTCTCGCGATTCACTAATTTCTACCTTTACTTTTCTCGAAGAAAATGTATTATTTTTAGAATCGTTCTAGGAGGTTAAGGAAGTTCTGCATTTTACAACGGTTTATTAATTTTCGATCTTTTCCGAAGAAGAAGAAATTATTTTAGCAACGTTTGTATTGGAATAGCGTAAAAGAATCTCGACATCTTTGCTTTTACGTGGAAATTGATAGTTGCACATTAATTTATTGTGTTAGTATCACTTTCTTCGCGTTTTGCAATAAGTATTACAAGAAAGAAGTTATTCGTTATTTGTATTTTTCGTACGTGAGATTACAAATGTTACATTGAGTTGGACAGGCAATTCGAATAATAATTGACCTAGCAGAATTTCTTGTTCGCCAGTAATTAGATTGATTCGTTAATCATCCTGTGTATTAATCAGTCGCTTTCTAATCGCTGTTGGTAATCACGTATTTTAAACGACTATTTTATGACTTTCTAGTTTTACTATATTTATTTAATAGTCATCCTTCCGATTTCATACGCAGTGCCGTTAAACATTATGCTATCATTGTCATCAATCTACCGTTAAAAGATAAAATTAACTTAAAAAATCGATAAACCGTTCGGATTTAAATCCTCTGTATTGCTTAATCCGTGTCGGTCTCTGTTTAATTTATTCATCTAAAAGTATCTGGATAATATATTAATATTAATTATAATTATTATCCACTCCTTTCTTTCATCCTTTATGAAGCTGTCTTCGAAAATTAGATATAATATCTAATTTATAGCAGAGAGAACTTATATTATCATATTTATAGCAACTTTCAGATGTTCAAGCGATTAAATCATTTTTCATGATGAAAAAATAATTCTACAATGATAGAAATAGATTAAGTACTTACATGAGTTATTTCAACTGCTACGCGCGTGAAGTTAACAATTTTATTCGATGAATAATCGATTTTATAGTTATCAAACAAATTCTATAATAAGTTATTAAACAAATAGACTGCGGATTTTTATACATTTACGAAAAATGTAAACTTGCAGAGACACAGAGAATTAGTATGGGAGTCAAAGAAAACGCGAAAACAAGGAAGTATTACGCTATATTTCCTTGTCCTTCGTACGATAAATTTTACAATATGAAATTTTATAAATTATATAATAAAATAAATTTCTTAAATATCTTTCAAACGAATCGCTCTTCGATCCAAATACCTTAATACCTTGAAAAAGAAATGCATCGAATGGTGCACAAAAAATGCACTGTTCCATATGAAAAGTAGCAGTGGCCTTGACTTTTCATCAAGATAAAATCTTTTCGCAATTTCTTAATATTTATTGCAATTTGTAGGCGATTAGAAGTCTAGTTAACTCATTAAAGGCCTGTTAACTCATTAAGCAACAACGTTGCGCTAACGTAACACTCCATTTGCATGTTTCGATCGATTCACATCATCGATTTCTGTTATTTAACATCTTGGGAGAAAATTCCAAGAATTCGCTTAATACTATGAAATTTAAAGAAACTATCATTATTTATAAAACGACGAATCATTATTCTTCAATGGGTTAAAACTAATTGAAACATTCTATCGTCCGACTACCGAAGTAAAAATCATTAGAACTGATCTTTAAATCATCCTGTATATAACATAAATTATAATATGCAAATATATAAAATACGTAAAGTTTTGCACATACTATGATATTTACCAGGTAAAATGTCTGCTTAGCTTCCATCCCTTTATTTGCCTATATAAAGATACGAATTTGCATAAATATCCGCAGCCTAATCGATTAATCAAATCATCCCTTAATCAGTCTACGTGTTCCAGCTTAGTCCGTCGAAACCAAATCTAAATTCTATTTACACCAAACATCGCTATCAAAATCCTCCAACGTAATCCAACATTCTCATCATCCTCGTCATCGTGTCGAAGTAACAAACGAGCGCAATTCAAATACAGGAAGAACCGCGACTCGGTCGATCAACCGAGAGTGCAAATTAACTCGACGCAGTTCGCCAAGAAATCAGATTGCGAATGAAAGAGAAATCCGTGTCTGGAACGTGGTGGGGACTCGTGCACATGCTCCGTTATAATCGAAACAGGGGGTAAAAGCGGGGAAAGGGGGAGAAAAAGAAAGAAAGAAGGAAGCGGAGGTCCGTGGCAGGAAGAGAAGAAACGCGGCGGCGACCTTTCTTCTTTCCTCTTTTTCCACTTTCCTCCGCCTTCGTTTCTTCCATCCCCACTCCGTGCAACCCCTTTCCCTCCTTCGTCTTCTCACGGAAATGACTTCGTTATTGCGTGCCTGGAACCTATGCGCGTAACGCGTAAAATGCTTGTTCCAGCTTATCAGGAAGCGTGGAAAGCGACCGCCGACCAGTCGACACCCAATAAAAAGCCCAAAAGAATGAAATTTCTCTGCCGGTATATGTGTATACAGGGTGTGCTATAAATTCCATTTTGTTAATTCCAGCAGTTTTGTCGGCAGTTTAATTTCATTAAAATTCCAATATTTGAAGTAATTTCGTTGATTCAATTTTGATAAGTACTTACGTTATTTCCATTTCGTTAATATCACCAATTTAATTTCATTAAAATTTCGAAACTTGGAATCCATTTGTTAATTTCGTGTTGTTAATGTTACCAATTTAATTGCATCTAAATTTCGAAATTTGAAATACCTTTGGTAATCTCATTTTGTCAATGCCATCAGTTTTGTCAGCGATTTATTTCCATAGAAGTTGCTATAAGGGTTGAAATGTGATCAGGGGTTTGCGTACGAGGGATAAAAAAAAAAGACGCGGTTTATCGTTCTACAATATCTGAACTTTAGAATGGTGAATAGTAAATCCTGATAGTAAAAGTACTACGATATATTGGCAACACATTTACTTCATACTTATTCGAAAAGGAAAGTAAAAATTGATTGATCTCTTCTACGCGTATCTCGACTTGTGAAGAAATGTCGGCACTTTATTATGTATTTTTTTCAACTCTACACCATTTCATACTAACTTTTACTACTTATCCTACTTGCTGTATTTTTAGAAGAATTTCTGTGAAACAGTGAGACAAGAGTGAAACGTAATTTTTCGTCGAGTCATAGCTACGGAAAATATTGTACTATACTACTAAATATACTTCCCATTCTATCCTGTTCTAAATTATTTTATTTTGTCTATTCTGCTTTCTATTTTAAAAGAATCTGAAGTTAGAACAAAATGAAGAAACCAATCTAATTTACTAAAACCTAGTGTAACTTACACGTAGCGTCTATGAAATGAGAGCAAAGAAAATGAAGAGAGATTGGAAGGTAGTAAACAGTATAACTAATAGTGTTGTTTCAGAAAGCAACGATCTGGTATTTATCGTAGAAACAAATATAAAAGTATCTTCTGAACCGTTTCTTAAAACTAGCTGTGTGTCCAAGGAGAAACGTATCTTGTTTCTTTCGATTATCTTTATCAAAGAGAAATTGTTATTGATAAGGGAGCAGACAGGGAAAGCGCGTATATTGCAGATTGATTATCGGAGGAAATTAATCGTGTTTTTATTTCGAGAAAGTCGATTTTTCATCGGCGTTAGAGATTCTGGAAATATCGTTTCGTTCTCGCTTTCGTTATCCCAACTTTTGGCTTGCCGGCAATCGAGTTTTATCGCTTTCTATTTAAATATTCAGCGAAACACGCTTTCTTCTCCCCCTGTCGTTTCAAAATTTATTGAGGAAATTTCGTTTCGTACAGTGGTTAAGAAGCTTCGTGAAAAAATAAAAAATCTTGCCTCCGTATGCTTTGGTCGGACCGGCCGATTCCTTCGCTAAATTAACTCCATGTTAACATCCATCACTTGCTTTTATCTGTTAAATGTTTTATACTGCCGCCTGGTATTTTGACGTAAATCGAAAAGAAAAAATGTCTCTAATATGGAATTGAATTAAAATGTAAAAAAATATATAATGAAAAGATATGTATCTCCTACGCAGATCTAATGAGAAATACATATCTTTATTAAACTATTAAGTTAGCATTAATAATAGATCACATCTAAATTACATCTGAATATTCAAAACACCGCGCATATTGTAGATTTAAATCACGAAGGAATGGAAAAAGATGAAAATGAACGCTGTATGAAAAAGTATGTACACAAACAGTTATACAATAAAATATACACTGCAGTAAAAACATCTTTCTACATTAAAATTTCTATGAAAAATAAAATATTAGCAATTCTGATTACGCTAATAACAAAATATCAATAATGTGATGTTAATATCATTTATAATTTGTACTTTCCTACCAGTAATAAGCAACCGATCGATTATGAGAAAGTCACGATCATTTTACTCGTTCTCAGTCACGAATAATACATGTATTCTCAATCGTACTTGAACAACTCGGTTCTGTTTCATTCGTACCGCTATTTGTTCTCGTTTCCGCGTGGATCGTGAACGTGTACTCTTTCGGTGTATCAGGAAATGCGTGTCCCCTTCTCCGTGCTCGCAAGGGAAAGTTTTCGTTCTTACCAAATTCTTTCTCCTCCTCTGTCTTGTTCCCCTTCTTGTTTTTATCCCTTCCCATATTCGAGACACTGAGAGAAACTCGAATCGCCCGGTTTTATAGCGCGTTTATTATTTCTGTCTAACCGGGTGGTTTTCGAAAAGAAACGGAAATTAAAATTCCGAAGAACCGGAGACGATAATTCAGCGAATCAAGTATGATCATTCTATGAAAGATTGAAAAGATTTGAGGGAGAGAGTTATTTTGATCCGAGATTGAAAGCTCAAACTGACCTATTCCACTTTTTAAAGAATTCGCAATTTTAGTACTGCGATGGACGATTGATGTTGAGTTTGTGTTAAAAGTCGGGTTGATCAGTTTCGCACGTGCGTAGCTCACGTATTCTACATCCAGTTGCATACTTGCTAGATACGATTTTCAGATAAATTTTGATCTTTAGATCCTTGGAACTTTGAGCCTGAATTTTGTAATCTTGCAGTCTTTACATTTTTACATCTTCGGGTCTTTGGGTCTTTCAACCTTTGAGTGTTTTGTTCTTAGAACTTTCAGATCTTTGAATCTTTGAATACTTAAATATTTAATTATACGTGATATTATAAAAAATAAATGTTTTATATATTTGAATAAATAACCACCATAAATAACCAAATCGTTCTATGAACATTATCACTTGTCACACGAGTATTCCTCGAGGTATCACTAATGCAACGTGACGAGACGCCAAGTATCGAAAGAATGTTCACAAATTAGAAAACCACGATGAAAATCCTATCTAATTAACAATTTCGAATCTTATTTCTTTTTTATCATCTTTTATGAAATGTCGAGTATACGATGTATACTATGTGTATACTATATGAGAGTGCATTGGCTGCGGTCGTTTCTTCGCGAATAATTTCTAGTCGACCGCGAGCGAGCGCTGTACAAGATAACGAAAGGGAAAGATAACCGTGGACAGGCGCGACCAGGCGTGAATTATTTCACGTAGACAGGTTTACGGTGCGAGAGACTCGGCTAAAAAAAACCATCCTCGAGGAACAGGCCGCTTCTCCTTGACAGTCTCCTTCCGCAAGTGATTGACGAGCTACCGAGTCACTTTTCTGCATTCAACCTGTTAGTACCTTTGACGATCTTGAACCGATTTTATCTCTGGTTTAGAAAGCACTCGTGTTCCACTAATCACGAATTATTTAGTATTTATCAGTAATTCCAAATACTTTCTATGTTTCCTTCTAATCAAGTAAGATGTTAAAGGGAAAAGACGGCGGTTCTTGCTGCGTTCAAAACTGGTAATCTTGTTTGAACTTTTAATGATTTCCGTATGAAGAATATTTGTTTCCTCTGACGCATTTCCTAGTGAACGATTTGTAGTAAATTTTGTATGGGATTAATTTCTAAAAAGCATAGAAGTATTTCTTTTGACATTTTTCATTTGTAAAGATCACCATTTTATATTGACATCTTCCTGGTGATCGGTGTTTTTTAAAAAGTGTCCATTTCCTTTATAGTCTATACTTACCGTACTTCTTGTTATATTTTTTCGATAGCGTTTGCAATTACGTTTGTATCAGAAAGATCGTAAAAATGATACAAAGTTGCATTGCTACCAGTGATGATATTTTTAAATACTGATTATTTATTCTTACACGTGGTATCAAAGTACAGAAGTAATGAAATAATATTACGTTTGAAATGCTAACATTACATTTATTCTTAACCTGAGCCAACCAAAATTTCGACATCAAGCAATCAACATTTATCAACAATCATTCTAGCTTTCAAATTACACTAATAGGGACTTCAATCAATCATAATGGTAAACGAAACTGCAATTGTTAAACACTGAAAGGGAAACGGTCGTAGTTATGCCTTTCGATTCGTAATTTTCCAAAGTAACTCTATGCTTCCACCGAATAGAGTCCCAGGATCAATCAATGTATAGCATTTATCAATTCTTAGTTTCCAAATTACATTGAAAGAGACTACGATTAGTCATGGTCTTCGAAAAAATTCCGATTATAGAACTTTAAAAAAAATAAATGCTCTTTTCACTTCCTATCCCTAAATTCTCGAAGTAACTATAGTTCCTGCGCAATAGGATTCTAATATCAATCAATCTGTAACAGTTGTCAGTTTCTAGCTTTCGAATTGCACTCGAGGAAACGACAATTAATCACAGTCTTGAACAAAATTCCAATTATAAGATGTTAAAAAGAGAAACCGATGCTCTTCACTTTCTATCCCTGAAGTTTCAAAATGACTCTATGGTTCCCGCGGGATAGGGTCTCGGGAACGTTTCTATGTGGTTCGCTGCATAGTCGTGTGCATCGAGGCGATAGGAAACGATTCCCAGGAGGTCTGGAGGCTATCAGAGGAGCGGCCAAGGACGTCTTCGTGGCTCGTTGCGTTTCAACCCGTTATGCACGAGCTCGTAACTTACGATCGCTGTATTCCAGACAAGACAGACACGGATTTCCCTATGTTTATTGTTCTCGCTTTACCCTATTTCTTTTAATGTCGACCCTCACAGTTTCGCTTACTAACATTAGTTTATCGTAAAATTAACGATTGTCGTTCATTAGCGTAGAAAGTAAAGGAAAAAACTATTATTAGAAGGTTTATAAGAAAGTAATGCCATAGTTTTGCAACGTGAAGTATTTACTTATCTTCGTTGTAAATAGGGAGTAGATTTCGCTCAGCAGTTTTCATTGGGAGACAAAAAAGGTAGCGATTCTTCTAAACCGGAAACATTGATTGATCAAGAAAAATAGAGGTTTCACCATGGATAGATGCATATCAAAGAATTGTACGGTTTGTATAATAGAGCATTTGCGGTCCCGTTGTTAAACGCTATCTTATTCCTGATTATTAATTATGTTCTGTTCTATGTTATTCGTTATTACTTGTCTAAGAATATTCTGCTTTTTAATGTTCCCTTCTATCAAAAGTAAATTATATTCTAGTTACATTTAGTGTAATTAGAACAAATCCAAGGAAAGTCGATTTGTCTTTTTCTTCTACTATTTTTAAATTATAAATTATGACGTATATTCCAATTAAAATTAATGATTAAATAGAACATAAAATCTAGTATTTCATTTTCGATTTCTATTTGTTTACTGTTATAGATTTGGAGAAACTTGAAATCTAAATAGGAATTCATAAAAATGGTAGCAATAAGCAGAAATTAGGGAAGAAAGAAATTTCTATCTTTTCTAGTCACCAAACATTGTATTAACTAACACACGTTCGCGATATACCTAAACTAAACTGAACTCAAACCTAACCTAATCTAAACGATATTAGTAATAAGGTCACTAAAAAGCAGAGATAGCATTCGCGTCGAAAACTCGTTGAAATATACACGCTGACATAGTTTCACGATAAACATGTACGTGTATCTTGTTGAAAATATGCGAGGTGGCATTATTACCAATGAAACTTTGACTAATTCCTCTTGTACAATTTTTTAATTTAGTATAAAAAATATTTGCGAACAATCTTCCTCATTTCAGTTATTCAAATATTGATTAAATCGAAGCTTATCAGGTTCTTCCTTATTGAGGAACGTACTAATTTAACTTCCAGTAATACAAGAAAGATTCAGAAATAGAGAACTCTATGATCCGGTAATATCTCAAATATCCATTTAAATTGCCAAACTGGGCCAATGATAAAAAGATAGATTAATAACTATTATTCTCGATAAAATAATTTCATCATTTATTTTCGAAATTTCCTATATTATTCCTTCGTTAAATTTTTCATTGAATTTTCATTTAATAAATCACTTCCTCTTAATAGATATTACTTTCGACAAAATCTTGAACGTCGAAAATCTCGTTAATAGTTCGACAATTTCACGTGCAACCGTGTTTCAGTATTAATTTAACATTTATTATTTCGAAAATTCGCATTCATTTTTATATACAATTCTACTTTTCGTTTCTTGTAGCTTCCATCGAATTTCCACGTGGTTTCCTCTTAACATACGTAACATCGACGCGTAAATATAACTCCAAACAGACGGTCTCGACTTGGTAATCGGTTTCCTCTTTCCCATGTGCAATCACTTCGAGCAGTAAGCAGTGTCAGTAATTAGAGAAGACTGCACTAATTAGAGCGTACTCGAAAAGAGAAAGCATTTTAAGGAACATACACGCAGTCGTGCGCCTACTTCCGGCACTTCGAGGATCATGAAAGATCCTTGTTTTTCCCTTCTCGTCTTCGTGAGCTTTTTCATCGATATTACGTAAATCGTTGTCGTATACTACATCCCGCGAATTTTTGAATAGTAAAATTGTTTTACGTCAATTTTACTATTTTCCGGCCGTTAAGCGCACAACCAACGAAAGCTTTTTCTATTATCATCTTTTCTTATTTCTTTTCTTTTCCTGATTATAGCCGTGGTTTTTCTGTTCAACTTGCTTTCCTAATTTCCACAAATTTATGTTTAGTAACGTATGCTAATCTTAAATCCTTTTAATTAAGATTAAATTAAACTCTTAATTAAGAGCGTAAGTAATAATGTTAGCGTGAAATATCGCGCTGCGTTTTAGTGAGTTTTTGAATGTTTGAAACAGAAAAGAAAAAGATTTTTCAACTTAATAATTTGTTTGACTTTTCCGAATTTCAAATATCTAAATTTTTGAATGTTCGAAGCTTTGAAGCGCAGAATCTTTAAAATTCCGAGATTTTGAATTATTGATTTGAAGCATTGAATCTGTGAAGCATTGAATTCTTGAAGCACTGAATCTGGGAAGCATTAAATCCTTGAAGCATCAAATATTTGAAACATTGAATCGTTGAAGCACTGAATTTTTGAAGCATCAGATCTCTGTAGTAGTAAATCTTTGAAGCGTTGAAACTTTGAAGCACTGAACCTTTGTAGCGTTGAATCTTTGAAACATCGAATCTTTGAACCTTTGAATCTCTGAATTACCAAAGTTTGAATCTGTCATGTTTTTGAATCCCTAAATTTTAAGGTTTACAAATCACAATTTAAATAAAGAAAAATTTTAAATAAGGAAATTTCAGAGATAAACAACAATAAGAGATACAAGAAAACGTTGTAGAAAATAAATTTATCCCACAAATGTTTAAATTGAATGGAAGTCCCGTATTTATGGTAATGTGTTACGTAAACGCTGAACGGTTGACCGCAAGTGTCTAATATATTTAATGGAAATAGGTGTTTGTAGAATTTCGATTGTAAAACTGTATCCACTCGCCGGGCAGCCAGTGCAAATGCAATTATCGAACGGCGAGGTTAATAGATTTTTAAGATAACGTGGTTTGCAGATAGTTTGTCAAGGAGGAAGACAGCGGCTTACCGCAAACATAAATTATCGGCACACGGACAACTGCGCGAGATTTACAGATCATAAGTCAGAGATTCTTTCTTCGCTCAAATCCAGTCGATTTCCTTCTTGTTCTTCAATTTTATATACAGTCGAACAAAAAAGATAGTGGTTATCTGAATGTAGATTTATTATTGAAATTGATACACCTGAGAATATTTCCATTATCAGCAACATACGATGACATTTTGGGAAAAAAAATAAATTCATTACAGGATGATTTAGAAAAAATAATTGTGTGAAAATTCTGATCTGTGAGAATTAGAAACTTTCTTATAGTGGAAAATTTGCACAGAATGTCACTGTAAAAATTAATACTTTACAATTTGCTCAATATTTCCGATTTTTTTTCAAACTTCAATATGTAAAGGGCTATTTAAATAAGTAAGATATAATCAAAAAAAGTGTCGCAAATAATTATATTTAATAATTCTACTTTAAAACTATCTAAACCTAACTTCAATTTAAAGCGCATTTAAATTCTGTCAGTTTCATTTTGCAATTCGTCCATTAAAACTAAATCTAACCCTAAACCAAACCACGTGTTGAATCTTTTTATTGTTATTTGATATACATTTTTTATTTTTTATTTTTTATTTTTTTTTGTTATTTCACCATTTTATTAATGAACATTAAATGATGCTCCTCTTTTAACTATTGACTTTCTGCCACGTAATTTGCATTTATATAGTTAGTTTTACGTTAGATTTAACTTTAGTTTTGATATAAAATTAAAAGTATATATATATATATTACTTTTTTAAAATGCCCTTTTCGATATATCGAAATTAGCAAAAAATGGGAGATATCGACCAAGTTAGAAGGATCAATCATCTTATAAAACGTATAGAAAGTTGCTATAAATTTAGTCTGTGAATATTCTTTATATCGAAATTATTCTACGTTGGTTTATTTTTCATGTCTAATTTAATTTCAACAATCATATTTGTTTCTTCGTATCATATTTTAGATCGTTTAGGTCTAGTATAGTTTAGATCTTCTAAACCGATATAAAATCAATTATCTCTGTTGCTCTAGTTGCTTTAGATCTTGTACTAAGTTGATAGAATTTAATATACATAGCATATCATAACCATCTAGAATCGAACTAGGATTCAGTTGTTCTACAAGCGGCTCGGGGTTGAATTTATAAACTTGATCACGAGCTAGGCCTTGATCACGGATTTTAGTTTCACTTCGTATTCGATCTATCGTCCGAAATAGCCGAGTATCGGTGTACCAAGGCCACAGGAAATCATTTCCAAACAAATACGGTTGTTTATTCACTTGCCAACAGCGGCACGCCAATTGTTGTCAATTATTCCTATTCCATATTTTTTCAACATATTTTCATAAAAAGTAATATTACGATTAGATTGGCAGAAATATGATTACTCTTATATACATACATATTTGAATAATTTTACGATTAATGGATATACAAATTAAATTATTTTTATCAGAAAAATTCCTTAAACGACCCGAACAAAGGAACTTAGTAATAGGATCATGTTAGAATACTTCAGAATATGTCTAACAACATACTGTCCGTTTTTCCTTATCCTCTCCATTTTCCTTCTCCATTATATGCACGTCATACATGTATAATACATATAGACAACAAGTTGCAATTATTTTGTACGCTACAAAGATATAAAAACTATATAAAATACTGTAAATTGTAATTATTATCCTTCTATTTATTACAGTGTTATTTATTCTAATATCAAGTATCTTAATTTACATTTTATATAAAATGTAAGATCTTAACTTAACTATATGTACGTAGATTATGTTCTATGGTCTCGTGGCTGAAAAGTGCAATTTTCATTGAAACACGCGAGTGACACGGCAAATTGAATCAAAGTATCAAGATTATGAAAGTGTAACGTTGTTGGGCCGTCTATGCCGTGAATGCAATTAAGTTATAACAAGAAACCGTGGCGGTTAATTGATATGTAACAAAGATAAGCCGCTAAAAGAGCGGAAATCATCGTTGTTCGTTAATAAAAGTGTTTTCAATTCCCTTTCACCGGCGTTTATCTGGAATCTTGCTGGATTTTCCATGGACGGACAATGGTTGGCTATACGCGAACGCAACTGCGTGAGACTTAATGGATATTTTATTCGGTTTCGCGAGTTATTGCCTATCAAGTTAATTTCACCGCCTGCTACCGCGTTCAATTAGAAACGGTGCTCGCGATTTCACGCAAATTTCTGTAGAATGTTATTGCGAAAATAGAAAGAAATGACGCGAGTTGTTTTTGCAGTTTCAAGATTAAAATGACACTGATTAATGTAGAGGGGAAATTTTTAGAGTTTTCGGCTACAACATTAATTCTTTTTTTGCGCGCGCGAGGAAGAATCATTAATCTTTTGGTGCACAACCCGTTGACTATTTACGTTTCGAATTTGACGTTTGTATTGTATTTTTATTAAATAATAAATTTTTTAAAAGAATTTTCATAACAATAAATCTCACATCGATGTAGGTAGGTTTTATATACAAAAATTGATATACATACAAAAATTCTTCTACGCTTAATACATTTAGTTTTTCTGTATGTTTTGTCTTCTGTATTAGTAGTCTATTAATAATCTTTATTATATAAAAAGTAAATAAAAAAGATGAAATTAAATATCCTAAAATAAAATAGCCAACCTCTAAATTCAATAATAAATTTTCGATCATTTATTATTACTATTAATCGATTAATTCATAAAGAAACCTTTCTTTCAACATGATCAGGCTTCGTTCTACGCGCCACGACGTTTCTACCGATCTGTATTATCTCAAAGACAACGAAGAATCGTTTCAATCTCTTCTTCTTTTTTTTCTTATTTTTTACCGCCTCCCGAGACCTTTAATACCAATAACAAAATTGTCAGTCGTTTATTATTACTACTAACCAAGGAATTAATAGAGAAAGCATTTTTTTTTTAACATGGCCTGACTTCATTCTTCGCGTCACCACGTTTCTACCGATCTTTATTACCTCAAAGACAACGAAGGATCGTTTCAATCTCTTCTTCTTCTTTTTTTTTTTATTTTTTGCCGCCTCCCGAGACCTTTAAATCCGATAACAAAATTGTCAGTCATTTATTATTACTACTAACCAACGAATTAATAAAGAAAGCATTCTTCTTTTTTAACATGGCCTGACTTCATTCTACGCGTCACCACGTTTGTACCGATCTTTATTACCTCAAAGACAACGACGAATCGTTTCAATCTCCTCTCCTTTTTTTTTCTTCATTTTTTTACCGCCTCCTGGGGCGTATACACATGACTCATTCCGTACTTGAGTCAGGTAAAACGCTCGCGTGTTGTCGATTACGTAAAAGAGTATCTTGCAGGGGAATCGGGATGACGGAGAACCGTGGAGGAGAGGAGACGAGAGGAGAGAAGACAGGGAACATAGTAATTAGAGGCACGCTCTCGGTATAACGAAGGAGCAGAGCGGAGAACTGGTTCTACCGTTAACAGAAATCGTTTCTGGTCAGATTCAGAACCAGCTTCTTTCTCTGTCTCCGCGACAATTGGCCTTTACGGTATTTCCGCTTTTGTTACGTAGCCGCCCCGAACAGGAACTCGGTCAACTCGATTCGACAAACACGTTCATTTTGCATTCCCGATCGCGAATTCCCTTTCAGGATCAGCGTAAACGTCCCCAGTTTCTACAGCAATGTTTAGTTCATTCTAAATCTGGATTCAGCTCTGGCTGATCAAGCTCTAACGCTTTATCGTTAATTAATCGTTGAATATTTTGCTGTTTGGTTATTGATCTTCGAACTGCCTTCGAAAAGAGTTTTCTTATATCTCGGACTTTCCTACAATCTGTGAAATTGAAATTCGAAATTTCTAATTTTTGGCTCGAGACTTGAAGACCATTGGAACTTATTTCTTATAAATTTGTACGAATTATGGTACTTTGTTGTTAAAGAATTTATAGCTATACTCGATTATTGATTTTTAAATTGCCTTCGAAAAAGAATCTCAATACGTTGTACTTTTTCCAAACTAAACATTTTAATTCTAAATTTCTTATTCTTAATTTTAAATTCGAAAACTTTTACGTGTCGTAGGTCAGCAGGAATTGTTACGTGGTATTTTATCGTCGAAAGATTTATATAGCAATATTTATTTTATTAATTTACTACTTCATTTATTTCGAATCACATCCATCTCCTAGGATTATTGGCGACTACAGTTATATACGAATATAATATCTCATTAGCTTATACAATATTATATTACGCTATCACGCTATTGTTTGATCATAAGTATGAACAATATTTACATTCGCATTAGTGGGAATATATAGTAATATTTAATTACTGTTTCTATTTGAGGCATTCGATATTCCGTACAAATTTTTTTTTTTTTTTTTTTTTTGATGGTTCCTAAATGAATAATTAATAGCCAAATCAAATACAACTTGTTCTCCTATCTTCTTTAAATGCTTTTAACCTCGTTTTCATTAGGACGATTAGATTCTCCTGGATCTCTCAGCTTACCTCGTAGCCATCGCTCTCTGCCATTCTTCCATTTGGTTTCTTCTCGTGTTTCGCCGTCTCGTTGCTCTTCTTCACCTTCGTTCGTCACGACTCTCCCTCTCTTCTTCCCGTTTAGCCGGCTGTTGCTCGTGTTCTAGCCGCCACGCAACGCGAGATTAGTTCCGCAGAACTGGCGACGACCGACAGCCTTGAACCAAATTGCGAGCTGTCGTTGTTTAGTTGTTTAGCTCGCGTGCACAGAGAAACTCGGTGCACTTCGTACAGTTATTAGACGTTTAACGCTGGAGCATCAGAATTATCGAAATGACCAGCTGATCATTGTTCATAGTAACTTTACAGAATGCTACAAATTTTGAAAATTTGATGAACTTTTGGTAAACTATAGCGTCACATTATAGTTCACTATCACTATAATCCACTGACCATAACGATAGTGTAACGAATATCGTAAAGTGGAAAATATAGAGTAGATTTTAAAGAAAACATAAGCATAAGTTTAACTCAAATAAATATATTTGTTATTTTTATGTTAAATACTGAAAATAACCATGATCAAAGTCATCGATGCAAATTTTTATTACAAGTAGCAATAATCTTCTGTCGTTTGTACACATGAGCTTATTTTCGAAGACCGAAACTTACGCTCATGCATTGTCTGGTATAAGTTGAGTTTAAGGTGGTAGGAGATCGTTAATGCAAAAAAAAAGAACAAAATTGGGAAAATCGAGACATTATATAAGATTGTTAATCTGTCTCTATTCTAAGGAATATACTTATCCTTATTAACAGAATATACTTAAGGAATATACTATCTTAGGAATATACAAGGATTCTAAACTTGTAACCATAATCTATCTTACGCAAATGATAAACAATATAGACGTTCGAATTTTCTCCTCACAATTAATCCACTAGAAACTTTAACCAACTTTGACTTAAACTTAGGAAACTTTGATCGACTCTATCTTTTACAATTTTCCCAATTTCCATAACCAGATCATAGTGTCAATGCATGACTTCTCATTCGAATATTATTGCATCTAAAAGGATCATTTTAAATCTTAAAAATCTTGAAGCAACGCTGACGAAGCAATCTTTCTGTGTTTTCAAAAATCCTTCGATATTTTTCCACTTCGTGAATTCGTTGGAACGCTGCGATTATACTTTATAGATAATCGCCGGGTAATTCACAGTCATTGGAATTACAATCTGCGACAATCACGGACATAATTCAAAGATCGTTGATACTGGCGGGAGGGAACGACAGCTGAATATGAATATTAAAATCTTCGTTCGTTGAAATCTATCAGACTGTGGTGGCGGCACGACCTCGTCGACAGTCGGTGTACCATGATAATAATCATTGAATGCGGTTTTGTCGCGTTTGAACCGCACGCTCAGCCATTGGAAAAAAGAGAAGAAAAATAGAAAAACCGTTCTGTTCGTTGGTTTTGCCTGTATGGGACCTCTAACCATGTCGATATAAATATTAACGATCTACGACGAATCTAGCGTTCGTTTTTATCGTTATCGTGTATATTTCGCCTTTGGAAAAAGATACGAAAATTGTTCCCAGTAGAAAAATTAAGAATTTGATTATTTTATATCTTTTATGTGTTTTCATGTTTGGAATATCGGAAGAAGAAGTGCAGTATTTGATCTATAAATTTAGATCAAAAATGTAGAATGGAGATAAAATGCTTTATTTTATATCCAGATCGTTCTCTTCTAAGAGAAACGTTGACTTCTTGTGAAATTTCTGGCATGCCACTGATCGACCACTGTTACTTCAATCTCGTCGATCCAAGGCTACATTCACAATTGCGTAAAAATAATCTTTTAACCCTTTATAAAGCCGTGAAATTTGGAAATCTCCTCTTAAACTTTAATTCGTTTGTTTATCACTGTGTGTTCATCGTATTTTATCGACACATTTACACACGGAGCTCGCGTATTTCGATTTATTTTGTAGAAATTTCTGCGAAACTAATATCATATAAATTAAATTTTCAACCATGCACATGACAAAAATTCCTTAAAAATCAATTTTAAATTTAATTTGCATCGTAGATAATTTAAAATCTGAAAATTAATCTCGGCGTATAATTGGAAAACAATTGGAAATTCAAATTTTCGAATTTCGAAAGATATAAAAATATGACAAAGATGAAAAGAAACGTGAAGAACGTGGCATATGAGAAACAATTAACACAGTCTTCGAAGGGAATAAGAAGAAACGCGGAAGAAACGCGGCGAATCGAGAAGAAGAAACAGACGAGAGAAGCTGTTTGGCCGGCTCACTATTTTTGGAGGAGCATCTCCAAGGCCGCCGACTGATTCGCATGCTCCTCTTTTTCTTTTCTTCCACGAAATAATTTCTGATGGCCGCGGCTTCCGACACCGTGCTGTTGCCGGGAAAAAAAGGTGCAAAGAGGACCGGTGAAACGGGGAGGATGTATGCCATCGCTTATTCTAAAAGGCCTGGCTTCTCTATCATATTCGAAAAAACGAAGGTGAAAGAGCTACCTGAATGGACGGAAACGAGAATTCTTTTTTAAGAAATATCAACTGAATAATGGAACTTCTTAATAGCTTGAGAGTTGGACACTTTGCGGATGTCGTGTTTGATAGAGGAATAGAATGATCTATCTTTATCCGATCATTGAGGAAATCCTTTGTCATAAATTCTTCCTTTCTTCACTTGGACTTTTATTACATCGTCTTTTTTATCCATTCTACGATGTAGTCCGAGCTATAACATTCACATCTTAGATGTCATCGTACATAATACAAAAAATTGAATGTACGTATCTTTTTGTATCTGCCGTAATGCAAGAAATTTTGTTAAATGCTAATTATTTCCTAAATCATTCAAAACCTGTCCTTTTCATAGCACCTCTCCTCTGTATGATAATTCAAGAGTTCTTGTAAAAAACACTGTTGAGTGCCAAAATTAAAAATTTTTATTTCTTTATTGGAAATCAATATATCAATAAGAATACAGTGTAACTTTCCTTTCTAAATAGTTATCAATAATGACAGAACTTTGGTGTCATAACGTTGCCTTTGTGGAGAAAGAAATAACTGCGAATAAACATTAATTAATTGTTTCTTGGTTTCTGTCTATGCCATCTATCTGAACAAATGGAAAGGAATGGAAGAGAAGTTTATTTCTTACTTTTCAATCTTTTATTGGAGAAAGCGAAAGAAACTAAGTTCAGATGATACAAAATACAAGATATTATGGAAAATACGTATAAGTAAAATTTAATTGTCTTTGATGGAGTGACAGAGTTTGTAGTGAATAACGAAATGAAATTGGTGTCCTGTAGGAAAACAAGGCAAAGATGGACCGGAAGAGAAGAAGGACGCCGATGGAGAACTATGGGGCAACGTGGAAGCGCAGGCCGCCTTCCTCGGCCCAAACCTCTGGGACAAAACTCTGCCCTATGATGCCGACCTGAAGGTATTGAACCATGTATGTACAAAAACGCGATACGGTAAGCTCACAACTCGGCTGAATACGGATCCTCAATGCTTGGATCTGGAATTATTTTAAACAATCTGGATTTTTGCATTTCTTCTTTTTCCTTTTTCTTACATCTTCCTTCTTCGTACTAATTGTGAATGGCAATTAATTGGACCTCATTCTTTCCCAGCGGTAGGAAAAATTATCCTTTGTAGTATCGTTTTGTGGAGTTTTACACAAATGTTGCTAATATATGTAGCATTACAATAGTGATAGATTAGTGGTAGGAGTTTGAATGAAATTCCATAATGCATGGTTCCTTAAAAAACGTGTACGACTTAATCCCTATTTCCTCTTATTGATAGTTAAGAACATTATAAATTCGTGTTCTATAGCTACCATTTTTGATAAGAAATAACATATCGATATAGGGGCACACCACGACACAAAATCAATCTTGTTTTATTCTTTCTTTAATAGAAAAGCCAATTAACTAAAAATATCTTAATTAACCCATTAAGGATTATTCTTCAATTAAACATGTTCATATTCTAACGACAATTTAACAGATCCCAGTAATATGAATTAATCGAAGAACAAGAAATGCAATGTTGGTCCTTAATGGATTAATTTTATTCCACGTAATAATCGACGTGTTAACCAACGATCTTTCAAAAAGTATAAGGCGAAAGTTAGAAAATCCACCGAGTTAAAGAACTGTTCACTAAAATCTTGCTTCTTAACAATTCAACACAAAAGGCTTGCAACAGCTCCGTTTATTTGTTTTTTCTTTCTTTCTTTTTCGCGGTTCATCTTGATACCCATGGAATGCTCGTATGAAGTAAGAACGATTGCTCGTCTCGGCAACCGATGTACGGGCACTATTTTTGCAGCCGAAACGAAACCAAAAAGATGATGGTCTTTACTTCGTGTTACAGTACGTCGATCTTGACGAGTTTCTCTCCGAGAACGGCATTCCTGTGGACGGCGTGGCCGGCGGCGGACAGGGCACGATGCAGAGCGGGCAACTGCACAAGATCAACAACAGCGAAACGCCAGGACACCAAGGACCGGCCGGTCTTCACTTAGAACCGGTCACCAAACGCGAGAGATCACCCTCGCCGAGCGAGTGTTGCTCCCCTGACACTATGAACCCACCCTCACCCGCGGACTCCAGTGAGTGAATTTCATCCCCTAATTCCTATCTTTTGCGACACACTTCACACGTCGATCTCGGTGTCGATCCTGAGCAATATTAGGGTTTTATCGGTTTTATGCGACTTGACTTTCTCTCGTCGAAGGAGACCTGTCGTTTGGCAGAAGCGGATGAAGTATAACGATCTATTATTTTAGTTCCTGATTTCATTATTTTTAGAAATTTCTTACTTTTTCGTAGAAAACATTAATATAGAATTTTGTCAACGTAGAATGTCAGGAACTTGTCCTTAACATTTAATTCAGTTTTTTTAACTTCATTATTTCTAGAAATGTCTTTTACGGTATAGAATTGTATTCTCAGTTATATTTTTTGACATAGAATTATTTGTATCTGCCTTTTATACAGAATGTTGGAAACTTAATTTAGTTTGTGAGTTTTAATATTTGTTGGAATTTTATACCTTTCAATATAGAAAACTAGTGACTTTTGGGGGGAATATGCATTGAAAGCCACTGTGACGTGATTTTTAACACAATGTGATATATCATACACTCGTTACTCGTCCTAAAATTCCTATATTCCTTTCCCAGAATTAATTGTTCGATGCTTTAAATTATTAATATCATATAACATAGCGTTTACTATACTGTTTGTCTCTCTTTATTCGAGCGCTGCTTTTACAAAATCTGACCTTATCAAACTTATAAGATACTCTTATATGTTTGATAATACTGTACAATTATTCGAACCGTATAGATACTTGCAGGATTGGAAATCAATAAGATCACACGATAGAATGAAACACGTTAATGAGTAATAAAACTCTCTGTCCTGTCCCTAATATTCATAATATTGAATCAAATCTTTGCTGTCAGATGGCACCTTAAGTTCTAAAAGTTATTTTTCTCAGACCCACCTTTTGACCAGATGCGCCTATTTGAATTAGTACAGCAATATCCAGGATCAATAGAATTTGAGGATTGAGGGAAGTTTGTAAAAGCTGACACGTAATTGTTCTTGTACGACTTATGGAAAGTAAGGCAACGATAGAATTACTACAGGATAATATATTTTAACGAAGTCTCAGGATCGACTCTTGCAACAGCGACGATATATCCGAGTTTCCGGACAGCGTATGAAACTAGACTAACGTCGACATTGTCGATTATTCCTTCTCCGCGCGACAGATTCCGAGGACTCATCACGAATACAATATGGCTTGTCTCTTGTAGCGCTCTCGATGGCCTCATCGGGGCGAGACTTCGATCCACGTACCCGGGCCTTCTCCGACGAGGAGCTCAAACCGCAGCCGATGATCAAGAAATCACGGAAGCAGGTCAGTTGATTGTCATATTCGAATTGAATATTTTTTATTCGTCGCTCGATAAATCTTCTTGTTCGAAGCATTGAATCAATAGGAAGAGCGATCCTTTATAACATCTTTTTGTTTTATTTTTGTTACCACTACTCTTTGCCTTTTCATTGTATTTTCTATCTCGTTTTCCATCCTTTTATTATTATTTCTTTTTCTTTTCTATCAAATATGTCCTTATTCGACGCTGAACTTCTCGTATTTAATTGAATTATTATTTGGGACACGTAATTATTATTTGAAATATTTCTTACTTTAAAGCCAAAGTAATGGAACTTAGAGAACAGAAAAAGAAAGTATTTAATTAAGTATGGTTATTATAATATTCCTAAAATATAAAATAAACAGAGGTTCTACCGTACAAATAATTCTGTTATTTCTATCTCTTAGAAACATATAAATAATTTATTGAAATTCAATTTGTAAGATTTAACAGTCATTCTATGATCTTTAGAAAATGGGATTTTCAATATCCATTAAGAAATCAGAGTGGGTTTTGGTTTTCCTTTACAATTTCTCATTATAGTTTTAAAATACATCAATTTCTACGTTCGTTCTAATTTCCTGCTCTTTTCCATGCCCCGCTACCGGCTACAGTTCGTTCCGGATGACCTGAAGGATGACAAATACTGGGCGCGTCGTAGGAAGAATAATATGGCAGCGAAACGATCGCGGGATGCACGTCGCATGAAGGAGAACCAGATCGCTCTCAGGGCCGGCTTCCTCGAGAAAGAAGTAAATCTTCCCACGACTCTAAAATTAAAGAATACACATTTAAAACAGGCTCTAAGTCTTTGCGTCGTATTGATGGAATTACGCCAATGTAGTGGAAATCATGTCCTATGTAAAACAGAATCGTTTTTGTTATGGGACACATATGGGAACAACATCATTCCTTTTCAAACATGCAGAAATATGTATCATAGAATGAAAGTCATTTAATTGTTTTACAAATTTATCTTTGTTTCTGCAGAAGAGTGCCCTTTACTTTGCTGTATAAATGCATTAAAACCATATTTTATGTCAAACAAAATCTAATATCAAGCATGAAACAGTATGATTCTGTCTCAACGAAAAGCAAGCATGTACAATGTTCTACACTTACATGTTCTACAAATTTATCTTTGCTTCTATAAAAAAAATCCCTTCACCTTGAAGTACAAGTATATTTCTCAGTGATAAATATAGATTAACATTCGCTTATCTCAAAAACCAAGATGAATTTTTCTGTACAAATAAAGCTTCTACTATACTGTATCAGTCTCCAATGGAAGAATCATTCTGTTCTGAGTCAAAATATCATTTACATGAAATATTTTGTCCCTTGGGATAATATTTGTATTATCACAGTCGATAACTCACGCTCTATTTTTAATTGGAAGAATAATTTCATGAAACAAAAATGCAAAATTTCAGAACATGGGTCTGCGGCAGGAACTGGACCGGTTAAAGAACGAGAACATGCTGCTGCGTGACAAGCTGAGCAAATACACGGACGTCTAACAGTACGCCGGGCAAGCAACAGCTCGTTGTGGTATTAAAAAAGATACAGACACGAGCGTTTGTTGTGCCAGCTCCTCCCACACACTATAGTCGCAGCACTTAGGTTTTTCGCCAGTTCGGATGAAAGAAGAATAATAGAAAAAAAGAAAAAAAAACGAAAAAAAAGAAGAAGATGAAGAAGGAAAAGGAAGAAGCGCGCCGAATCGCAAGACCATCTTCGATAAATTCGAACCAGCCCACCCTTAATCCCTAGAGGATCCCGAAGATATCCTTCGATGAGAATTTCTGCTAATTCATCTTTCTTCTCCTCTTTCCTTCGCTCTTCACATGCTCATATACATACACAAAATGTGTACACATACACACATACACATGTAATTTCTTTTAACCCATTCCCCTTTGGTCCTTCCTGAACTCCTTTCTCCCTTACCCAGCCCCTGAAAGCCACCCTCTCAAAAAAAAGTGTACATAGTTATATGTATAGTTAGATTATATATGTATACATGCATACATACACGGCCGTGTGTATGTTTGTCTGTAAGCGTGACTCTGTGCGCGCGTGTACACGCGCAACCGCATGCACACGTGTATGTATTTATACGCGTACATGTATATACCATGCAGGTGTATTAACCAGTCGGGTATATCAATTCGTTGCAACGCATTATCGAGCATTATATGTATACACATATATACAAGGAACGCATACGTATATATCTATATACATAAAGAGACATACGCATACACGTATACACGCGGAACCGCAGACCGTGGAATCGTTAGTGTGCGTGCCAGATGCGAATGATGCATAAACGGCAGGACACTTCGAAACTTTTCCTTTTACGTCGGGCACGTTGATCAATTAATTAAACGCTTTCTGTGTTGACTGTGTTGTAGGAAGATTCAATAGAATTTAATCTCAATTAATTCGTTAAGTAGGAGGCCCATAGTATTTTTTTGAAGAAGCCTTAATTTTTTAAACATAATAATTTGTATACTTGGATATCTCTTCCATTTCAATGCACAGTAATATTTTAATTTTAATCAAAATGATTTTACAATTGTTTTTAAATAAGATTTACGTTTGTAAAGACTAAAGAAACTGATCCATCTGAAATTAATTCTGATCTAAGATACTTTTTCATTAATTACTTGATTAGAAAGTTCCTATTAATGATATAGTTGGAAGATTTGAATTTACTGGAGTAAAATTAAAGGAAAAGCGATCTATTGGAAGAATTATCTTAACTGTATTTACTAAACATCTGACACGCACACGGTAATCGCCACATAAACAGGGCTGGAGCTGATTAGAGTAATAAGTGAAAGATGTACGAATGTGTTAAACACAGATAGGCGCGCGTAGAAATGATCAATAGTTGGAAAATACGGCCGCAAGCGGTCCTTAAGCGTCTATTTAATCACGCGCTGACTCTCGAGCTTCTGTTTGGTTCTTATACAATGCAGTCCCCAAATCTGATTATTGCGGATACATTCTTGATCTAACGTTTTTCTCGGTAGTCTAACTTCAAACGAGCCATGAAGCAGCGATTTTAAGGTTCTTGAATGACGTCTAAATTGACCAAATATAATAACTAACATTATTGTATTTCGACGTGGTTTTGTAACCTATCTGCATTATATTTTAAAAGACTATCCAGTGAATTTTATATTGGTTGTAACATTTTCTAATGGAACTTTTAATATTAGAGAAGAACGAGAAGCGAAAGAATATCCGTAATTGGTGATTTGTTAAGAAAAAGGAAAAAAATGAGAAACAAAGAAAGGAAAAAGAGTTAATTACGAACGAAGGATACTTGGGAGAACGACGCTTTTCTGCGCACGGACTAGGTCCTAGTTCTCTAAGAAACGTTAATTACTGTAGCGTATCCCACAAGTGGTGATGGTACACACACAAGTGATTCTAGTTGTTTTTATCGTAAGATAGAGATCAAGTGCTTCTTTTTTTCATACATAACGTTTTAATCTCTCTTCTCTTTGTAGCGTTTCGTTTTTTCGGCGCTCGGTTGTATGCCAGTTGGATAAGTCGCTCGAAGAGCAACATACACTCTCTCGAGTGCGGGGAAAGCGTCGCGACGCATCTTTTATTATCGTTTTATCATGCTTCGACATAGTCGATGGCTGTCCGACAATGGATTCTCATTAGATGTTGTCTATGGTGCTCCTCCCTTTTATCTTTTGCTTTTCTACTTCATCCTTCAATTTTATCAATATTCAGTATATATTTTATATACAGAGTTTAGGAAAACAATGGTCTAGTAATTTGGAACTCCTTCCATCTTTTCTTTCTTATGCAATGGATATATTATTGGCAAATAATTTCTTCTTTCTAGTCTTTTTTTTTATCGATTCTATTACTCTTTTATTCGTTTGACCTTCTATTAAATCTGGCTCTTCATTTCTCCATTTCTATTTCTTCTCCTTTCAGTTTTCCATTGACACCGCATTATTTTATTGTTATTCTTCTCTTTCTATACTTATCTGTCTGCTGCTAATAATATATTTCTGTTATCTATCTATTTATCTCTTGATATCTATCTTCTTTATATTTCATTTGCCCATTGTTTCAATATGTTCCCACACAAGCACCATACAACTTGGATCTTTTTTTAAATGTTTATTGTTATCTGTAAATATTTTTTACTAAGTACCACCGTACTATTAGTTCTTTCTTATGGCAAGATATAATTGCATAAATCAAAATTCTAGAGAATCGTATAATGATCATTCTTAAAAAGGAGATGAAGAATACTTTTTTATTGAAAGAAAAAGCAATTGCATGTTCCATTGTTAATGACGCCACGGCAAGAGTTATACACATGATCATAGAAATAAATCGTGTATTAAAAGGGCTACCCTTCGGACAAGAATAAATAACGTATATCTCTGTTCGTAGTTGCTTCCTCTTGTCTGACGAAGAAAAGCAAAGAAATTCAAATGCGAAAAAGAAGAGTAATCATGAGCTAAGCCCACTCATGCGCCTTTCACGAATAATACACATGCGACTAATATTTTATGTACTGTTGATGCGCTAAATGATAAGGGATTCTGCTCGTTGCAACGCTCAGTGACAATAATCGAGTATAATTATTATATACACATGTTTTTTAGCACCTTCTGCGACGTGAAATCGGCATTAAGAGTATGTTCCCGGTGGAACTTTTTTTATATTGCGCCTGTTATTCATTTGTTACATTATTGATTTGTTATTTTATCATTTTTTATCTGTTCCTTTTGACCCTACACTACACGAATTCTCAAAGAGCTTATAACGTATAATGATATATATATATGATACATCATAGATACTATCATATATACGTGTATATTTGTAGACATATACAAGATGAATTAATTTTATAGAAGGCTTTGCCAATGACAGATTCGCTTCGAAACCGCCAGTTTTTTATACGGCAATTACATTTTCTAGTTAATTAAAGTATACGTACATTTGTTTCTTTACTTTTGCGATCACGCGTTAAAACTTCATAGAATCGACTATGTTTTAGAACTGTAAATTTTAGTTGGATACAGAGTCCATGTATGATTAATCGTGTCGACGATATGGAAAATTGTTTTACGTCTTGTTATCATATATATATATATATATTTTCTTTTTTTCGCCGAGATTTTATGCACGTTGTATAGTATGAAATTTTTGTGTAGTTTATAGTATATACGCGGGTGAATCTCGTAACTGCAAAAACGAAATTACACGCAAATTGCTTTTTTAGTTTAGACTCGTGATTCGGCTCCTAGTAAAATACGATTGGAAAATTTCGTTTAGACGTATCCCTTTACTTGATTGCGAAGAAGAAATGAAAGGCAAAAGTTAGACAACAAAAAAGCGATTTACGAATGTGACATTTAACATTTATAAATGCATTGCGAACTCCATGCGTGAGGAACGTGATAGAATGAGGTAATACAGATACCATTAGATTAAGAACATACAATGCAAGGAGCATCTCCGCACTCATTGTTCAATCAGATCACACATAAAACACGTCACTTTTTTGGCATGCAGCCTGATTACCTGAAAGATAAACAGAACTCATTAGATTGTAACATCCGATGCATCGAAAGCTATTTAAATATGAATAATGGAGAAAAATTATCACACAATGCCTAACAAAACATACTTTTTGTATCTTGTAACTGCGATTAGTAGCGTCTAGCGACAAATTACAACAAACCCAGGCATTTTTTGTTTCTTTTCCGATTGTTATAAGTAGACTGTGGACTCTGTAAATTATATTCATAAAGATATGAATTTCCATGTACATCCGCGGTCTAATTATAAATAATCCCTGCGTCGACAGTCGTCCTGAAGATGTAAAAAAAGGAAGAAAAAAAAGAAAGCAAAGAAAGTCGGGAATGAAAAAGAGACGCTCGTTCACGTTTCTCAAAGATCGATATTTGTATAAGTACCTTCTAGTACAAGTTGCTAATTAATTAAACTACTTCGTAGCTTTCTAAGTGACCGGTCTTGGATCTCGGCACAGTTTTCAAACAATGACAAAACGATGAAGCGCAATAGTGTTTGTTGGTTATGTAAAATGAAAACAAAGGAAATAGAAAAGGTAAACAATGTGACCACGTGCGTGCGCACGTGGCGTATGCGCGCGCGCTGAATACTGCAGTCTGAGGATAGCGAAGCAAAAAGAAAAAAAAATCTATAAAGAGAAAAAATGTCGTAAAGAAGAAATCGTAGAAAAAAAATAATTAGAGAAAAACACGGTAGATGCAACTGACAGCTTTGCTCCAATTAGAATTTAACGACGATGACAGAACGGAAGAAAAAGTGAAAAAGCAAAAAAAAAAAAACAGAAAAGAAAAGAGCAGAAATAAATGCAACACAATGGGAAGAGTTTTAGGTGACGTCGCCGCGTCCATTTAAATGACACGCCATCCGATCCATTTGAAACGAAAAAAGATGAGAAAACAGTACACGCGAGAATTAAAATACGACCACCAACGTCAAAGTGTATCACATTTCGAGAAATATATGTATTTGTTATTGTTTTCATTGAATTATATTGTTATACCTAATCCATTATATACCGTATCCATTTGTTCGTTTAAATTTATTACTACACTGGTAATATACGCTGAAATGCTTTAAATAGCCTGGAATATTTGCTAATTCTGTCGCTATTGATATGATCAGATTGTGCATAACGATAAGCGTTCGAGTAATCAGTTGCAGAAAGTAGTGGGAATAATCCGTGGTTATTTAAAGGACATTAGTATATTATTTCATGTGTGCTGTATCTATATTTTGAAAGAATATATAACAATCTTAATTTTAAAGTAGCTGACAAAAGAAATGAGCAATGATTCATTACTTGCTTGCGAAACTATAGCGGCCTCGATATAGTACAAATATAAAGTGTGTTTCATGGTGAGTTTCCGAAAATTAATTACGCTGATATAATGAATTTCATAACCACGAGGTGGACTGGCTAGTACCGGTCGTACGATGATTCTTAAATGAAAACGGTACGAACGTTTCTTTACATTCAAAATAAAGTTTGAGTGAACAAAATAGTTGTAAGGAGAGCGCGCACAAACGCACCGAAAGAGTGTTGATTTATTTCTTTTGCGATTCTTTGGACAATATCAGTTCAGTGTAAGTAACAGTTCGCTAACGAATGTGCACAATGTATGTCATCTCTGTCTCCGTCTCTGTTGAATATCGTGAATTCACCATCGAATCGTCTGTCCTTAGAATTGTGTGTCACACAATATCTCTCTCTCCTACTGGCATTCGTATACTTTGTCCTTGTCATACACTATGACCCTCTCTTTCCGCTGATATTCGTATACTCTATCCTTGTCGTACAGTGTCGCCATCTCTTTCTACCATTGTCCATGTCGCTCCTTTATGAATAATATTGTATCCTTAGTATTTGGATAAGCCCTGTGCTACTATCTACTGCAGATAGAAGGAACAGTAAGTTCGGACATTTAAGGACAGATGGCAGTACATGACTTATCCGCAGACGAAAATTTTATTACTGGGATAAGTCATGTGCTGCTATCTGTCAAACATGGAAAGAACAGCAAGTTAGGACACTTAAGGACAGATGACAGTACATGGCTCGTCTGTAGAGCAGAATCGCATTATTGTGCAACAAGGACAGACAACCATGCGGCGATAGAAAGAGACGGCGATACTGTGCGACAAGGATAGACGATACGAGAAGTGGTAAAAAGAGATTGCGTTACTATGTGACGAGGACAAACGTCACGGACGGTGTTAAACAAAGAAAGCGATATAATCGTGATGAGGACAATATATATATATATATATATATATATTTTGCGCTAAACGAAGAGGGCGATAATATGCGAGAAGTGTAAACGATATGAAGAATGTCGGGGGTAAGCGTCTGTATGCAAATCGGCTAGTTCTCAATATATATTTTCAAGTTAGCTTTTTTATTTACTTCACAAGAAGAATAACATAAGATATTGATATTGTTAAGTGGAAAAAAATAATTAAAATTATTATTGAGGCGCAAAAATTATTTATTACATACATATACGTAATATAGGCGTAACATATCTAACTCCTATTAGTTACAGGAATAAATTACAAAAAGTGACAAAACAGTTCGAGAAAATTGATAAATATTAAAAAGATCGTCATGAATACGTATGTTCCTTCCACTAAATACTTCAGAGGACGAAACGTGCGTATAGTTCTGCCGTTGGCCGTTAGAAGCCCTTGTTGTTATCGCGCATCATTTTGCTGACTTTGTTAATATTGCATCAATGATCTCCCTATTCACGTTGATATACTTACATACAAATCTATGTTGGTCATCTGGTTTCAACTATTTCTCCGATTATGTTCCAGTGACAAAATAATGAAAACGACACTATTATTCATCTTTAATAATTACATTCTATTTTCAATGCAAAAAGAATATTTGTAATATTTTTCTATATAACGAAATAATCGTAAAATGTAATCTTATATAGGGAGGCGAAACACATGTTACTAGAAAGGGGATTCCTTGTACACAAAATTTCTGTTCTCTTTTATCTGCCTTCAATATATCCATAGTTCTAGTAAAAAATTTATTCGTCTTTTGAGAATATCCTGTTTGAATATTAACGTTTATAGGAATAGAAATTTGCATACACGCTTAAGGTTTATTATGTTATATATTGTGTTATACTTCTATAATAAGCTGTTTCAAAGTGACATTTAACCATCGCTTATACGAGCAATAACTAAAATTAGATTTGTTTGCAGTTAAACATAATTACGATTGTTAGATAATTGTGGAAAATCATATGTGTTGATCATATTATCTTATATTCAATTATTAATACCCTTTTTGGTGTAGTTATTCGAATTGGTGTACTTTAGAAAAGCTTAAAAAATATTTAAAACATTTTTATTATATTTAAAAACCGATATGGCTTGTTTGAACGATGAAAAAGTAAATTTATATGTCTTTATCATTAATTTTCAACTATTTATTTAATGCTATACTTATAATTTGATGTATTTTAGACAGAAGCAATAAAACTTGCCAAAGAATATCAGCAACATTATTATGAACTGCTTCCTGATTGGTTTTCATATGATTCTGAAAATTATGAACTTATAAGACATAAGATCGGATATGCCTTGTTTGGTCTTCCTAAAGTTGATATAGACATAGACATATCAGCCACCTGTGAAAGTAAAACATCGGGCAATAATCAGGAGAATTATATATTTAATAAAGTGATCTACGATAAGAGGATGTGTAAAGCCATAGATACGATATATCAACAGATAATGAAGTTTGGAAGAGATAAAGTGGATAGTACTATTCATATTGGAATTATATTTAATGTAATACTTTTACAAGCAGATATAAACCAATCCACTAAAAAAAATGATAAATCAAACAAAGAATTTAATAACATATGTAGCGTACCAATATTTAAGCTAAAAACAAAAACATATGGTATATCTTATATTGACAATGAAGGTAGAATGTATAAAACTTGGAATGATTATGTAACAAATAATACATTGCCTCAATGTACTATGATTTTACCAAAGAATGGTTTGTATCAATATGATCCAAATTATAAAGTTACAGAATATATTTCAACTGCATGGGTTCAGATATTAGATTCACCTGCTTGTGCTATTAAAACTAAAGTTCTTAAAAGTATTGATATAACTGCAAATACATTGTCCATAGCTACTACTATAGGATTTGGAGTTGCTAGCTTGTTAACTCCTTTTGCACCAGCTGTTTTTGCTGCAGGTATGATTGTATAATTGTTTCATTTGTAGGGATACGAAAGTGATTCAATTTCCATTTCCCTTTCATCTCAATTAATTGAGTAAAATTATTATCATTAGGTCTTATTCAGAGTGGTATGTGTGGAACATGGATTATTGCGAGAAATTCTCATAAATTAGTAGATCTTGCCAAACACAAACAATCCATTATTCCTACAAATAAGAAAGCATTTCCTGCCTGGCTTGGAATAGGTAGTACAGTCTTATCGTTAGGAGCAAATGGAGGAACTATGCTCCTCTCTAAAGCTTTTGAGAAAAGCAGCACCATAGGTGTTGCAGCTAAAGCAGCTTACAATTCTCTGATATTAAGTAATTTATCAATGAACGGCGTTGGTATAGTTTATCAAGGATATTGTTTAATTGACAAATACAAAACAGAAAGAGATGTTGATTTTTTGGATATAGTTATATTCACTTCGCATGTTCTATTCTTTAGTAATGCTCTATTAAACACCAGACTGGCTGGTGAACTCATAGAGTCATCTAAAGGTTCCATCTTTGAAAAAGTTAAGGCTGCTTTGAGAATCAATCGTCTAAAGGAAGAGTTTGATAAAATGAATGCATACACTGGCAAAGGTACACAAAGTAGATCTGAAGGCATTGTGTACAAAATAAAGCAATTTACCAACAAAGAAGATTTCTTACATGGTTTGAATAAATTAAGTTGGCGAGAGAAATTTCCAATAAAATATCAGAATAACAACATTGTGATAAATAATAGAATATTCATAGATCCTGTTCAGTTCACGGGACATTTACTGACAATTGGCACAGTCGCATTTAATTTAATAAATTCAGATTCGTTAATAGCGTCCAAAGAAAGAAACGATGTGATAATTAGGCTAAAACTTTTACTTAAACAACTATTAAAAGATTTTTACGTAGAATCGAACAATGAACAGATGCCTGACATTAATTATTTTAATGATATTTTGCAAGAAATGAAATACTTGGATAACGCGATGGATGTACTGACTAAGTGTTTTAAAATTACTATGGTTATTGTAGAACATTGCAATGATCCCAAACAGTTTTTTTGCGAAGCTATTTATTTCTCCTGGACGTATTGCAAAGCAAATTTAAAAGAATATGTTATAAATCTTAGCTCCGCTCCGAGAAATAGGATATTCCATGCATTAGCGAAGATTGTTACATTTTTATACGAATGCATCGAGGTGATAGGGAATGAATTATTCTCAGCTTTTTACGCGTACATGATGAATACAAAACTAGCTATTGACAATCAGTATTGCTCATTGCTGTAGTACTGCCTTTAGTAAAATAGCTCATTCCTGTTTCATTAAGGATAACGGAATATTCAATTATTACTTTATACTGCCTTATTGATGATATTATTTTAAGCTAGAGGGAAGAATCTGATTGATAGAGTTTAATTGTTGTTTATTGTGCAGGAATTTAAGTATTATTTATTATATTGTTAATATTTGTACGTTTATAAGAATTCGATGTAATAACTTGAAAGTGGATAAATAAACGAGATTCAGAGAGGGAAATCTTACTTCTTACACAGAAGTGAAGGCATTCGTTTATTTCGTTTCTCCCAAATATTTAGATACAACTCACACAAATATATACAGACGATACTGAGCACATTTACAATTGTTTCATCTGATCATTGGTCGCGTTATCGTTTAAGAGACATTTATAAAGCAAATGTTACAATTGTCGTCGATCTCGATCGATCGTGATTATCGTATGGGTGCGCGCATAATAAATTAAAAACCTAAGCTATAATTTATTCGAATAAATTACTTAGGTATACAACGACGGGTGAATAGATCACTCCTGGATTAGTATTGACCCATCGTTTATCGATCACTAAACGATGTTAATACTCGTCCACGTATTAAACGAATTTATTCATATAAAATTTTCCAATTTAATCGTATAACTTAACACCGAGCATAAATACAATGAGAAATGCTAAGAATAAATATTAATTACTGAAATTTCTTTATCTACAAAATATATCGTCTTGTTACGCAAGCGTAATTAAGAATAATGGATTTTAAAGTGCGATTCGATTCGATTCTGGCGGTTCTTTGGAACATGATCCAGAATATCCGACGTTTTCTCCTTTAATATTAATTATTATAAAGCATGTTATAATAATTAATATCGTATACGGACGACTGTATAAATACATCGTGGACTATATTCGGTACATGCACGCGTTCTCATTTTTTTTTTTTTTTTTTTGTTTAACAGTTATACAATTAATTACATCATAACACGTACTGTTTAAACGATGACCACCATTCGAACTCTGGTGTTTTAAACGTTTCCGTAAATGATATTATTTAATTCGCTGCTTATTTAATCATTTGCAAACATCGGTTTCCTTATGTGCGTTGGCTGAAACAAAAAAAGGAAAAAGGATATTTTATTTCTCACATATCTGCACCATTTTTCGACTTCGTATCGTTTTATGTATGTATTTATATACAATTATTACCAACGTAGAAAACGATAACGAAAGTGCAGAAAAAATAGGTTTTTTGGATATCGAGCAAGATTACGCACGATATGCAAAAATGCAGAATATATAATATCGTTCTGTCCATTTCTATCTTTTTCTTTATCTTTCTCCCTTTCTCTTTTCTTTAATTTTAGAACTGACTGTAGTTTGGTCGTCGATTTCTTCTTTTTCAGCTAACTATTTTACATCCATTCTTCGATAAATAAAATAGGTTTTTACCTATCCTGTTTTGTGATTTTTGTTGAGAAACAGCCACTGGAATGTGTATATGTGTGTATAGTTTTATTGAACGTTTATTGAATGTGTTCGAATAGTTATGTAGAATTCGATGGAAGCCCCTGTACGCTTCTGCTTCTGCTTCTTCGATTCGGTATCTTTAAGTAGATACAGGCAGAAGATAATACATTCTGCTTGCAATTATTCTCAAATTATTATTATCAATATTATCAATATTAAATAATATCAATATAAATATTTTTTATTAATTTTATATTAATGTAAATATATTCTATAATTATTTATATCAGTAATATTAATAACATTGATAATATCGATAATCAAATTATTAACTACGATACACTTAGTATCCATTACTTAAAGAACTCTTCGTAATATTCTCTTCTCTCCACGCGAGTTTGAAGGATAAGATTCCTTCCTTTATTCCCAAAAGATCTTGAGCTTCCAAATTCGAACAGTCTTATAATTAATTCCAGAATTAAACGTCGACTAAGTAAATTCCTAAAATTACGTGAAACGATGACCGATATTGTGTGCATGAACGCGGCTGCTGATTATACGTACAAATGAAAATTTCGGGTAACGACGAGTAACTCGGGCTCGAAAAATCGCACGATCGATGTCCAAAATACGTATTCTTTTTCCTAATTGGTCGTATTCTTTCGTTGCGATTCCTGGATACGATAGAGCGAAGATGAGTCGTTTCGAAACCTCGCGTTTGGCAGCGCACTGCGGCTAATTATTGCTAGACTGCTGATATTTATGCATTTATGGGATATTCAAATGTGTAAAATATATGTTATATGTAAAGATACACAAATATCCAAAACAAAGTACTCGTTTTAATTTATAGAATGTGAAACAAGTTTCTATTTAGTTGTTAAAAAAAAAAAATATTAATTTGCATGAACATTCGCAGTCTAATTATGACGATTCATATAAATTGATAACAGGATCCAATTTCTAGTCTGTACATTCGAACGATTAATTATCCACTGCACGGATAATCGCTACAAGTTTCCATCTAGTAACTTTTAAACGCCCATATTTAAATACTGTTCGTCGTTTCCTTTCGTTAACTTGGGACAATTTGCTCCGGTTCAGTAGTATGCTCAACAAAGTCAATCGCGTTAGTATTAATCGTAATTTAATTTACCGATAATACAATTTAACATATCCCTTGTCCACACATAATTACACGGTTGATGAAAATAAAATATTCATTATGCGAAGAAAAATGGTATTCAAAATTAATGTACCAAGTATTCGGAGCAAGTACCATTTTCTTTTTTATTAAAATATCTATAAGTATGCCTAGGCTCGATCTGTAAAAAATTAAAATTGTACAGTGATTCGTAAATTATTTTGATAAATTTCGTTATGATTTCCTTCTGCTGCTCATACTACTGACGCAAATTGCACCGATGACTTATTATTATTATATCCATAATGTCCATTAACCTGTTAACTGGGTAGTTCCTTAACCAGAAGCTTTTTTGGCACAGAATTAAAAATTGCAGAAGGTCTCGTATTAATTTTAATTATGATATAAAAATGCAACGTTATGTTAGAAATAGGAATCTTCGAATAAATAAATTGCTAAATTCATGACATTTGCAAATTGAAGGACGAGTTAACTCGTCTTTCCCGGTTAACAGGTTACGCGCTATAAAACTGGTCCTGGATGTATCCGACTGCTGCATTGTTGCACTTCGGAGATGCATTCGATTACTGTACAGAATGGCTCGTCTTCGTGGGATTAAAACGTATCAATCGTTGTGGTAATCTTTCAAATCCCTCGAGGGTTTTAATACTAATACGACCAGACTAAGTTCAGGACTTGTTGTTAGAGTCTCTTTCGTACGATAGATCAAGCTCCTTTTCGATTATATCACACTTGCGAACGCTGAAATACGTGCTTTTCATTCTTATGTCCCCATATAGGCACATCAGGTTCTCTCATCCAAGTTTGTCGATCGCTACAGTATTATTTCGATCATATAATCTTCGATACCACTGAAATTTCTTAACCCTTTCACTATTGTTTTTGTTAATTTTGATTATACTAACGGGTTGTAGCAGCTGCATGTCATTTCATAGATACTGCCCAATTATGGAAAGAAGTATAAAAACAAGCTTCTTCGCGTCTCCCTATTTTGATATCTTTCAATAATAGTGATCATTTTATATCTTCATTTAGTGGAAGATCGTGCTAAAGTATAATAGTGTACTAGAAAGATAAATAATAAATTTGATATCTTTAGACAAAATGTAATAAACGTAGCGAGCTTTAAAAGTTTATGTCAGTTTGCTATAAACTGGCCATTCAACAGATATTACCTTCTTACATAGTTGTGCAGTATAGCTGAGTATAGATGATCCGGATAAATATTTTAGATAAACAGAATGCTTGGTAAGGTTTTAATATGTTATTAAGTTGCGTGCAGTAACAGTAATTAAATGATAGAGAGAATTTACGGACAATAATGCATATCATATACCTATGAAATAGTTCATAAGGTAAATAAATTAACATATCTTACCAATATCAAATTCCATAAATAAACAATTCTGTAACTTCACAATAACCTTGCGTTTCAAAAAAAAAAAAACTCTCCGAGATACACCATTTCAAGCATTCCTCCCGGACCATATTTCAAATCCGACCCAAGCCATAATTCCTTATCTCAACAGCAAAGCGCCAATTCACCAGTGAAAGGGTTAATAATCATTAATCCAACTCCGGCAAGCCCAGCTCTTCCACGTTAAATCACAGCTCTGTCCCCTTTGGCGACACTTTGGCTACCAAGCCTAATTAAAATAACCATAACCAAACGAGGTGATTCGATTCGTGACGAATCGTCACCGTGATATCACCGTGGATATTTTTGAGACCAGCTAAGCTAGGTAAGTCCTGGGGTTCGTTTTGGGATTGCCAGAGTCGTCTTTCGTGGTGCACGACCAGGTCTCTTCCGCTAAGCTTCCATATCTCTGAACCCCTGGAAATGGTGGCCCGGTGCTTTGGGGTGAGTAATAACCGCCCTTCAGCTGATAATAATTAATAGTCTGTTGGTACTGGTACTGATCGCTGTGCAGAACGTTGCTGTAGCCGGAATACGAGCCGTACTGCGAAGAAGAGTGCGATGAAGAGTATCCTCGCTCGCTCAAGCTTCGATAAGGCCCCGGATGTTGGGGCCTACCCTCCTGTCAAACGGGCGTGCTTACTGCTGCGCTTGTTATATAGTCGATGTCACCTATACTCTTCACTCGGCGATGTCTTTTGTTGCCTGTGATGGGTCTAGGTGGCAGTTGTGGGGGTGGAGGAGAATTGCTGCGAGCGCTGCTCATATACTGGCTAGCCAGGCTTCCGGTATCCGACGAAGAAGATGGAGAGGCCTTCTCGCTTCTGGGTCGGAGTCCAAAGGCTCTGCTTAATGATCCCTGTTGAAAAAGGTGTAACATTGAATTCGTTGGAAATTTGGTTGAGATAGTTTTGAGACCCATTTGTAATATGAGAAATAAGGTAGGTCTCGTTTTTAACGTTTCATATGGGACAAATATTGAAATGTTTTCCATGGTGTAACATTGCGGAGAAAATATTCGTTTCTCTCGATATTACGGAAAAAATATTGGAATACCTTTTCTAGCGCAATATTGCGGGGATATTGGAATATTTTTTTTTGAAATATCGTGACTGCATATATTGACTGCAGCTATGATGTAACGGTGGTGACAAATATTTTAAAGAGAAGGCAGGTTCCATTTACGCGCAAATTTCTTTACGGTTGGCACTGTATAAACGAATTCTGTATGCTTATTCATTTACTATTTTTTAATTTCGTTTGAGAAGTACGAGGTTTTAATTACTGTAAATAAAAAAAATTTATTTTTTATTATTACTATACTATTATTAATATAACACTACTAAAAAGTAGCAATTTACAATCTGAGTGAAAAAGTCAAATCAGAATATTTAATTAAAACATAGAAAATATAGCAAAAAATATTTCTGTTTCGCAATTACAATGCACTACCAATGATTCACACAATATAGAACGTATACCAACCGCAGAGAAATTCGTTTCCATTTCCTTGTATTAAAAGATATATCTACCCTGTCGTTCTATTAATTAGATATTAATAAAATTTGTTAAACACGTCAATACGGAGACCTACGATATTTCGAAGGATCTGTGGATCTCGACTTCCTCGAGGGAACGATGCTACGAACAAACGAGCTATCGGGGTGTCTAAGATGACGGGTCTTGTGAATCTGCGTTTCAAAATGTTCGAAGAGAGATGGTTCTCTGTGGTTGAATTGGTTGAGTCTGCAGTATCGAAATGTTTCGAAACCGAGACTTCTTTGATAACGTTTCTCTTCCTTTGAGAAGGCATTCGAATTCTTGTTAAACGAATTTCGAAACAGTTTCGTTGGAAGAACATAAAAGGGAGAAGGTGAGGGATAATTGGATACTACAAGCTGGGGATGCACGTGCAGCGACATAAGGGGAAAAAGATTTCTACGATCTAGATTTTACGAAATTACCCAAGTCGTTTCTGAATAATATGAGACACGATCTTGCAGGTTTGGAAGACTAATAATTCATCGCACTAAAGGTTCACCTCAACGATTGGTTAGTCATTAGCATAGTCAAGAGAACTGAAGAAACGGTTTATTTTCTAAGAAACAGGGGAAAAGAAAAGAAGAGAATGTTTGAAGCTATAGAAATTAAAATGTTTTACGGTCAAGTTGAGAATCAATCGAAGATAGGCTAATAAGGAAATGTAATTATTTGGAAATTTATATTTATAAACATTTATTAAATTTATTAAATAATATCTCCTAAGACATAAATATCCTTTTATTTATTCATGCAAATAAAATATTTTTCTTTGGTAAATAATCTGAGATTTTTACACATATATATGCATACTGATAGAAATTGAATGAAATGGGAATTTAACTACTTTCGTTCCAATTCAGTACATCTCATACTCGTTTTACACGGTACTTTTTTTTAACGCGATCTAGTTACAGTTAAGCGATCTTTAATACGTTTCATTATTCCACCGTAAATGATACCAATCTCGAATGCTTTACACGATTTCAAAGGGATTTGAAATCTTGTATGGCTTGTTGTAAAGAATTAAAAAAGAAAAAACAAAACATACGTCATTTCAACTAATACAGAACGGTCAAGCGAAGGATATTTCGAGCAACGAAAATGATTTCTTCACAGTAATAAAAAAATGTTTCGTTGTAACATAGAATAACGATTTATAAAATATCAATTTTTGAAGGAAATATTATTTTGATTTTCCCTAACACAAGTTTTATACTTTGTTACAGATCAACTATTTCGCGACTTTTTTAAAAAGTTTTTTTTTTACATGGTTAAACTCATCCACCGTGTAAAAACAACTGTGTGTAACTTACATTAGAAAAATTTGCATTTGAAATATCGTGGATTTGATCGAATTGCTATATCCATAGTACACAGTAAAAAAATTTAACATGTATAATTACAGTTATATATAATACCGAAAGGGTCAATAGGATTTTGATGACTTGTATCGTATTTGTTAAATCCTGATCAGCCAATTTCGACGTAATTACATTCTTCATCTAATCTATGAAAAGGGCCCAACATAAAATTAGTAATGACGACTACGAGATAGTTCATAAGGTACTGCAAGAAAAATGGATATGAAAAGAAAAATGATTATCTATCATGATATACGCAAGTAAGTTATGGCCGCATACCTGTGAACTCTTCCACGACAACTAGTAAAGGACGAAACAAGGCGGATTAAGAACCCACATTGTGAATTCCACATTGAAATCATCAGTTTATATTTACACAATGGCTCGTCATTGTTATAATCAGTGTTTTAGATAGCTAAAAATCGAACGTCCGCACTTTCTGCCTTTCGTATCCTGTTTTTGTATTCTTTTCTCTCTTTCTTATGTGATTATTCACTACAATTATCATATTCTTCTAAAAACAGGACACTCTGGTTAACATACATGAAAAAGGAGAACGTGATAATCGATCGTTGCTTCTTTATGTACAGTGTTTACAGTGTGACGGCGATACAATCAGCCTTTCAAAGGAAATCTTCTAATATTCGAGAATAATTAGGAATCACGATATTTCATATCGTAAGTCATCGAGCTCTTTATAAAAAAAAGAGGAACAAAAGTTATTACCTCGAAACAGAAAAAAAGATTAGAGATTAAAATTCAGAAAAACATTATTTTAATTAACACTCTAATATTTTTAATACTTAGATTAGTAGAAATTGAAGATTTCTATGGGATATTTTCTAAAGTATATTTTAGAATTTTAAATCATAACTGATATTGTTGGATCTTAAGTGATAAAAAATTTAAGTTTTTGAGTTGAATTACTTGCAATTTCAAGTTACGTGTGATAAATCCCTTCGACGAAACATAGAATATAAAATAGTATTTAATAACCATATAAATAACAGTCCAATAATACTAATCGAAACTTATGATAAATCACTAAAATTCTACTACTAATTTCCTAAAAAATAAGTGATCTAACACAGAGAAACGAGAAGTCAAAGAGAATTGGAAAAAAGAACGTTCCACTAATAAAACAGGAAAAACACGTAATATACTCACAGTTCGATGAATTACGATGGTAAAATATATTTGATCGGGCAATCAGCTAAATTTGATTACGTTAAGCTCATCGTTTGCGAACGTCGCGAATTCTCACGATCCTTATAAAACGTGATAATAAGTAATTCGCTGCGATCATATCGAGAGAATCGTCAACGAGGGTTTACAAGTTTTACAAATAAATAACTAAGTACAGGGAGAGGACTGTTTGCGTAATTCCTACAGTTACAGGCGATACGATTTGCGCTCGTACCCTGAATCTCAGTCTTTTTCTTTCTTTTTTTAAGGTTTTTTTTCCTAAGACAATGATAAATTCCAGGCGAATAATAATATCGTATTGAATCGGAAAGAAGAAACGAATTTCTGTTTCTCGGGCTCGTTGGACCGACGACGAAAATTTCCCATGAATTTCATTTAATATTAATTTAACGTATGAGAAAATTATCGTAATAATGATTCTCTGATTATCATATCAATCAATCTGTTCATACTCATTTACCCGTATTTTCAAAGTCCGTGCGGTTGAGGTCAAGATCCGTGAAAATCGTCTACATTTTAGCGGAGTGTTCGATAGTTGCTAGCGAAATAGATTCTTTAACGTGGTAAATTATAGAGACGTTTGTGAGGCACTTCGCTAAAATCTAGACATTTGAAATAAATAATTCACGAGGAGACATCCCTGGGAGAGTCCGAGTACCGCGATGCCTCGTCGTTCTGAAGGATGCTCTAAGATAATAATGAAATATCTACTATGTTTTCTAGAAAATTTGGAACCGTGTAAGGTTGCGATTGATTGCGTTGGTTCGTTACCGTTTCCGTGACAAATCTCAGATGGAAATAGTTTCTAATTCTTATCACAGAAGGTCGTTCGATGTGTAAATGCAACGAGATATTAAAAACGAACGAACTGTTCGGTTTTCTATGGAAAATTGGAGTTGATCTTTTAGATTAAACTAACAGAGCAATCATCGTTTCCTTTACGCATTCCTTCATAGAACTATTCTTTCGAAGTTTCCTCGAGAATACTTTAGAGTCGCGAACTTGATATCTCCTTCAAAAAAAAAAAAAAGGAGAAAGAAAGATAGAATAATAATTAAAAAAGAATTTGTCCAGAATTTCCTAGAATTCCTATCTTTCTAATTTATCATAACTCATAAGCGATCTATAGAAGAAACTTAGAAGGAATTTACTCTGTAATAAACACAACCTCTCAATCAGATTTGAAAACTCATCATTGGGGAGCCCTATGACGATAGATCGATGTATACAGACGTAACGAAAGAAACGATGAATTAATACAGATCTAGATACATATACGTATATAATAAATATATACATATATACCGAACCTTTTTCAAGTAAAGAAGACTGCAGGTCTGCGACGATCCACAGGATGCAGGGAGAATGATTAACGTTAGGTTAAGCACATAGCTCACAGCTTTTAACCCTTATCGCGTGAAGAGTTCAGTCACACTTGTAGCTATAGAATAGAAGTCTCTACTTTCTGTTTCCTTCATTTCGAAATCGTTAATCCTTGGTTCACATGGAAGAACGACTAGAAATTTAACATTATACAACAATGTTTCTTTTCCTCGAAATTTACTGATGTTTACTCGTGATATTTCGACAATAGCCGATAAAATAACTAAAGCTTGATGTTTGCGTGCTGTTTAGCCATTAACGATGACGTTCAAACGTTATTGCGTAGCTTCTTTGATGTAACTAATTTGAGATATTTCTTTGTGTCTATATCTACAAAGTGTACGCTACTTTCGATAAGGATTAAACTTATTAAAGAGGGTATATCAAGACTTAAGGTATTATTATCTAGTGGAAATACTGCGCGAGCGTCCCTACCTAAGCGATGCCATGCAATCGTGCCAATGAGAAATTAAATGAATAAAGAACTCGATATATATATACATATGTATGTATATACAAATGAAACAATGAGAAATTAACGTGATTTCAGAAATGTGAGTGAAAATTTTTAACCAGCAGTGGCTCGAATTACATTCGATAATAAATGAAGAGTAAACTTCTGTTTTAAATGATAGATGTGATTGATAAAGTTAATTCGAGCAACTGCTGCAAATGACCATTAAATGCGTAACTATGTAACACGATCTTAGTCAGTGATGGCTTTCTACATATATACTGTTTTAAAATAATTTATTAATTAGGTATTGTAGTCTTGTTAATATGATTGAATGTAGAGGAAAGTCATCCATGACTAATGATTGTGACTACGATATCTATCAAAGCAGATCGCTGTTAATTAAATTTTGTCATTAATCGTGGTTCTTTGGAGCTTCGAAATAAAGATTTTTGCAATTAGTAGTATCTATTATCTCTGTCAAATATTCATAACAGTTAACAACATCGTCAATAATAATATTACTCTAAAACATAACCAAAAACATTTAGCATTTACCTAAAGATATCTTCAAAAACACCAACGCGTATTGAAATTCCAAAGAATTTGGACGTTAAGTACTAAAATTACTTTGTGCTTGTTAAATAAAATCAATAGAGTAAGGAATAAAAAGTTTTCGCTTTTAAAATATGAGTACTTTCTGTTTCATTCTGTTTAGGCTTTCTATTTCTGAGATAACGTTGTACGCTATCTCAATCACGCAATCGGATTTTTCTCTTACACATAATATTGAATATCCCAAGTTTCAGTAGAACGTGATGGTCAGTGACAGACAACACCGAGTTAGCGATTTCTACTATTACTACTAGACGTAAGTGTTTCTAGGAGAAAGTATAGATCACTGTGCCATTCGTCAGTTTTTATGTTTTCAATCTGTCTTTTAAAATTATGTACCTTGAAAATATATTGAATTATTGACTGGAAACAATATTTGCTACAAAGAGTACATTTCTACCTGTGTTTTAAATGATTTAATAGTTTCTGTAGATCCATAAAACTTATACTGAGTACTAATTACACTTTAAAAAGCTCCTCTTTATTTGTAACATAATCTATCATTAAAATATATTTCTGAAAATACGAAAATCATAAATCATATCTCAAAATTATCTGAAATATCGGCTCTCTTCTAAGATTAGAAATTCTTTCAAAATAAAAATTCTATCTTTACTCTGAAGCTCTCCTATGATTATTTATGAAGAGTTAAAATTACGAAAGAGATAAGTGGATTATCAATAATAAGCAAAGGAGAAGTTACTTAATTACATTAATATGAGCTATGAAACTGATGAGTGAAACGAATAAAATGAACTCATCATAGTTCCATATCGTATGAAAATCTTTAAGATAACTTTTCTTGCCACGATGCGTTAAATATTTCTTCTTTGCTCATCCAAGGGCATAAACCTGAAGGAATTCATTAACTTTCAATAGTCAAAGCGATATGTAATAAAATATCGCGACAAGCGATCTGCGAAGAACGAATCGTGTTCTGCACCAGCTCGAGGAAGAATATAAGGGCAAAGAAATTAGAAATACCACCGAGTTCCCGGTGCAGTAGTGAATGGGCCAGGTGTGTCTTTTTGAATCTATACGGTACGTTACCCTGAGCCTGGATATGCGTCTATCCATTGTGTCCGAGTAATTGGTCGTCATGAGCAGGTCCAACAGGCAGCTCTGATTATGCTGAATACGTAGCGCCTTGCTTCCACGACCGACGCTCATGCTCACTGCGCTCATCGGACGATCCCTGCTGGTGCTGTTCCTCGGGACCACCTCCAGGTGACTTCTACACACACGCACACCACGCTACATGCACGCCTTTCTGCGTACACACATCCTGACCGCTTATATGCACACACCTTTGGCGACACCGCGGACACACACACGTTCGGCACGTTTTGCAGCGAACCTCTCTCCTCATTTTTTAATATTATCTTTACATCTGTATCTCTTTCTTCTTCTTTTTCTCTTTTAGTTTGATCATGCAAGAAAAGAGTGTGAAGCAAATTTCAGGTTTTCTATGGGAACGGATGTGTTTATATGGTAGTTTAACACGTTCCGCGACATTTGTGATCTTTGATATTGTAGATTTAAAAAGATAGAGAGTTTTGTTAGTAAAGGGTAGAAATATTTTTTGATTAGGAAATCGTCTTTGTAGAATTTGATAATAGGAATCTATGGTAATTCCAAACAATCTTATTTTATTTTTGTAGAATTTAATATTAAATATCTAGTAATGATGGATTGAGATACGATTATTCATTCAATTTCAAAGTTCTGTTTTGAGGTCATCTTCGAGATGTAAAACGCGTTGGTAATGAGAAACCATTATAATATTTCAAAAATAGGAACATTACGCTTTTGAAAAATTTGATAATAGAATTTGATTTATTTAAGAGATTCGGAAGCAATTTTTGCAATTCAAATCCTAAGTTTTTCATCACGTGGAACGTGTTAATAGTGCTAATCTAGTTATAAAACTATTACCATCATCTAAAATCTAATAGTAGATATCAATCAATGTAAGTATTTTAAACAACATGGAGCATCGTCTCGAAGATTCAATGGAGGAAAAATAACAAGTTTTGATACGTGTGAAAAATTCGTAGAAAATGTTTGTGAAAATACATCTGATTGTGAAAGGAGAACTTGGTATTGAAGAAAGTTGCGATCGAGTTAAAGTTTACCAGGTCCAAAGTGGTTCCTTTCAAAGTGAGAATTTTACTGTGTGTGAACGGTGCGATGGAATACGAGAAAGGAGTTCTATTCAGGGTACAGATGAAGTTACCGAAAAACTGGTCTTGGCACACAAAATATATCGTGATCAATGTGGTAAGATACTTGGCAATTGAACAGTGGCTCGCTGCAAGTGCTCGACAATAGAGAACGAGATATGTATCATAATGAATATCTAGTTACAACATAAATATACATACACAAGCATTTTGTGCACCATCGATATAGAAGAATGTATATATGTTTAAATGGACGCCAGAATACGCAGGGTCGTTCACGTAGGATCGACCGAGGCGCATCGAGCGTTGCTGGTCAGTCGATTGGATTAAATACCGAACAGTCAAAAATGTAAATATCAAAGTTGGCAAATTAGAAAAAGATGAAAGGAACCATAATGCATACTGATGTAATCCGTGACAATTTCGATCTTTTCACCCCTTTAAGTCCCTTCCTAAAAAAGTTACAAACTGAACTAGTTCTTTCATGAAAATATATTTATCGGATATACTTCAAGAATTTGTAAAATTAATATTCAATTAAATGTGACAATTAAATAGAGAAAATGTATATATTGATAGAAGATTAAAAAAAGCTCGAGGAAAACTCGATGCCTTTAGAAGGAGTTTTCTAATTTTGTGATAGAATACTTTGGCCAGGGATTACACCAGAATTACTAATATTAACGTATGCTGTACATAGCGCAGTGCAGTGCAGGCAGCAGCTGTGGGCTACGGCTCAGCTATGAGAGACATTACCGTCCGCGATCGAGTGGACTGCAGATCCAGCGAATCGCTGCGGTGCCGAGTACAATGTTATATCAATAAGAAGAAATTCCATCGAGTATACTGCATATGTTTGTATATGTACATTATGTCGAGATTGTACTGTACTGTATATACGTGTGTGTATTCCCGATATATCCAAGTATGGCGTGTGTATTACGGATGAGTACTTACATACTAGGCACCAGTCGTAAGCGATCTCGACTCTGTCCATTTCAATGGGACTATTCTGCCGATGGGTCGAGATTGCTCAGACTAGCATGCACATTTACCTCTTTATATAGCTCTTTTCTTTCTTTCTCTCTCTCTCTCTCCCTCTCTCTCTCTCTCTTTTATCTTATCGTGTGTTCTTAGCATCGTAATGTCAGTGCATCGTCTCCTATTTGAATTTCCTATGATATGTATGGCGTCCAAATATGTCAAGTCTGTCGGAATGAACAATTATCTTATTCTAGGTCGTACAGGGTGATTCTAAAAATTGGAACAAGCCGTGATTTATTTCTAAGAAGATAAGATATAATGCTGAATTTTTAACTTCTTTTTTCTATTTGAAATAGTAATAATTATAATGATCATTGAGTTGTGAAAGCTATATAAGATTTGTAGCTTGACCTAATTTTTAGAATATCTCTGTATATTTTTTTTTAAGAAATTGAATTTTGCTCTATAAATATTTCAAATTAATAAAGTCCAAATTAATAAAGTCTTATCTTAATCCTAATTTTCTTGTGCACACCGCTGCGTTACTACTACTGATTTGTAAATAATTCTTTGCTCAAACACTCGACTATTTACAATATCTCAATAATAGTATTCCGTTCTATTAAAAAATGCTTCGATGGAAGCGGAAACCTTGATACCAACTCTAATAATATCAATGCAAGTTACTCCATTAAGCTCGGCCATTATTATGTACAATCCTCGAGATCGGGAATATCGTATTGGCTAAACTACAATATCCGTCCGAACGTGATCAACGAATAGACTAAATTGGTAGAAACCCTGAAAAATGTGAGGCCTATCGAGTTCGACTTTCGTATATAATAACAACATTTCTTTAAAGCTAACGTTACTTTGCAAAACACATATCTACCGCGCGAATTTCAATGATCAACGAACGTGTTCTCTCAACCATTGTAAAATCTGTCAAGACTAGAGAAATAACATACTCGCGTTTTGATCGTCTCTATGCATATAAACGTGTACGATTTTGTGTAGATAATTGACAATATTTCAGCGATAATTCCTAAAGTACGATATTTTTTTGTTCTTTTTTTTTTTTAACTAGATCACGGTAGAAAACGATCCACAAAATTCTCTACTCTATCGTTCATTTTTACCACAAGCGAAATTTTGTTTAATTGATGCGTTGTAATTATCGCTACGAAGCGACTTTTCTTCTAAAATATACCGACAAGCTGTGATATTAAATTGTCGAAGCTGTCTGCTCGAAACGTTAGCTCGATTCCGAAAGAGAGTATAAAAGAGCACCGCAGCAGCATCTCAAGAATTTCTAAAATCTTACATCTTATGTTTCTTGCTTTTTGAAATTACTTGATTAATATTCATTCACTGGCAAAATCGTCAGATTATTTGAATGGTGTGGGTGACGACGTGGTGTAATCTTTTTTTTATTGTTAGCGTGATACTAATTCTAGAATACCCCCGTCGAGGAAAGAGTTAGTAAAAATGAAAGCTCGAAGAACGAGAATGAATCGTGTTAGCAACGTCGATCTCGTTTGTCGAACGAGGAACGACGTTTATGTCGATTAGTGAGCGTTGTCCAATGTGGCCTCTGGATGATAGTAGACTGAGTACCTTGCTGGAACGACGAGAGCTTCGAGCTCGGCGGTGAGGTGTCGTCTGATCATCTGTTTAGCTGGTGGTATACCCAAAGCTGTAGCCATGGTGTCGCCGGTGAAGGATGGTTCTAGCACGACCAGAGCGCCATGCACACCTGAATCTGCATTACAAATGATAACATTGTATCTCACTTCATTCATCGTTTGAGATGAATGATTATTACAAGTACTTGAATTTGCATCACAAATTGAATATTACTGTGTTTTTATGAAGAATTTTTTAGTTTTATAAATGAAGAGTTTGTACGTTTTGGAACAAAAATGCAAATTCGAGAAAAATATTGGAAATTGATGACTCTTTTGAATGTTTACTTAGAGAACTAAATTTTCCAGTTACCTTTTAAGTTCTCAGCATATTCAGTCAGATCGATATTTCTCGCCCACCGAATGAACCTCTGGTTTGTCCAAACTAGAGGATCTGCGTCCATTTGTTCGCATTGATGTCTTCTAACTGCGAGTGCCTATTGTAAGAATACAATTAAGGGTGTAGTGTCCTCCTTATAGTGTTTATTTAAGTGGACACTCTTAAATTAACAATAACAAATTAATAATTCTAACTCAATTTTATTTCTAAAATTAATGCAATGGTTTGCTGAGAAACACTGGTTTAGACCAGCCTACTACTATTTTTCATAAGATTTTGCTTATTATTACACATTATTACAGAAAATTGCATTCTATATATTTTTTAATGTCAAATTATAATATAATTAACTATGAAATTAAATAAATGATATTTTCAAAGGTGCAAATTTATTATTAAACTCCTAAGATCTTCTTGAATCTTTCGGATCTTAAGAATACACCAATTTTTCATAAAATTGAAAAAGGAAAAAACGAGTTCCTGAAGTATTTTATGAGGTATAAAATTTTTCATAAGCCACCAAATATAGAACATTTCATAAAATATTATATATTTTTTTTATGTCATTACCTGACGATCGTAGTTCAACATTCGGAGTAGATGAATTCCGTGCACGATGCTGGCCTGATGAAATTTCCTGGTCACTCCAAGCAGCTTCTCGAGTTCTTTTTTGCTCAGATGATCGAGCATCCTTGCGTCCACCATGTTGGTTGCGAAACTTTCAGAATACTGAGCGAGTCCAAGGTCAGGCAACCATTCTGAACTGACCCACGTGTGACCTAATTGAGCAATACACGGATATCGAACGAGACTCGGGTGTCGATGCTCTTCGATAGCTAAACGGAGCTTCTTTCTATGAAGAGGATGGGTCACTCCTAACCCTGCTTCCAATTCTGCGTCATTTAGTTCCAGTAAAACCTGGACAAGTATTACGATCAAATAAGATCTCATCATTTGTTATACTTGGGAAAACAAGTATAAACAATTAAAAGGCGGTCAACATATAATTAATTTCTAAGTGCCATTATATTAATTTTCAGTTTTAACAAAGAATGTTTCATAGCTGGATTAAGTATCATTTTTAGTACTGAAGACAAAATACCATTAATATATTATTTTGCATATTTTTTTACAGAAAGATTAAAAAGAAATTGTACGAACTATAGTCACTGATTTAGAAGATGTACAATGATTTCCAAGGAAATAATCCAATGATTTAGAGTTAGTTCCTCCGTATTGGACGATTAATACGAAATTATGCAAAATTAATTTCTGAATTTTACAAAGTGTTGTATAAAATATCCTATTTCAGATGATTCAATAAAAATCTGTATGAAATCATACGACGATTTAATAACAGCAAATATTAATATTTATAATATTACGATTATAAATTTTGATATAAATTATCAGCTAATATACCTAGTAGTCTGAAATAATGTACCTTTCCCGATTTAACGTTTTCAGCGCATCGTGGACCATATTGTGGCATACCAAGAGCAACTTCTAACCATGCTAAGACTGTAGGTGCCCTCCATCTCTCCATAGGTACGGATGCGGCTTCTCTGAGTAAACGTAGCTTTTCAGCATAGCCTTCCTCCGTGAGAGGCGACCATGATCTATAAGGATCGAAACTGTCGGAACCCTCGTTACTTCCGCTTCCACCGCTCGAGTTGTTCGCTGCCTTTCGATGTCGCGTACGGGCAAACACTCTAAAAATCGAGACGAAGAAACTGTTTTTGAGCTAAGAAGATGCTATACACTTCTGTGGAGGTACTAAGGTTCCAAATTAACACTTTATCGTTCGTTTCTTGGCGAATCGAAAATAACATGCAATTAAGGAAAGGAAGAACATAAAGCAATGAAAAACGCAAGCGTAACATTAATTTATTTAATTATAAAAATTGTGCATTTGTAAATTACCAAAATAATTATTTTGTGTATTTTCAAATTATCAAAACAATTATTCTGTGTACTTGTAAATTCGAGAATTAAGGAAAATCCTCCTTCATTGTATAATGATTAAAAGCATAGACGATCTGGCACGTGTAGCTGCGACTGGTAAGCAATTTTTTCTCTAATTGCATTGATTAGTAATATTTCTTTGTGGTCGTTATATCGTTATATGTGTCTTATTATATCTTGTCATATCTTATTTTATAATAGGAATCTTTGTAATATTTGTTTGTTCTAACATACCTGACTGTATTATATTTGACAGAATAATTTCCATATTAAATATAATGGTAGCATTAATCAACAGAAATTGCTACCTTCTGCGAGTTATTATTGTTTTATGGAAATGCAGGAGTGACCCAAATAAGGTCAACGTGGCCGTCGTAATGTTAATCCTGTCGAATGGATTACGTATAATAAATTCAGTTCTCACCTAGAAATAGAACCCCAAGTGCCTCCACGAGTCGCAGAGGAGCGTGAATGCGCGGCAGGTGCCGCGACAGGTGTGCTTTGCTTGTTTCTCCTTGGTTCTGATTCTAACGGACTCGACAACTGTTCGACCGATCGCGATAACGAGGAATTGTCCATGGACCTGGAGAAGGCGTTCAGAGGCGACAATGTCGGGCTGCAATCTTTCGGCGTAGTCGCTGCTGAAAAATATAATATCAATGAGCACATAAGACAAACTTAAAAGCTATGATTCATACAAACTTTCTATCCATCAATTTTCCTTTCTCAAATTTTTCTCATATACTTAGATAAATATAGAATATATCGTATGTTTCGCTTTGATAAGCAAATTTATCGTTTCCCTTTGACAGATCTCTTTCGATAGACGCATGTGCTTCACAACAATCGATGCAACATAAAGAACACACAGCTTATAATTTTCTGCACGTAAGCAGAGTCAAAGTTTCGTAGGCACTTGCTTGGTTTCGATTTATATCGTCGAGGTAGAGATGCAGAGTGTTTCAGAGCTTAGATGTTCGTCGAAGGAGGACGAAGGTCTGACAAGATTACAACGAACTTCGTGTCACGAGAAGTTTATAGAACGAAGTTTATAGAGCGAAGTTGAGAAATGAAACTAAACTATAATCGAATTAATGAAAAATAATATTGTACATAAATAAAGAACACGTATACTGCTGATAGTATATTTGGAATAAATTCTCATTCGTGTACGTAGGGCATTCTAATCTGGATACTATGAAATAGATTCTGACTGCTCCAACATGTGCATGCGCATGTGTCGGCCATACAACATACAATTAGCCGATTGTTAGGGCAAAACCACGACATAATGGACCTTTAATATTAATTACCTTTTGTGCTCGGATGAATGGATAAATAAACGAATAAACCGCGACAGAGATGCTATTTCTACGATCAATGACGACCGATTATTGTCAAAAACAGCCACCTGAATAAGGGATTATGCACACAAATATACATACCACGTACTGCGAAATTATTATGAATAATTGGATAAAAGAATATTGTTGTACATGAGGTTATTTTTGTAGAAGTTTGGTAGTACAAGGTCTATAAAAAGAAATTGAATAATTGCTTTTAATTATAAGCGATTTGATTCTGTAGTCTTTATGAGTGAAACAGTTTTTAACGTTTTTACTTATTGTGGAAATTATTCCATTCCGCCCTTTGATACAAAGTTTATTTATTGTCAGAACAAAAAAGAAATTTTTTACTATAATATTACAAACTTTAAATTACGAATTAATTAGATTCTCGTGACGTCCTCATTCATCGTGTAAACAATTTAATTTTGTCCCTATTATCTATATCCAGAATCTTTTACTGCAATATTACTGATATTAATAAAGAAATTAAACCATTTCCCTTAATAACAATACTCATCGTTATATTATCTCATTTTATACCTCATCACGTTTTATTTACTTTAAATTTCCTTACTACGATATTACCAATTTTAGTAAACAAATTCACTAATTTCCATTAATTTCTATTTTTCCCTATAAATTACGTAGTTTCATCTCCTAACACGAACTTCGCCTATCTCTCACACTCAAGAAAACTTCACAAACGACAAGCAACGATCGATTTCGAAGGACCAGCGAGAAGCAGGCATTCAATCGTAAAACAGAGCCGAATAAATAATCGAAAATAGAAAGAAACACAGTTGGCAGAGTAGTAATAGTAGAAATAGTAGACAGAGAAAGAGAGAAAGTCAAAGAAACACACAGAAGAAGAGAAGCACAAGAATCCTTCAGTCGAAAATAAAATAAATAAAAAAGAAAAAAAAAATGGAGAAAGAGAAGAAAAAAATAGAACGAAGGGCGACGTTGAAGATACGGGAGACGACGATCAACGATTTATGTTTGGACACTTACACTGGTACATGTGGGATGGTGCAATGGAGGAAACCACGGAGATGCTGTCCATGTCGAGACCGCTTCCCTCGACCGTAATTGTCGGCGTGCCTGCGCGGAAATATATAAAGTAAAAAAAAAATTCTTCCTTGCGTTTGATACACCGAGATCGACGTCACTTCTCCGTAGGTATTTATTCTCCGGGAATAAAATCAACGAGAAAAATAGACAGAGACGTTGTACGATTGGATTTAGACTTTCAATTTATTTTCATAGTTTCCTTCGTTCTTTTCTTTTTTTTTTTTTTTGGAGTCAAAATGGAGATCGATTTGTCAACCGAAATTGAAATTCCTTCTATAATGAGTTTCGTTAAGACTCATTGTACTGACAGCGGGAGTCAGAATTTGTATGGCTGGAAATAGTTTGGATAAACAGGGAAGTCTGCTTGTTATTGACACTGGTAAATTCGGTTTACCAATTCTACGTTCGGTCTATTGGTTCGGGAAACAGGTTACGAAGATTCGTACACGTTTAAAGTTATGTAAGTTTACTATAGGATTTTGGGAATCATAACAGTCTCTTCGATGTCTGTTTGTTCTTTATGTTGCACATGTCAACTGCATTTCATACTTACATTGACCAGAGTGTTATTTTAGCAGACCTGGAGTTAAAGATTTTGGTAAACGTATTATATTACATGAAAATTGATTGTTCACCCTAGCACGTTCAATTGAATTCAATTTTATAAAAAGACCGAAGATATAATTAAACTAATCGACATTTTTGAAATGTTCAAGAAGATAATTTTACATGTTTAATTTCGAAATCATATAAAAGCACAATCTTAATGACAGGAGATTGGTTGACAACGTTTTATAGTACAAAATTAAAAATTAAAAATTCTTAGTCTTTAAGTGGACTTTTAACTGGACACTTATCGTGTTTTTGCTTTTTATTCTTCGTATAATAGGATCATTTTAGTCCGATGAATTAAAAAATACTATATTTTTACTCTAATTTACTTATGAACAAAGATTTGCTAAGGATTGAACGCGCTTGGATATTTTGTGTAACGTTTAATTCAGAATTCGTGCACATGCATCGTGATCACAGCACGTACGTAGTGTTTGTCCCAAACCAAATCGATCAATCGGCTTTAATGCGCAGCCACGAGGATTGGCTGAATAATATACGAAGGAAATTCGCTCGATTAGCCTGCCACCTTCGATTAGCATTCGCGGTTGATGAAGCTTATCGTACGTTTATTCTTCCTTTCATTTTTCTTTATTTTTCCTTTCCTTTTTTTTCTCACCGACGATCCGACGGATGCGCCGTAATGCACCTTAACTAGACGATTAATCTCGCCGCTCGTTATACCTAAGCGTAAGAATCATCGCGTTCCAACCACTCGACACTCTGATGAATAATAATGGCGATTGTATTATATGCGAGATAGCTTCGCGACTGGAAAGCTACTTCATTACCGGGGAGGTAGATCACAATGCAGAGAGTCTTCCACGATCGCAATGAATAATGCAGAAAGCACCAAAAGTTACTTTTGATACAAAAATGATATTTCTCGTATTATCGAGTATGTTACATACCTATGATTTTAACGAAATATGCGAATTAGGAGACACAGATTTTGACGATTCATCTACGAGTATTTTTGTTTTAAGAAAAGGATTGTATTTTGGTTTTTCGATGAACTTGCTATACTTTGAAATTTAATGAACAAACTCTGCAAAATTTTGAGAGACATTTCTAAATTAAAACGTATTTTTATACAAAGAGTGATTTTCTAAATAATCTTCTCCATGTCTTGGTGCCAAATTACCATGAAACTTCAGATGATGTTCTCAAATCAATTTCTTAATCAAAGTTTAAATAGAAAGGAAATCTTGCATAATACTAAAATTATAACTTTCCAAAGCTATGTAGGATTTCTTGCATAATCATTTACCTCCTTCCTATACGTTGACATATAAAACTATAATGAGGTTGACGTGTAAAACTAGGAAATATTTCCAATTTTCTATTCCTCACTCACAAGCTCTTAACAAGAACAAAACAAGAAGTAATAAATGAGAATGTTCCAAAGTTTTGGAGCTTCTTAATAAATTCACAAAGGATCTCTTTCTATACCTTAACACAGCTATAAAACCTCCAATTTCCTGAATTTCTACATCACAATTAAAATTCAATTTCGAACGAACGCACGCAATTTAAAAGATACTATAACTCTTCCAGTAACCTTCTTCTCTAACTTCCAAGAAAGCGATCATCTAAATATCGCTCATTTGCTGCAACAACATAACTAAAAACAGAACAAAATAGTAGGAAAAAATAGTTGTTTCTTGTACTTCCAACTGGTAGAGTCTTATAAGTGAATTTAAAAAATTTATCACGTGAAGAGAGTTGTGTCGCTACTGCATCATCATCAAACTATTCAGAATATTCAAACTCGTTTCTACTAGAATCGTGATTTTTGAGTTATGTTATGATTGCGGTAAATGAGCAGTATACGGTGTACCCAATTTTGATCTATAAATGCGAAATAGACTACCTGCTGTATAAAAAGATATGTTCAGGTAGGAATTTAATGGTTTTAAGATGAACATAATATGGTACAATTAATTTTCCAGTGGACGGATAAATGTTATATGAAGGAAACGTACGTTTTTTCAAATGGGATCATATAATTTTTAATACAAAACCGATCAGTCTTGATATTCTCTATAAAAAATTATTAACTTATTCGTGTTGAAAAGTCATTAGTTTAACAGATAAAAATATCTATCTAACTTTTATTTCGTATAATCTATCGTATGAAACACAAAGAAGACGCAAATCACAACTTTTGTATATGTTTTTCTTGTCCTTTTATATGATAAGTTTTACAAAGTAAAAATTGAAATATCTACCAAAGTAATAGTTTTTTAACGTGAATAAGGATAATAATTCTTTATATAAAATGTCGCGACGAATTGACAATCGTCAATGCATTGAAACTTACATGATTCTATTTAAGAAAACGTATGTTACCTCCATGTGACCTCTACGCGGCCATCTGTAGAAAATCTAATTACACCTAGTTATGTCCCCCTCAAAACCATTCAATCCCTATCTGAACATCTTTTTCGCACGATATATAATTTATCAGTAACTCGCATTTATACGTTAAAATCGAACAAAGTGCAAACAAGCAACATTAATAATAAAATAATGATAAAATAATAATAATAATAAAATAACACAACAATAATAATAAGAGATCTAAAATACGCATATCTCTTACCGTCTGTAGTAGAATCTGAAAGATTTCCGCCTACGCTGGTTGCTCCACCGCTTTCCCTGTCGCTAGATCCTCGAACACCGCTGTCCGCGCTGCAACTTCCGCGATCGCCCGCCTGTCCACCGGAAGAGCCAGCACCTGCCGCATTGCCGACGTTCCCAACGGTCACTCCTAGCTCTGTGCTGCCTAATGGCGGTTGAGAATTCATATGAGGGATGATACCACAACCACCGCCACCGCTGCTACTTCCGGCGCCCGGTGTCGCGGCTCCATTCACGCTGCCTCTCGGGAACGAGACCAAGGATTCCTGGTCGCTCAAGCAGATACCACCGCTGCCACCTCTTTCCGCCAATTGACGCTGTAGCTGTACATACCAATGTTTCTCATTGTATTCGAGGAATTTCAATTTGAAATGGGTTCTGCAAATATTATGGGTATACTGGGAATTTGCATGAAATTTATGGAAATTTTGGAAAATTTTGAGATGCAAATTTTGAAGAATCTCGAGCAAATAGAAATTTCTGTGGAAACATTGTGTTACGTATGATACAAGATTTATTGATTTTTTTAGTGTAATTGTTAAACGGAATGAAGATAGAATTATTTTGTTATAGAAAATGGCAATTAAGGCACACGGAAGCCAAAGAAAGTTAAGAACTTTCAGAAACTTTACGTTTTAGTGTTGGGGGTAGTGCTTGGTATTAGACTATTGGAAAATTTTTTACCTAAGGAAACTTCTAATTTCTTTTCTCAGTTTAAAGTGTCTAGTTATTATTTTGTAATAGCCCGTGCTTTAATAAAACTTTATAAAATTTAATATTTAAAAGATAAAAACTCTGAGAAACTTCATATACTGCGACATATATTGAGAAATGAGAAATGATAAGTAATGGTATTCGTGATTACGAACGATTTATCTCGATAAAATTGATCGGTTTGACTTCTGTGGAACTGTGGTTGAATTTTCGGAGATTGTTAAACAGAGAAAATTTTGGGACGTGCGTGATTCTCGGCTGACATACGTATACCGAGGCAGCCCTCGAGCCATCAGTTTTAAACTCGTTAGCCGTCGGCCCGTTTATGCACAGCGTGGAGGACAATTTTAGGGCTCAAAGCGGAATCACCCTCCGCGTAATTGCATGTGCGCGCAAAGTGCCGCTTCTTACCTAACTGCTCGTAATAATATTATGTCGATCGATAGATCAATTTTTTGCAGACCTCAGAGCGGACCCTAAAAATCCGTGTTTCTCGCGCATTTTCGGTAAAAGTAGAATCGTTAACTAGAATTTTAGACAAAGAAAATTCTAACTAAGAGCTTCACTAGTGAAAATTCTATAAGTAAGAAAGAATAAATTATTATAAACACTTATGTATACAATGAAATTGTCTTACAAAGGTACAATTATTAAAGTTATGAAATAACGACACAATAGAAGAGACGAATATATAAGAAGAACATCTTTGTCCAGAAACAAGTCGTCGTTGTTTGAATCTATGAAATGTAAAGATTCTGCGGAATCGAGAATTATTATCTAAAAAATATATCTTTTCTACACCACCGATATTTCATTACCTTTAAACGTCAACTTTTCCATAATTAAGGAAACACATATCGACTTCCAAAAAATCACACAGACACACCACACCATATTATTCTGAAAACAGCCTAGAAATCAAACTTAAACAACTACAGAGAGTTCTCCCAAAAGCTGAGTCAACGTTTCCAGCAAATAATCCAGAAAGTTAAGCAACAGTCATAGCGTAAACAGGAGAAAAATGTTGCTGCTGACTCGAGGGAACCAGCATTTTTTCGGGGCGTACTCTCTTTGCAAAACACTTCAACCACAGCCTGGCAGAGAGATTAAATTCATCAAGCTGACTCCCCGTCGTGCGTAATAATGCACGCGTTGAGGACAACAGGTCAGAGAAAGAAAGAAAGAACGTGGAGAAAAAAGAAGAGAAAAGAAAAAAAAAGAATGGAGAGAAACGAGAGAGAAGAAAAAGGGGCTCACCTCTTTTATAGTCGCGTGTGCGTGTGAAAGGGCGGCTTCTTTGTCGGCCAAACTAGCCGCAAGGCTGAGACTTCGATCGGCCTCGTCCCTTGCAGCCCTTAGCAGGCTCCAACGTTCCCTTTCTCTTTCGCGTTCGCGTTCCTCCGAAGGCATACCGACTCCTTGCTGTTGAAGGCGTCCTAAAGTCGCTTCGTTCTCTCGCATCCGCTGTAATCAACGGTCAAAGAGACCCATATCCGGGCAGTAATTCCACCCGAGAACCACCACCGTTTAACAATGCATGCAGCACAAGCACAAAGTGTCAAAGAGCCCCTTTGAACACTCCGGCCATGAAACAACAGTGGGTACGCGATGTATGATTAAAAGTTGAGCCACCGACCGTAATTATACCGAGGCCTCCTACGATGAGGAGAATCGTTCTACAATGCGTCTCAATTAATTGGCGAAATTTCGAGTGGAGCTTCCGATACGATAGGAGTTCGATTATTTAATTTTGGAGTTTACCCTTTGTACAAAGTTGTTTGCATTGTTGTGATTGATTGGTCTTTTAGTTATTTAATGTCAAAATTAATCCTAAGTATAACTCTAATATTGCTCGCGTTGCTGCGATTAATTGGAGAAAATTTGGTAGGGATTTTTTGAGCTGAAAAGTTTAGTTGAATTTTTGATTATTTAATCTCAAAACTTGTCCTTTGTAACTCTAATGTTACTTACATTGATTACCAGAACTGTATAATATAACATAATATAACTCCAAAGTTACAACGTTTCAAGTTGGCAAAAATTTATAAAATATATGTCACAGCTGTTTTTATCGATAATAAAGTTTTATTAAAAAAGAATCTAATCACGTTCACGAAGAAACCTGAGAAAAATTCGTTGAGGGATTAATAAAGGATGTATAGGTTGCAACCAGAGATTTTTCCCAGGCGTTTCCATTAGCTCTTATTTTTTACTCTTCTGTTGAAGAACCCCGTGGTCATTCGATCGACAATGTTGTAACTCGATACAGGTGCAACTTATCGCTTATTTACAGGTGTCATATACCTTCACCTATTAGCCGCTAGGATACCAGCTACGGAGAACTTAATCCACTTATCTCTCCCTCGGGCGTAAGGAACTTCAACGTACGTATAACAGGTGTTGCAGGCTGGTTTATCGGCTAAACTTTGGGACAACGCGATTACTGACACTCCAACGGGTCGGTCAGGTGTTGCCCGCTGGCAGGTCAACATTTTAAAGTTAAAAACTATCGTTATATCGCTGGCCATACGGCTTTGCCGGCTGTCACGCGGAAAATCGGACGCGTGCATGTGTGAAGATACGGAGCGTTTCATCGTGTTTCGTTTCTGTCCAAAATCTCGTATTTTGCTATACGACTATACGATAAATAGAATATCTGTTACTCTCGATAATTAATAATGTAAATATTTAATAAATATATTCTGTATTTTTCAATAATAAAATAAAATTCTAAGGGGAGATCTAGATCTTGAATGAAAGAGATAGAAATAGATTCAAATTTTTTCTTATGGCTACTTTTCGAAGTATTTTAATACATTTGAGAAAACTTTATACTTTACTTTAACGATCTATAATTCGCAAAATTTCCAAAAAGAAATCATCAGTTTATATGAAAGCGTTGTACATAAAAAGAATTTTCTAACTTATTACATTTGAGAATTCACAAAGCAAAGAAAAATAATTCAGCCAACAATCACACTGAATCATGTGAGTATTATGTTCACTGAAGAAACCGAAAAGAATTCCTAACTTAAATCAAACCATCATTCTAAAGAATTTTCTATCTTTATTACATTTGAATGTTCAAAGAACATTGAAGAACAAAGAACAATCGTTCTGCTCATTCGCATTGAATCATGGAAAAATTATTATCTTTGAAGAAACCAAGCGTAATTGAAAAAAGGTTTAACGTTTCAAACTTTTTATTTGGGAACACGAGATTTCATCTAGCTTAATCGTATTTCCTCGCCATCGAGTTAAATATCATCGACGAGAGCCGTAAGACGTTTTCCAATGTGTGTCCGTGCTCCTGCATAATGACAGATGAAAGAAAATGTTCGTTGCTCCGGGGTCTTAGGACAGATTCCCACCTCCGGGTTCTTCAATTTTCTCTTGTTTTACCCTCTTCCGTGTCTTGTCGCATCGCGCATAATCCACTTCATCAGCAACGAGTGTCGTAACACGGCTCTCCATGGGAAATCCTCGCGTCTCTCTGTTCTTTTATCCGGCAGTGATTTAACGTCCGCTTGTTCTCTGCCTTGTTTAACCAGAAAGGTGAAACACACAGATTGATATTGCGGGCTCGCAACGGTGATAAGTATCCAGGAATTTGCATAGTAAACAAGATACGTATTTTAAAGTGCTACGAGCTATGGTGATTAACGTCGAACCCTTGCATTTTCATATTAGAATATATTAGAATATATTTACGAGGCGTGAATTAATTTTTGGATGGAATATAAAATTGTGAACCTTAACAAATTTTGTTTATTTTAATAATGATAATATAATATAATAGCATACGATGTTTTAATACAGTCGAATTTCTAAAAAAAAAAAAAAAATAGATTCTATTTTATTTTCAAAGTGAGATACGTAGTTTAATTTAGTCGTAAAAATATTGTTAGAAATGTTATGAGATAGCAAAATAAAAAACTCAGCGCTATAATGAATGCAGTTAGGTGTGTCCGGAAAAAACAAATAATAATTAAAGAAACTGGTATTCTGTCCGTAAAAGAAGAACTTAAAGAAGAAATTGACCAGAAGTCTACTAGACACCTCAGAAGAACGTGAAAGATCGAACAAATATCATTTTCTGCAACTGCCATTCAGATTTAGCGATACTAGCTAAACAATATGTCACTGTGGTACATCGTTGGGTATAGGTATTCATATTCAGGTCAACCTAAACCGCCATAATTAGTATTCATTATTACTAAATGATAGATTGTACATATCCAGATATTTAAAAGAAGAAGTAGAAGTAATGTTATACTTTTATAATATATATCTTTCTGTAAGAAAATGATTCTTTTAAATGTTTCACAGTCTAGTACAAAAATAGTCTACTGTAGCATTACGTAGAAGCTTACTTCAAAACTTCAATGGATTTTTCTCTAAACTGAACTCGCATAATACAAAAAATAAAGTTACGATTCAAGAAATTAATCATAGAGCTTCACACAAATAAGAAGATTAAGAGCTTTACACTGTGAGAAGTTCCGATCTTCGTAAGAAATTCCTCCAAGGAGATTTATCAAATTCACCGGTGTATCGTTGGCTTTCGCAGTTTGTTTCAGAAACGGCGCTGCTATGTTCTTTCAGCTTAAAGGATATTTACGATCGTTAATATAGAACATGCTGTTACTGGATATTAAAGTTTGCCTTTCTCCTTGCAAAGGATCCTGCAATGATGCATCGTCATGTCCTTATGAAAATCCTTTTTCTCTCCATCTATCCAGGGCAGACGCGTCGTTTTTCGCTCGAGCGCATTGATACGCTTTCTGGAGCTTTTTCCGGGAAACATTAAAGGTCGACCTCGCGAAACGTGCTGTTATTAATCTTCTCTCTTCCTTTTTGTACATAAGAGCTTGTTCAGAAGAAAAAATGAAGAAGATGCAAGACCCGAGGCTTTCAATTTTCCTACCAAATACTTTAAGCGGTCTTTTGTAGCGTTTTTCATTTTTTTCTTTCGCTGCCTCATCGTTCATTCCCTAACTTAGGCACGTCGTATGATATAATATAGTATGAAAGTTAGGCAACTTCTTAAATTTCCGACTGTAGAATCTTGGCTTTGGAAACATCTGTGGAGCTAACGGTTGGTTTGAAATATGTGTCTGTGCTCTTTGTGCTTCTGTCTTTAGGTAACAAATTTTTAGCTAGAAGATTGCAACTATGTGTGTGTGTGTGAAATAATATGAAATTACAGAGAGGGTCGTTGTAAAAACATTTTTCATTGAATGTCATTGAATTTTTAGCGATCCCGAGTTTTTATGAAACAGAGATATAGAAATATTTAATTGCGAACGTTACAAAAAATTCCAAAAAACATTGGCTATTTCTTTATCAAAGGAGGATTGCAGAAATATTCCACTTGAAAACGAAAGCAGTGACGTTACTTGTGAAGGAGATTATATATAGAAATGAAATATTCTATTTCAAATTCTATAAAATTTGTAAACGACCTCAAATTTAAAAAAAAAAAGAAAAACTATGAAAATATCTAAACTCGGATATTAGTAAGTTTCATTGACACTGAATATTTTTTAGGGAATAGACATCGGCGCCAAATATTTTGTAAGAGGTTACAGAAATATTCCACTCTAAATCTCGCAAAACTCACAATGGCCCGAAACTTTAATCGTGGCGATGATAACCTAGCACGTTCTTCAAATATTGATAAAAACATGAATACCGGAAACGATGGCTCCGTTCCAGGCGATCCGTGTTTATTTACGACGGGAAATCGACGTGGGTTGTTCATTTGCCGGAATTGGAATGACCGATGTTGCGTTGGGTCGTCGCACCGTCGCCGTTGCAGCGATAACGGTGTCGGGGAAAATGAGAAATTCCAGCAAGTTTAATGAAAGTATTTAACAAGCAAAATTGCTGCCCTGCGTACATCGTGTTTCCGGCCTGCGAACCAGAGCCGACGTGAGCCACGAGAAAATTGAAATGCGTTTTCTGCGGAGTATTCGTTAAATAAATTTTTTACAGTCTTTACAGTTATATTTTTCCTTCTCGACTAATAACGTGATAGCTTGACGTTAGGGCATTTCGACAATTACTTCAACCGTTAAATATCTTATTAGTTATACATTTAATTATACTCTTTCGGCATAATTAAGGCACGGTGGCCGTTTGATCCCGTTTTTAATTTGGCTATTTCATTCAAAGTGTAAGTGAATGAGTACTGTAGAAAATACATATTTTTTAGCTTGCGTGATTTATGGAACAGATATCTCTGATTCGATCGATTTTTTTGAACTATAAAACTGATATATGATATTGTTATTACAAACATTTTAAAAAATATCTTGTTACTAATAGATATTTTAAATTACGAATGTTTGGTATTGATATTTCAGTATGAATAAATATTTGCAAAATTATTTATAAATAAAATGTGAAATAATATGGTACGTAAATATCATTAAAAATCACTCACGTCACAAGAAGAAATAAGAAGAATTCTATCAAAAATAAAAAAGGAAAATATTCTCTATTATCTCATTGAAATCCTCGATTATTTTTTTAAGCACGAAGAAACAAAAATTTCTATCATACGTGCAGCAGCATTGGTATTTAATAAAGAAGAGTATTACCTGTTCATAGTTCCTGATAAAGTCCCGTAATTCCCGTTCCTTGTCCTCGAGGGTGCCATAAAGTGCCTTCATTTGATTAAGAAGATCGAACTTTTCGGCCTTGAGCCTCTTGCGATCGGCTTTAAGTGCTTGGAGAGCTTCTTTGGCGTGTTGCAGTTCCATTTCAAGAGCAACAAATCGTGCTTCCTCCTCGAGTGCCGCATCCTCGGAGCCAACTTCGCCGCGTGCCGCTCCACTGAATAGCAATCTTCTCAATCTTGCTACCTCAGCCACCAGACGTTCATTCTCCAGTCGAAGTCGCCTCGTGCTGGCTAGTTCCACCGAACCGGTGCTACCACCACCGCCATGAATGTTTGATAACCTCGATGCTACCAATGGATCACCGATTCCTGCAGGAACATCAATATATATGTATAAATACACTTTCTTACTCGTAAAAAATCCGAATTTCTCTACTCACGAACTTTTGAGATAGCTCTCTTGGAAATAGAAATTTAACATGAATTCTTGCGACGAGTAATTGACTCAAAAATGTGAAAACTAAACTAAGAAGTTGGAGCATAATAACAAATAATAAACATCCGCCATAAATCATTTTATAATTCAAACACTTCCTCCAAGGCAACATTTCAAAACAGAACTTCCAACCGGGGAGAAGTGTTTGCGAAGTGAGCGAGGACGAAAGCAAGCAAATTCTCAGAAAGCACGGAAGCTGTTTAACCGGCAAGAATGTTAAAACTCCTAAAAACTTCCAAGAAGAATCTGCAACACACCCAAAATAAAGCCAACACATGCTTCCAATAAAAGAAGCAGAAGTCTATTTATCTTCAAAGAAAACCAGCCCTTTCCATTAAGAACACCTTATCACAATTATTTCAAACAGGTTAAAAATTTCAAACAAACCAAGAATTTTATCAAGCATCCTTGAACATTCAAAGAGCTCCTTGATCAAACTTCTCAATCAACCAACCACAGCGTATTATTGTCAACAATGCAGCAATAATCCAACGACTGAAATGCACCCTTTCTCTTTCTCTCACTCTCTCTCTCTCTCTCGCTCTCTGTTCTTGGTCAGCCGTCACTCGTTTCCGCATTGAAGAAAACTCAGGGTAGAACATTTATCTCAAGTTCAGCTCCGTTTAATTCCGGGGAATCGTCGGAAACGTAGCGCAGCCGTTGGTGGAACAATCACGAACAGTGAATGTACGGGACGAAGGCTGAAAGGGAAGGGTCTCCATAATTAAATGCTGGGTTACCCACCCAGGGAATTAGTTGGCGATGAGGGTCTGCTGCCTGGGGCTGGTCCAGGTGGTTCATTGTCCTCTTCGGCCCTCACATCACCGTCCACCAGATCCTTGTCTATATCTTTCTCCTGGTCGTTCATCTCTTTCGATGATCGCAAGGAGTCGCGGTTGCTGGCCGATATTCGAAGTCTCTCGGCGCTCGATCGATCGCTAGCGCCACGATGGAAAAAAGTTCTGTTGCTGGATCCTCGGTCCGGGCTGGCGCTTCCGGAACGAGAGTCCACGCTTCCGCCAGAACCACCAAGTCGCGTCTTCTCCAACGCTGGAGCGTACGGTCGACGTGCTTTTTCGCTTGGACTGCGACTTGGCGAGCCATTTCGTTTTTCTAGAAATTTGTGGTTGTGGTTTCGTTAGTGATTTGTGGCTTGGAATTGAGTGGTTTGGTCGAACGTGGATTTTCCGGGCGATTGGTAGTGGTTTTATTGGAAATATTTGATTTCTTTGGAATTGAGTGCTTGAAGCAACTGCGTAAATGAGTATTTGGAATTTGTTGAAAGTGCTTAGAATAATTAGCAATAAATATTTTGGAGATATTTATTTGTTGTTGGAAATAGATGTTTTTAGAAGACGTTTTGAACTTACTTAACTTATTTGGAATATTTGGACATTTCGGAGTTTTTAGAATTATTATTTGGATTCTCTAGTAACTGATATATGGAACGATTGATATTCTCGTTTCGTACCTTCAACCAGCTGTCTTATCAATTTATCAAAAAATGATATTCTCCAAAAGCTTATTGAAACATATTATTTAATTAAAAAAAACAAAATTCTGAACATTACTCTTTCTGATTATATTATAATGAAAGTCTCGATAGTATCTAAAATATACTTTTCATGTCTTTTAAAATTTGATGTTCCATTACTGAAAAATGTGATATAACGAAAAGGTATCCATATACGATATCGAAGTTCTTTTAGAAATGTTGGTAATGTAGGTAATTCTTCGTTGAAAGTTGAAACGTATAAAACAAAAGTAGTGCTCACGCGCAGTCCATGGTTAAAAACTTTATCTCGATTTCCGGAACATGTACTTTGTAGTATATCTCATAGTTACTTGATGTCATTTTTACGACTGTCCATGAGTCACCATTTTCCCTACAGCTTATAAAAGACTCGGAGAGCCTATCTGGACCACTTGTCATTTGTGACTAACGGAAGATCAAACTTCCTTAACACAGAACAAATTATATAGCGTATTTATCATTAGATGAAGTCTACACATTTTTTAGAGGGGACAAAACTTTGAAAACATTTATAATAAAATCAAAAATGTTGACACAATTCATAAAGAATTAATTTACTAACAGTTCCAAAATATTTATCATTAAAAACTCCAAAATTAATATCTAAAGAAGCATAATGATTTCAAAATATTTATCACGAAATAGCCTAGATATTTACACTTCCAGGAAGGGAAAATAATTCCAAAGTATTTATACATAAATATTTGAAACAGCCACCTTCAAAGCCACCATAGATTAAAATTAAGTGATTTCAAAATATAATTCCATCCAATTATATAAATTGGCACGTTTACGATACTAAAGAAATAGAACCCAGGTAGAAAATTACCTATGTAGTGGTAAATATTATAACGAATACTACTTAACTATCTTAACTATCACCTTATTAACGTTGTTCTTAAAAACTACAATATAAGCCATTCTATCAAGCTCTCTCCAGAATGATTAAACAAACCACAATCGCACAAACGCATTCCAAACCTTCAAAGCCTCAAACCAAAATCCATAGAAATCCATAGAAATTCCAAGACGCACCTATAGGACTGGTTCGTCGATCGATAGGACTGGTTCTCTCCTTCCTGTCTACAGGACTGGTTCTCTTATCGATAGGACTAGCTGACTTGTCGCTGGCGGAGCTCCTCTTCTCGACAGGGCTACTCGCGGCACTGAGCCTTTTCCCGTCCTCTTGCGGCTGTTGCTGCGGCTCGCCGCCCTCTTGTCCAGGGCTACCGCCATTATTCCCCACGCTGGTTGTTCCGTTGTTGTTGCCGGTGTTCCCAGCCACCCCGTTGTTGTTTCCAGCGCCGTTGTTATTGTTCAACACCACCGGCAAAGCGCCACGAACATCCCTCAGCTCTCCGCGAAGCGTGGCACACTCGCCCCTGGCTCGTTCCAGCTCCCCGTCAAGCCGGGCGCCAGTCGCTGCGTTCTCCTCCACCATCACGCGAAATTTTGCCTGCAAACCAGAGACAATGAATATATGGACGTTAGAGATTTCAAGAGAGAGAGAGAGAAAGATCAGGAGGGAGAGGCAGAGGGTGGGGAGGAAGGTGAATGGTTGCTGAAAAGGGAGAATGTTAATCCTGCGGTAATGAGCAACATGCGAGAGGATCTTGTTACCCCGCGAAAGATTATCCACATTCGTGAAATTTAGTTCTATTGTACGGACGAGTGGAAGAGTGTTGTGAATCCCGGCGAATCTGCTTAGCTTACTTTCGAGTCTGGTGAATGAATTTTGTTTGCAATTAGCGTGATTGAGTGAAGGAAATTATACTGTAGATAGTATATTGAATGTAACATCTATATTGTCATTACATGTGTTGCTTGTCTACGTTATTATTGAATGCTTGCCTATTTTAGTAAAAACGATTGGAATGTAGATAGGATTTTTTGAATTAATTTTATTGTTTATCTACAAGTCGTTGAACACTTATCCAAATTAAGATATGGACACTTTTTTATATTATGAAGTATTACAAAATATTACATTATAGTACAAAATATTATATTACAAAATAAAGATAGCATTTATCGATTGTACGTAACGTTAAAGATATACTGTTCAAATTATAAATCGGTGACAAGGAGAGAACTCTTCACTCCTCAGAAACAAAGACTCATCAGGTCTTCGTCGATCGAGCCCTCGATAAGCATCTTCCAGTCGAGCAGCGTGAGGAATCGGTTCGGAGACCGATCAGCGAAACTATCGCGTAAATTTCGCGGCACGTTAATCGAAAGTCCCCCGCGAATTTTTATCCCGACGAAATGATATAATAGACGCAATCTCTTATTTGCTTAGCTACTCTTTTGTCGCGAGAAAGAGAAGGAGGAAACGGCGAAGACAGAAGAAGAAACGGAGGAGAAAGCGAGAGAATTCGAGAGAGAAGAAAGTATTGAAAGCTCCATGAAGTTCCAACGAGGTCTATAACGCGCCTTGATCCTCGGTAGGAACTACGTTATGCACCGACGTTTCGCCAAGTTACGAACGTTAATGCGGGTCCAAAGTAAAACGAACAAACACCGAGACCGGAGATAAAAGTTTGCTTCGGCGCGAGCCGTGCAATATTAATAAGCCTACCGCGGTGGCCGCGGAACACGAATCTCATTGTAAGCTCCTCCATTGTACCGGTCGTTCCAAAAGCTCTTTACGCTTGGCTATATTGACTATGGCTCGGCAGAAGTTCGTGCCTGGTTTCCCTCGACACAACCGAGCAAGTCATGGAACAAAGGAACGCTCGGATATTTAACATGTGCTGTCTGTAAACCAAGGTTAATAGACGCAGACAGAAGATAGAGGGAAACAGGATGTTGAAACATCGGTTTTGAATTTCTAAACTGTATCTTGTTATGTGAAGATTTTGTAGAGATCGTGGGGGAGTGGTAAACAACATTGTTATTAGCACATTGATTACAGTTCGCAATATCATTTTACCCGTCTGTAACACATTTGCAGAGCTTCCGATTTTCATTCGTTAGATTACTGTATGCTACCAAATAATTTTCATACAACTAGTAACTATCTGTCTCTATATCGTGAAATTTTGCGTACACGTGTAACATGAATTATCATGAAATGCGTTTTCATAATTTCGAGATTTTTACTTTACGTGACACACTCAAGTCGATGCCATACATAATTTAAAAGTTGAAAATATGTTGACTCGAATGCGCGTTGCACGCAGCAAACGTGTTGAATAAAACAAGATCGATAAGTGTACATGGAAGATAGAGAAAAACAAAATGTCGAAATATTGATTTTGTATTTTCTATAATATATCTCATTCTGCGGAGATTAGGGGGAAATGGCGACTAAAATTGTTGTTAAGATTAAAGTAGACTCATAGCAGTTGCGAAGATTAAACCTTTAGTAGCGGCAGTTTGCTACGCTATTTTGATGAAGCGAACGAGGAAGATTTATATACGTAGATCAGTAAATGTGTTTAATGATTTAGTGTGTGACAAACTGTCGACTTTCGTATGGCAAATTTAAGAACTAAAAATTTCTATTATATCTTGACAGAGGCACTTATAATTATTCATTTGTTCTCGTACGTAATCGTTAATCTCGTATAGAATGATATAGCGAGTCGATTTCGATTGGAATAAAAATTCTAAGAATTATCAGTTGCTTTTCAAAACCATCCACCCGTTTTGAAATTTTGTAGACTTCCAATTAGCAAACATTTCAGGCTTATAGTAAACTCAAAAATTGTTCTGTTCCACTAGTGTCTTCTACAATCTTCCATTTTCTAGATTTGAAAATCCAATTTTAGATTAACTGAAGATTTATTAATCAAATCAATCAAAGGGTGCGCGGTCGTTGATTACTATAATAATTGGTAAGAACGAAGATTCGATTATAATCAAGGATAGCAGAACTAAGATGGTGGCCCTCTCTAGATAAAGCCAATTCTCAGGAATGATCGTGGAAACCCTCGAATGGAATAATAGATAGGGTCTCTCTTATTCTGGCTAACTCAGCAGCCAGTCCATTGAGATAGGTCAATGACTACGGAATGTAGCTGTTGTGGTTAGATGGGAATATCGAAACGTCTGTAACAGGCCTGTCTAAAAGGCACGCTAACCGAGATCAATAGGCCTAGGTTACCGTTTGACCTTCGAATATCGATTATTTTCTTCTGTGCAACCATTTACATTCTTGTACCGTTTTATCAAATATTTAACCTTGCTGATAAATCTAGAACTTCGAAACGCAGCCAATAAATTGGAAATATTAATCAGTAGATCGGAAAAGTGGAAAATTTTCAAGTTAAGTTTTAATTACTAAAAGAATTACAATACATCATTAGATGATTCGAAAAATCTGAAGTTCTTAAAAATATTGCGTTAAACTTACAATATTGATAAGAACTTATTGTTATTTTTATAACAGATTCCATTAACATAAGAAAAAACAAACAAAGAAATTTTTTATGTAGAAAGGATCAGAATGAAGAAGATCATTAAAATTAATTATCATAATAGATTACCAAAGTAGTTAACATACTTATGAATACTAAAGATATTAACTAACTTCAAAAAACAAATAAGATTACGAGATATAGGAAAATTCAGGGAAAAATCACATTCTTGACGAGGAAATAATTAACCCTAAAGAGGGGAAGAAGTAACAGATCCAATCTCGTTACACGGTCAACGACGTTTGATCATAGTCATCGTAACAGACTGATCAGTTAACGAGATGTTTGATTGCATTTTCAGTCAGATAAGAACCTGAAGGGAAAATAGGGAATAAAGAGAAGAGAAGAAGAGAGAAAGAGAGGGAGATATTTGATGGGCAGCGGTGAACCAGCACCGTTGGCTAAGTTCCAGGGACACAAAAGGATAGCCAGCGAGGATAAAGGCATCGCAAACTTGTTGCGTTCCCAGAGGCGCCTTCCGTTTTCCTTTCGTCGCACCGAAGTCACCCCGGCTACCGTATTCACGCCCTTTTCACACCCATGAATCGTAGGATCGCCGATAAATTTCTGTTCAATGGCCTTGGCCTTGTGGAGAAAACTTGTTGTGTATCTGCGACAGGTTCTCACAATTACTCTTTTCGTAATTTAGTAATTTAACATGTTCAAGACTTACGTATTACAGCAGAATCTCGCTTACGCGATCATGGGTTATTCCGATAAATATTATGGATATGTATTCGTCTGTTAGACATTACAGTATATTGCCTGAATTATCAACATACTCATTTTACCATTTTCAGTTGATTTTTATGCTGTAGCATGCCAATATGTCAAAATGTAATCGTATCGTTTCATCAGTTCAGATGAGATGTGAAATACTGGGCCATTACATAAAAATAAGCAAATACTTGCAAGTGTTGAGTATAATTAAAAGCAAATACTAAATCTCTTGTGCATAATCTTCTAGTACTAGGTGTTAAGTAAGTGGTGGGAAATCTTAAGTCAAAGAGATCTATTTCTAGTGAATACTTCAATCTGTATGCATATATTTACCTTTGTAAAAGCTTTTGCCTTTGTGCATACTGTCCACTGACTTGATTAGACAGTGATAAAATCATAATCGAAATCGCAGCATCTTGCGGGATTGGTAAATCAACGATTTGCGACATTAAACGATGCATGGTATTTTGAATGATATTTTGAACAAGACGATATCTCTGCTAATGATATTCCCACGAATTCTGAAGTATTCACAGTATCAGAGATAGTCATCAGATGATATGAAACACAGCAAGAAAGTACTCGTAACGAATTACTAACTTTACAGAAGACACGCAAGTTAGCAACTCAGAAGGATTGGAAGAACAAAGATAATTATAAGATCTATATATAATACATGTAATACGAAAAAAATGATAATTTCCTCCGTTAAATACGAGTCGTTCGATTATCCAAAAAATTCGAATATCCCATCATCTTGAACGTAATTAGTTCGAATAATCGAAGCTCTACTGTATTAGAATGTATCATTACAGAGAATGATTATGTGCTTTTATAATTAGAATAAAAATGAGGGAAATTAATTCATTTCACGTTTAAATGAAGTACCCATTGTTTCCCACTTTGTTCTTGAAATTTCAAGCATTCGTTTAGATTATCTATTTTCCCTTTAATATGGAGTACAATTGTTATGTAAAAATATGGAAGGTCCAATGCACCCTTAGGGTAATAATTATGATCGAAGGGTCTGAGTTACGTCTGAGACGACAACAGAGTTCAATCTGGCTTCTACGAGAGATTCTCATCTTGTGGTGCAACGCGGCATGAAATATGCATTACATCGGGGGCATCAGCGATTTTTCGCTCGTATTGAATTACGTTGGTGTTGACTTTGCTGCATATCCTTATCATGTATACGAACACGTATTTATACGACGTACGTATCGAGCGTTCGAGTAGATGACTAACTTTTTATCAAACCTATTTATGAACTTTAATTCAATTTTCCTTCGACTAATTTTATTTTTAATATTGTTTACTGCACAATTGTTTATGCTATTCTTATAATATATGATTTGATAGTATCGTTATTAACTTAGTAGGAAAGGAGCACATAAGTATTTTATAACCCACTTCACTACTATATTCTAATTTTATCGCATCTCCGTGTATAGTCCTCCATTAGACTTTTTAGCGTTCCGGGATCCCTTTAACGTAACCCATATCTTCCCTCCTTCTCCTTCTTCGTTTAATAATTTTTTAGTACCTAGTAAACTAGTTTTTAAGATACAATGAAAGCACGCGTTAACCATTAAGGGATGCCTTTACCCTAAAAAACCACAAAGTAGCGGAAGAAAAAAGAAATTGCTTGATACTTCTATCAAGGTTTCTAACAAGCTAACAAAGTTTAAAAACGATTGAAGTTTTCCAATTATCGAAGTTCCTTATACATCGATTTGACACTTTTCAATTCGCACTGTATAAGGAAAAGAAAACAAACGCGTCAAAAAGGTACACTGATTGGAAAACACTCTTGGCCGAGATCTCTGGCAGAGTTTACAAAGTTGACAAATTGCTAAAGTTTCTTACACACCAATTGAACAATTTGCAACTCTACTCGCACGAAAAAAGAAACGTCTGCGTAAAAAAAGTACGACTTGAAGATCTGAAGATCCTAATATCTAAAAAGCGAATGAAGGAATCAAACATAAATTTTTAAAAATCTTACATCAATCTTCAAAACGAAAGGGTGCGTCTTCTAAAAAAGAAAAGAAAAAAATAAACCAACTAGAGAAGACGCTGAAGGAGCATCTAATAAGTGAGACCACGCATTCATGAGAAAGTCGAAAGTGTAAAATTGCATAAAAAGCACATAATATGAAAAGATACATAAAATATTAAAAATATAGTGCTCTGCATCAGGTATAATACTTGGCAGGTAAAACAATTTTCCACCATTCCAATTATATTCTCAAAAATATGAATTTGCATAGAAATTCGCTGTCTGCTAATAACACCAACTAAATAAGCCTTGAGTATCAAGCAATGTCGTATAGATGCACGATGAAAACGGCAACGCAAACGTGGTTATACCGCAGCTCCATCACGATGCCTCAGGATAGTTTACATGTTGAAAGAACTTGTGTATAGGTTGTAGCATGCCGGAGTGAAATGCAATGGAGTTGCCAGCTATATTATCAGTAGTCTGCTTCGATATATAGGTCAACGTTTCAGAGATTACATCTTTCATGGGGAATAAAACCTTGGTTGAACTGCTACAAGGAAACCGATATGCGGTCGATGGTATCGACGTTATCGAGCCTCGCAGAGCCGATCCACGGATGTTGTTCCGCTGTTCTTTCCTTCTGTTGATTATCGATAAACCATCCGCCAGATACGCGGATGTAATTATCGTTTCTGGTACGATTGTCGTTGTGACTCGAATGAAGCGAACCGTGAGATGAGTTGATTAATTTCGTTCGACTTTTCCAATTTTTATGTTCGTCATGTTACTCTTGTTCTAATCAACAAAGAGAATTTTAACGTTCACAGAAAAATGTTGGTATTGTAAAAAGGTAGAATTGCCTGAATCAACTGAGCTTCAAAGTCAACAGCTTCAAATTCTATCTTGAATTTTGCAAGCAATAATAAAGCTTGTCGTATATGAGGATTAGAGATGGCGTTTAACAGTGGTTTGTCACGGTGGTCGCAGAATCACGATCACGGTCGTGATCTAACTTCATTCACGCGTTTGACCGTGACTTTTCTATCTTGAGTGAATTTGCTCACTATGATCGTAATTCTCGATCTTGACTGAATTACTTCTTATAAGATACTCCGATATAGCTTACGTAAAAGTATCTGCATGCAATGTAAAATTAAAATTTAAGATATAAAATTTTCTTCGTATAAGGCAAATTTATTTCATTTGGTGTTAAAGACAGAAAATAATTCAGTTTTCTTTGCTTTCTTTTATATCGGTATTTTAAAAAACAAAATAATGATTCTTCCTTCCTATTTCGAAATCGTGATATCCATTTGATATCGTTAATGTAAAACATACAGGTTATATGATGCGCGCGAAGAACGATTATGTTCTCCACTAATCAGAAATAATCACAAAAAATCACAGATCACTATGGAAAAGCGCGGGAGAAAGAGTTATGGAAAATTGTATAGTTTTATTTTCTTTCATGAATTATATAAAACATTTAAATGTATTCTTGTGTGTATTTTTTAGAAAGCCTTCAGCTTCTTGAACGTCGTAGTGGTAGTGTTTTCAAGAGTAATCTCTTTGACAGAAATTCTGTTCACTCAGTATTCTTAAAACATCCAGAGATTTTTCTTCTACATTAAGAAATACAGAAAAATGTTTGGTGTCGTTAAACGAAATATAACTACAAAAGGAACGTCTAAAATTGATGAACTCCATTACTTCCTATTTCAAAGTGTTTTAAGAGGATCTTCCTTCGTAAATCAATTTTTGCATCCAGAAATTAGGTAACGCCAGCTGTTGGCAAAGGGAAAATTCATATTTAAAAAACATTGGTATAATAACAGTATAATAATAATAATACATTGTAGTAAACGATGCAATAATTATCATGTTTGTCATTGCATACACCGGCCACGATGAAAATAAGGGTCGGCAAGCAAAAACGAAGAGGAACTAGAGGTTAACGAAGAAAGAGAAGGGAGAACGCAGAGAATGAACATTACTAGAGCCACTCGAATTTATGAAATTGCAATTTCAGCCACGGCTTTCATCGCACTCGGAGCAATTTATCTCGCTACCAGAGCAAGGAAACTATCTAATCCTTTTCCTTATTCCCTCGGATTTCCTTTCCACTGACAATCTTAAGGGTTCTCTATGAAATTTAATTAGTAAATGTATCTCAAAGAAAAAAAAAGGGAATGAAGAGGAAAGTATAGATGGATATATATATAAATATTTTTATCTTTTTATTTATTCATATATATATAATGTAAAATATATATTAAACAATCTGGACATATACAAGAAGAAATTTAACGCTGGGGAAAGGGCGAGGATACGGAAATTTTATAATAATCTACTATTTTTAAATTCTACCCTAATCTTGTTATTTTTAATTCATGAATTGAATCTTGCACGGGAACAGATATATGAAATAAGAAAAGTTTTAATAATAATTTTCAGATGATTATTTAATAAATGATACTCTATAGAATTTAGAGTTTCTGCAAGAAATTAAGAAATTAAGAAATTAGCGAAATATATGGATGAGATCGACCTAAATACCATTTAGGAAATGGTTTCAGTTTCACTTACGGTTGTCCACAATGGCCAAACTGACAGTGTTCCGCGCACCGGTTATGCAATAAGTATTCATTTCACCGGTCTGGGGGGTTTGGGGCACATTTAATTCCGGAGCAGAATACACGAGGAACACTGTGTACGTATAAAGTACGGAAGAATTATGGCCATTCATAACCGCGAGAGCTTACAGAATTAACAGCAACGAGGCTGCGTGACACGAAACAACAGGAAACGTGGACCGCTATGCTATTTAAATCATACGTCCCTTGTCGAGACTCTAATGTAGGTCAAACTCAAATTACATACGACAAAGTATTCCGTGATATGTTTTCCACAAACATTACGCAGCATCTCGGTATACTGTCAGAAAATTTCACAATTTCCAAGAAAACTCGACGTCGTTGGTGAGAATTCTTCAGAGACGCGCGCGAAGATTTTGCGAAGAGGTGCTCAGTGAAAACGTAGTACAACGTTTGGTATTCTTGCCAAAAGTGGCATGTGTATATATGGAAAACGATATCAAATCTGTTTAATTTAAATCAGGATAGATTAATGAGATCCATATTTACTTAGGGTAGAAATTTGAAATTTATTAAATTTTATTTTTATGGTAGATTAAAATTATATTATAATTTGAAAGATTTTTCTATTAAATTTTACTCGTGCGTGATCTTAGAGTACTCCAAACGTTCACATTCTTTTGTTCCTAAATAATATTCCTAAACACATTTTTATAATACTTCCTTATATTTTTTAAGATTAAGTTATGTCAGTGCACTATACCATTCCATTTATTTGTCTAGATTTTTATGCTTGACAGGGCACGAATAGCTTAAATACGTTTTATCGACCTTCATATAAAGAACTTCCACCGCACATTACTCCCCCAATTTCTCAACCTAATGCAACCTTTCGCAAAAAAGACCACATTGAAACCACAGAAGAGAAGCGAATAATTTAACACAGAGAAGGCAGAAGTAGGATGAAAGCAGCGGGAAAGAGGCACGCGTGAATAGGGGTTGAGAAGTAACCAAAGCTGAAGACAACCAAAGCAAAAGTACATCCTCGTTCATAAGTTATTAAAATCTTTAAGAACCATTATCTCATCTGAAGCGTTTGGTTATAAAAAATTCATGTGCAATATTATAATCTCATAACTTGATATTCAGGTTATCGTTGCATTTATTGGTATTTAGTTCCATACATGCTACGAACCATTTTAGATTTAGACTTTATGCAAACTTTTTGAAGCTTTTTAATCTGATTCACTGATTTTCTCAACAGGATTTATAGAGGCAAATATATACTATCAATTTACTATATTATTGCAACACTTGCGATTAGTTTCAACAAATTCTTGCTACACTAAATCGCAATATCCCATAAACACAAAATTCTGGTTGAACAATAAAAATGAACCAATCTGCCATAGACACTTTATTTTCTGGTTCTTGATATCTTTTCTTGTCGCATCTAAAATACACGAAATTTTCTCATTCTTTCGTTAGTATATCAAAGACTAATAGTGTCTCGTAATATGCCTACGAGTTTAATTATTCTGCGCAACGCTCGAGGCTGAATTCTAAGGTGTTGAATCTTAGCTAACCCAAATAACGAAACCTCACCCTACTTATGAACGAGAATGTACACAGAACGCCGTTTCATAATGATTACGACATTCCGGTAATAAATGCAGCAGAACCAAGCTTCCCTTAAAACTCCAATTAGCAGCAGCCAGTGATTTAATTGTTTTCGAGAAGCGTGAATGTCATCGTACTCTCGCCGTGTCGAGCTTTTCTCTCGATTCAACGTTAAACACGTTCAGCACTAGGCGCGCCAGTTATACACGTTAATTTGGCGACCGTCTTCTAATTGCACTGGTGGCGAATCGCGACGATGTTAGTCGGCCTACATGGAAAACGTAAATCCAACCTGGAGACCAAAGGAGAAGTAATTTCTAGAATTACAGGAAACGCTGAACGTCGAAAAAACCTTTGACGAAGGTCTAAGCGAAGGATTGAGTCGGCACGAATTAATTGGATTGATCGCGACGGTTACTTTCCGTCCCTGTACTTCCGGTTCTTTGACTACCTTGAATGGCTACCTTGAATTTTGTGTATTTTCGGGACTTTTTAAATCTTCTAGAGTTTTCTTTGAGAAAGAGTAAGTGAAAGAAGAAGGTTGGTGTATTTGCTGTTGGATACTCTGTTATAATAATATTGAGGTACATTGTAAATTGGCTTTGAATGGATTGAGAAAACACTAGACAATTTGAGAAGATTAAATCATTAACGCGTTGACTGCAAATTTCGTACATTTTGTCCTGGAAGTAATACGTTGAAATATAATAAATCGTAATATTTAATTCTTCATAATATTTTCTGAATCATTTACATCGTTGAGAATGTTCTAGTCTATGAAATTTATCTTACTTCCATCATTCTAAAAAATATATTAACGTAGATCGCCGTAGATGTTCAGTTTAGAATTGTTAACAATTTTTAGTCATTACTTCCTAGCGATCAATGTAACGTAACTTTACTTAAAAATTAAATAACACGCAACTTCATATATTTCAACACATCTTGAAAAATAAATAAATATTAGATGGCACATTCCAACTAAGATGGTCACTATACAAATAAAATCTCACACCCTTACTGACCTCGTTCTCTGAACAATCCTCCACTTATCTGGCGACTGTACTAATTTGAAGGGCCTACAAGCGGTTCTTGGAAGTTGCGTAAATAGGGACGCGCTACTTTTAAAGGAATGCAACGGATCCGAAACGAAATGTTCGAAGGAGAAACGGACGGTCGTCGTTAGCCAGGAGTTAATTATAGACAGGAGCGCGTAATTTTGGCCGCGTTAAGTTTATATTCATCTGTCACGCTCTGAAAAGGTTCACTGCACCCGGTTACACCGCGGCACCGGCTGATACGACGCGCTTCGCGAATTCGAAATTAAATGTTTCACCCGTTGTAACCTCGCTTGCAGAGAATTATGCTACCACTACGCCTTTGCCAGGAAACCGGCAGCCGTTCGCTTTGATCTCGTCTTCCTCGCTTAACCCTTTGGCCAGGCAAGTTATTGCGACAATAACGTGGATAGCCGAAATTTTCCCTATTATTTAATCGTGTACAAAATCAGGAAATGCATTTTACAAACGAAATTTAATAACGGATAATGTAATACGAATGATTTTATACTTTTAGATTTATATGTAACATTTGAGTAGTAGTGTTTCCAATTGGAATGTGGAATTTAATCGAATATGTACATGGTCCTCATTGGCAGATTGTAACAGAAATTTTATATTTTGTATAAGAAATTGTATAGAAACTTTAAATTTTCCAATTTACGAATGCACTTCTTTCTTTAAATCTTCTTTAAATACTATAATTATAAAATATTAGATACTTACTAATATAATTGTACGAAAAACACTTAATTCAGTAGTACAGTACAGTAAAAACAGTATATAGTATACAGATAACAGTAAAGAAGTATACAGATCTATTTGTTATAAAAGTTAGTAGGTTTTGCGGTCGCGTTTACAACAGTATGAATTCACATAATCGTGTAACCCATTTACAGCATCAACATCAACAAAAATAACTGTTTAATCACGCGACTTTCTCCACTATACCATCAAGGATCATCAGGAAAAAAAACACAGACAGATATCATGAAAACATCGAGGAAAACGTTATCATTTAGTAAGACAATCGCCGCTCTAAACCTGGAGACAATGATTCCTCGTGTTCCCTCCACACTGTCACACAACGACCAACGATGCGAGTGCCCGGCGGCTTCACCGAGTGCACGCTGCGCGAGTTCCTCCTGCATTCGATTCTCCTTTCAATGAGGCATCAGTAATGCGGCAGCGTGAAAAGGAGAGAAAAAGAAAAAATTGTCGGGTTCGGTGAAAGATGCACGTACTAACATACATCTAGAACGATGTGTATATGGGCCATATGAAATGCATTATACCCGAACGATCGATTCCGTTGCATATTCAACGGGGCTCAAGAGGGAACAGGAGAAAGCTAAAGGTGCATTGTTAACGCGCGCACAAAGTGCCGTGCTCGGTAAACATATCGGGGAAAAGACTACTGGGTCACGATGTCTACTACCTTTTTAATCGGGCTGCAAGTATATTATTCCCACCGTAATTTCAGAGGGCGAAGCGAGTACGTTCTAATGTATTAGCAGCGACGATATTCTCGACACGAGAAATCCTCCTGGGAAGTGGCCTCCTCGAATTCAAACGCGCGAAAGATATAAGAAAGAATTTTGTAAGCCGGCAAATCGAGAAATTTTCTCCATTTCTACCTCGGGTTCTACGAGGTAAGGTAAGATAAAGAGGAAATAAAGGATAAATTTTTGGCGGCGTGAAAAGTTGCGTTCGGAGAAGGAGATTTTTGCAGATTATTGTTGTCGTGGTTAGTCTTGATGTGGGAATATTTCGTTGGGAATAATTTCAAGAGCTTTGCAATTCGAAGAAATATTAAGGTTAGAAGATAAATGTTATGTATGTATATTAATTTTGATAGAACATTAGCAATTCTGTTATCACCATTGTATTATCTATTTACACAGGCTCGTGAAGACGTTCTAACACTTATCACAGAAAATTCTTATGTATATATACATGTACGTTCTCGCGTTAGTTTCGAACTTTTCCAACGGAATCATCATAGTCGAGTTTCATTAGAATGCTAATGAAATTTTAACGTGGAAGTATAACACGCGTAATATATTCGTAAAAAGTTTCTACAAATGCTCGAATGTAATGTATGTCCGTCTGTGATCAGTTTAACGATCCCATTGAAACTGTCAAAAGAAAAATAAAGGAAATAAAGTAGAAACAAAAAATAAGGAAGAACAGAGAATTTTCATCAATGTAATTGCCCAAGGCAATTAGAAGATTCAGGCTTAACCGCATCACTCGAGGCTAATTCGAAGCTTACAAATTCTACCGCAATTTCCCGCGAACTTGTAAAGTATGAAATTCGGTTTCACGTATAATTTGTAGCTTGTCTTTCGAGAACCAGGTTCGCATTATATTCCTTTCTGTTTGCGAGACGCTGTTGCGACTCGCCAAATTGCTTTTCCACTCTTTATCGAACGCGAAACTTCTCTCTGAACCTCTGAAAACTGCTCTCACGAGCAAGGCGTGTTTCTATTTGCATTTGAAACGTGGACCCTCTTTTCTGGGTTCCTCTTGTTCTTCGACTAGAGCGAACCAGAGAATTGCTCATTTAATGGTGTGCATGATCCGCGAGAAAATTGAAGTTTCCAACCTGTTCGTGCGGAACGTTGTTTACCGGCGATGTTTTTTCGATTTCTTTTTCGTTCGCTCTCCTGAGATGATATCTCCGCTCATATTGCTCCTCTCGGCGATTCGTTTAATTGTGATTAGCTTCTGCTGTGCTGTTCGCAAGAATCGCAATCGATGCAGATGCAGCTTCTAACTATATTTTTGACACATTAATCCACGTTTAACTATCGCAATTCTAGTATTTTTATGTGACCTTTATAATTTAATTCGTAGATTGGTATTTTATAATTATTATTATTATGTTAATAAATTGTCATTTAAATTTATTAACAAGATCGTCATGGAATAGTAATATCATGTCATGTTAAAAGATTAGCTTTTAAAAGATACTTTTAATATAGAAAGTCTATTATTGTTATGCAATTTTTATAATTTAATTCATAGAATAATTCCATAATTATTACTGGATGACCTTGATTCTTAAATTGTTAATTTATTAACACGATCGTTATGGAATGATGACATCTTCTAAGGATTCATTTTTAAAAGATATTTTTTATATTGAAATTTCATTATTTTTATGATTTCACGCATGAGGTAATTTTCTATCGTCAATATCGAATGATCCCAGCTCTATAAAATTGCAGATTTATTAGGAACGACTCGCAGCCGACAATCGAGATACAATTAGCGAGTTGGAGAATATACAGCGCAGGGCTGCTTCGCTTCAGATTCCCTGTAGCGATCCGCGTGAGTCACGGAGAAAGCTAGAGAGAGGAAGAAATATATATGAAGAGAGAAGAGTTTTGAGTGGTCTTTTTCCTCTGTGGCCTGATTCAGCTCGCTTCGCGGTGGTAAAAATAAAGGAATGCAAATTTAATTACCGGAGTACTCGGCACGTCGACGAATCGCGGGGAGCTACATACATTTCGCAAGTACAGACCCATGACATTTCGCAAAAATTTTAGTTCCAATTAATCTTGTCACCATATTTCCCCGCGTTCTCTCTCCTTCTGCAAAATATCTAACGATTGGCCCGCGTGTAACGTTATTATATGCGATATTACGATCGAACAAAAATGACAATATCATTTACGTTAATTGACAGGACAGATCTCTACCATAAGTGAATAAATAATCTCCATTTAGTGCGATGCAATTCTTTTTTCCGTCCCTCTGAATAACGATTTAATAATTCGTCCAATCAAAAGCTAATGCTAATATGTAATGCGTAATTGAATAAATTATGTCGTTGTTAAATAAAATAGCAAGGAATTGTGCGATAATATTTGACTGACTTTTTACATTATTTAGCTATGTTTAGGTATTCATTAATGTATAAAATATTAGATAATGTTTTAATAATTCCTCTGTACGATAGATTTTGTATTACGGCATATAATGATACATGGCATGTGCTGTCGATACGATGTCCATCACTGCCTCCATTAAACTGTCATTCTGAATCGCTCATTTTTCAAATGCAATTCGTTTTATTCAATTTTTCACATAAAATCCATTTCTTTCCAGTTAAATTGTAGTAAAAAGTATTTTTAAAGAATCTGTGCTTTATACATATAGATAATATCTATGTAATCTCCATTTTATATACATATATATTTATAATATATAATAATATAATATAAGGAGAATATATATTTATTCTCTATGTCATATATCATAGAAAATATTTTTCATAAAGAGCAAACTAGAACCAAAACTCTATTAACATCAAATGTACCATTTAATAGAACTAAGCATCCATTTTCATATCTTTGATACAGCATCACCTGAACGATATTACTAAACCATATTTCGATGCACGTCGACTGATTAAAGCACTGCACAATATAAAATAACAATGTGTGATTAAGGTAAATCCTATCTTTTAGCGCCATAAATCGCTATTATTCACGTTCGAATAATCGCACGAATGGATGAAAAAGAAAAATCAGTCAAATGGGTTGCGAGCTTTCACGCGCGTGAACTCACGCATCACGTGAGCATTATGCGTGCCTTAACACCAACCGTAATGGATTAATCCCCTTTTTACTGTGCCTTCCATACAGAATCGTATTCCCAGCGCGATTCACTGTCACATCGAAGGAAATGTCATCCATCACTCGGGCTGTCTCGAAACTGTGTGCTCGAAAAAACGCTTGACAGACGAACAGACGGATATGTGTTCAACATAAGCCGATTTGATAGGGAAAAGGTGAGTCTGTATCCGTTTTGAGGTCTATATATATACACCCATCTACAGTTGCAAGGAATAAAGGTGAGTTGCTATAGCGTAGAATTTACACGTACTCCGTTCGAAGCTAGGGATAAGTAGTATTAGACAGTCACTGAACGGACAAGTCGATTCTACTGGGAATATGCACGAAACACGCTGCGCGCGTCTGTTATATACGTGCAAATAGCTTCAGCAGCAGCTAATTTTAATGAAATATTTTATCGTATTAACGTTGGACGAAGAATCGTGGGTTTTAAAAATAAGATTTGAATTACGGTGAGTTCTGTGTCAGCTTATAATACTGATAAATCTTTTAGTATCTTGAAGTTTTATTCCAAAGGTTTTTCTTTTGATATTGTGGGCATAGAAATTGAAGCCAAGCTGTTGGAAACCAAACAGCTTCTACTTTTTGTAAATCTCAATTTCATTATAGAGATACCGAAATAATGTTCGGCTCCCAGGAAATGGATTATTCGGATTAATTCGGTCTAATAATTCAAAGAATAAAATGGCAAATGTAGTCGATTGCTAAAGATCTCTTCGCCTTTTAAAATTTTATTCCAAAGCTCTTGCTTATATCCTGGTCACAGCAATATTAATCGCGGCGGGTGAATAATGGTTGAAAAATTGAAATTGGCGTACAGAATTGGGTCCATTGTTAATTTCTTTGATCCTCTGAAATTTTATTCCACAATTTTTGCCAATATTATGGTAACAGGAATGTATTAATTACTGAGAGTGAATAATGGCGCAAAAAATGGAATTTAAATGGCGATCCATTGCTGAGTTCTCTTATTTTTTGAAACGTTATTCCAAAGCTTCTATTTATATTCATATTTCAAAATTATTTTCCCAATTATATCAGACATCAAATCTTCTGTTTTCTGTAGATTTCTCGTTTCCCTTAAATTATTGCTAATAAAATTTTCCCTGGTATGAACCGTAAAAGTCAATTCTCGTGATTTTTCAAGAACTTCCCGATGCGGAGGAGCAACCTTTATACCAGGAACTTCATAAAAATCGAGAATATATGTGAACGAAAAGGGGGAAACCGCGAGGGAAAGAAAGAAAAGAGACGATTCACGGGAAAGCATAGCAGGGTACTATTCAGTAGCTTGATAAACACACCGCACGGAGGAAAAGGCCGGAAAAGAGTGGAACAAGAGTGGAAAAAATGCGGAAGAGCGTCTCCTGATCTGCATTTTTCATTTAGTCCCTGTTCCCTTCGGATAAAATGCATTACCGAGTGCTCGCGTGAATCATACTGCACCCCATACGGACCACTGGTTACCATGGATGAGTAGCAATTCGGAATAACAGTGCAAACAGCATTGGTGTGGTTGTTCGTTCATGACATCATCGTATATTTAATTTTGTATACACCATTTGCATATCGAGCCCGCTTTGCATTTTGTTGGAACTTCAGATTTTTAAATCAGCAAATTTTCAAATCAATCAATCCCTTTCTTTGCTTTTTACAAGGTCTCTGAATATCGTAGTGCAAGTAGGGGAGTTTTAGTTCGTTGCCTTCCTATTTTGGAATTTATATTCGAATTAATACTTGTGTTAGAATAGGCTATGGAAATTGTGTTCGTTTATACGATGGAACATAAAATTCTTTTGGAATCTTCTTTAAGCATATTATTATTTGTAAAAGGTAAACTAAAACAAAGTATTCATTTATGTTTAAATTTCCAAATTGGACTGATGGTCAATCAACACTTTAACGAAGGAATATACCAGTTTTCGGTTCACTTAAAAATTTCATTAACCATGACAGATGATTTTTAAACCTAAAATATAAATATTTGAAATAACACGTAACTCGAAAAACGTTGAAGGAAATATTAATATTAATAGAATATGAAGAAGATATGGAAATATTAGTAGAAGCCTTTCTAATATAGATGTAAATTTTCATATCTCAAGCCAAAATGCAACGATTTGAAGAAAAATTGATGAATTTTCTCTTATTTTTTGAACGTGTTCCGGAAGGATAAAAATAAAACTAAGTACGTCGACGTCGGTGAAGCGTTAACCTCCTAGATAGCAGAGAAGTTGTGCAGTTCTCTGAGGCGGGAATTACTTGAAACGGAGAGGAACCAATTTCTCTAGCTTCCTCGCTTTCAGCGATAATTTCGTTAGAAATACGTCGAAGAAACGATCGAAATCTGAACATTACTGGCTTCACGCTCGATTTCAACTTCGAGATATGTCTCGTGCAGAATTCTCTCGCGTGCACCCTCATTCCTTTTCTCCCCAGGTATTTTTCACCGGTGCTATTGATCATTTTCGTCGACAAGGTGTGAGATTGAAAACGTGTCTGTTCGTACCGGCGCGGACAATTTCCGCTGCGTCCTCGTTTTCGACTGGAGGACCTCTTTCTGTTAATTTTAGAAAGAACTGTCAGTTCTGAATAGAAAATAAGGAAAAACTTCATGGCAAGATGCAGATAATTCATTTTGTTTACACTCGTTGTGTTTATACAACTTTTCTACATTATTTTACTGTTTGGTCTTCGTTGAATTAAAGACCGCGCGTGGCTGAACGTGTCTGACTAGTTACTGACTAATACTACTTCTCGCTTGTTATAATAGGAAATCAGACAATAAATCTTCGTTCCAGGAAAATTTCAACTAATATAAGAAATTATTTCTTGATTTCGCTGCTCTACGTTTACGTAGAATTTAATTTATCCTTTTGGGAAAACTCCAAAGTGTTTTATGGGCATCTATTGAAAACATATAGCATCCACTTCGAGTTATATAGATCCGAGCGCAGCAGGATTAACCGTTTCCTCGACTCAATAGGAATATTCAATGCCATTAACTCACTCGACGATCGAACGAAGAGGCGAAAGCCGATTCTCAAACAAAGAACGCAACACAGTGGATTATCCTTGCCGATCTAGCAGCAACAGCCACTATCCACAATCGTCGTGCAATTAATTACGTGCTGGCCGTTTAATTACGTTAATTTCAGGAATACCGCAACGATCACCGGCATCAGACTCGTTTGGCAAACGTGTTTACGCGTTTATGTATGTGATTCCCTATGTTCGATAATTGCACGCCCCTGTTTCCTATATTTCCTTTCAATTTTATCATTTTTTCCCAGAAAGATAGCTGCAATTCCCGGCGAATGCCTATGAGTAGCGAGATACGCGAGGCGAAAAAACGAATGGAGAAAGGAGTGGAAAAAGAACAACAAAGGAAGATATGGAAAAGGAGAGAGAAGGGGTGAGAGAGAGAGAGAGAGAGAGAGAGGACGAAAGAGAGAGGAGGAGTAAAAAAAGAAACAGTAAAATGAAAATTCACGAGGGTGTGCGTGAGACGCTGCTTCGTTTCATTTCCGTGGAAAATTTATTGGATATATCGACGGGTAGGGTGAGTGGCAGCGGCCGTTTAATTAAATCAATAATAAAGGGATAAATAAACTGCGCGATTCCGTATGGATGAGTTTTCATCCCGTGATTTTCGTTCGATGAAACTCGTTACACGAGTCGATGATATTTATACGGAAACGACGTCGCAGCGAACCCGATATAAATTTTTGATGATATAACTTTCAGCTTCGGAATTGTTGATTCGATGATTGCTCGGGTGTTTATTAAGAGCGTGGTAAAAATATCGACCATTTGCACGAGCCTCATACATTAATGTTTGTTAATCACAGTTCCTACTCGAAGCTCGCTTTATTAATATTTGTAATTTATTGGAGAATTGGAAAGATTTGAATTAATATGCACCGTTTAATTAGATGTAAAGGTATGTTTGTTCCTCTGCCAGGCGGAAGGATGTTCGTGAATGTAATTATAAAAATTTCGCTATCGAGCAAACTTCGCTCGCTGCGTGTAATTTTATGGAATACGAAATGTAATCGGCGGACTCACCTGTGCATCTGCGAGGATGCGCCGCATCAAAGCCAAGGTGGGGTGCGACGTGAGGTCATCTTCGAGGGCAAGTGCTTCACCTTCTTTGTTTAAGCGGTTTAAGGTATTGAGGGCTGCAACACAATATAAATAACCTTGTAATATGAATCTTGTAACATCATCTAAACCAAAAGGAGATAGAAAAAATGGGAATAAAGTAGGAAGAAAAAGCAAGCAAGCCAAAGTTCGTCTGCAGACTGTACCATTTTTAGTTTAATTAATTAGGTTACCCAGAATTTTATAAATTATGGATTCAATTAATTTTATCGTAATAATTACAATAATAAATAAAAACTGTGTCATTAAATCTTACGATGGTCGAACTTACAGTAACTTCCATTTGAAATATTTTTTGGTAAAATAAAAATCCCAAGATTAACTCCTTAAATCATTTCATCATAAAAAATTCCATAAATTCGAGGAAAATACGAAAAAATCTTCGTTAAAACACTTTGACGACTGGCGTCGCGTAGACGTGACTTCGTTCTGCCATCTGTTGTCGACTGCCGTCACGTTTACGTGACTTCAGCCTTTCTTTTAATTTAATCGCCACTTGAGCGTGAGACAAACGATTCCGTGTTTGGAAGTGTTCTACTAAAGTAAAGCGATTTACGAATGCGCTGAAAAGACCGGCAATTTGTGAATCTAATGATCCAGCGAAAGTGAACGGTCAGAAAATGATCATAATCCCAATTTCTGTTACTGAAGATAATATGATAAAGATTGGATAATGATGATGGTTTCGATGCAATTTCTTTTTCATTCATTTCTGAAGATGTATTCGAATTATAACAACAGACAATATAAGATGTACGCCGAAATGCGCAACGACAAAATTTTAATTTCTTGAAACAAACTTCTTTAACTCGAAAAAAAAGGCCAAGATTATAACGTGAAAATTCAAAGGCAGGGTTAAAGACAAAAGACCAGGAACCATGGGATTTGTGCTGACAAGATGGCCGTCGTTTCCTGACTCGTTCATCTCGCATTACCTTCGCTGAAGTCGTTGCTGCGACGGGATAATTGAATTCTCAGAGCCTGGTGCTCGTGGCGCGAAGGTGGAAAGGCCCGAGGGGTGCCAAACTGTTATCGACAAGCTCGTTTCGATCATAGATCAGAGACGATGAGCTACGCCATCCCTATGTCTCGTCCTTTTCTTCCTCCTCCTGATACATCGCCTTCGACTTTCTCGAGTGCGCTTTGATGTACAACTCGCACGAGAAACTTTCGTTTGAATTGTTTCGACATCGATTCACTGAATTCGAATCGATGTTCCATGGGTTACCGATCGACTGTTTTCGATTTTCTATCGATACTTTCTGTCGATTCGCAATACGTTTGTAGTCGAAAGTTTTGAAACGATCGATACATGGAATGGTAAGCGAAATAAATTTGATTTTTCTCGATTTAGACGATTTTAAGATCTTCAGAGTGTCAGGGTATACGGTGCTTGCAATAATTATAGACTCAAACGCGGTTGCTGCATTATTTCTCCAATATTTCCGAGAAACCATTACTCGTGTCTGGATGTGTCAAGTGAAATCGTTTTTGTAAAGGGTAAGTTGAACGCTGTAGAATATCACGAGATGTTACATGACGAATTATTGCCTTTCATAACTGAAATAGGAGATCAAAAGACTATTTTTCAAGAAGACAATGCTCTCATTCATACAGCCGTCGTTATAGAAACATGATTTCAAGATTTCGGAATGGAATTTCAGGAGTCACGAAGAAGTTGAGAATTTAGAATTTTGGGAAATAAGGTAAGAAATTTGAAAATATGGTCAGACTGAAATAAATTGAAAAATTAGAATCTTTGAATTTTTGAAATACGTAATTTACGTATTCGAAACTTAGACACTGAGATAAGCTGAAGGTTGAGAATTTTGGAAGTTGAAATCGACCAAAAATCCATAATTGAAACTGCGATCAATCATTGAATTTTGAAAATTGGGATCAAGTGAGAATTTGCAGATTTGGAAATTTGTTTGAAAATTGGTTGATAGTGAAACCGGAACTGTGAAGGTAGATCTGTCGAAAAACGGGATTAATTGGAATTTAGAATTTTAGACATTGGGAACAATAGTAGATTGGCAAATTCGAACAAGGTTGAAAATATCGTTCTTCAAAAATTGAATTAAATTCAAATTGTCGAACTTTGAAAACTTAAAAATTCCAATGATATCGAATAACATTCAAATTATTTTTTTTCTAAACTATACAAACATTTAATGTTTCTATCTTTGAGTTCTAGTAAACTTCATCGATTATATCTTTAAATTTAACAAGTTCTCTTAACTATTTTATATTAAAATGTTTCCTTTTAGTCGTAAAAGTCCATTAATATTACGTCATGTCTTTTTCTTGTGACTTTCAATTATATTCACAGGTAATATGATATTACAAATATAATATTATTAAAATGAATAACACGAACAAACGTAATATCATTGATACGTGATAAGATATTTTCAGCAAATACTAATGAACATACTCAGAAGTTTCATAATAAAAAAGTTTCCTATCGATTACCTCGATATTACGAATATTTCTGAAAGTTTTATCTTCTAGAGAGGATTCCGAATCGATGAACATTCTCGGTAATTTCATTTTATTCCTCATCCAGGCGATACAAATAATTCATGGGGTAATTGCGTTAAGTTTATTCTGCTCACACCTTCGACCAAGTGTTACATCCTTTCATCAAGAAGTTGTACGCAGCGAGTAATTAAGCGACGAGATAAGAAATCCGTTTCGTTGCGCCCCACGTAACGAACCTTTAAACATTCTCGCTTAATTAGTTTTCAAATTCGAGCAATTACACCATGGCCGAAAGCGAACACCGGCAATTACCCGACTAACGAAGTTACCAACAATCTTTGCCGTGTAAATAAGTTGCTCCGGCCAGTTAACAGATGAAAATCAAGCGTTTATTAATTCCTCGTGAATCTTTTATTTCAGTATTTAATCGTAATTTATTCGATCATTGACTTGATCACAAATGTTACGGTGGATTGAGCGTTGTAATACGATTTGTAGAGAATTCTATAGTGAATTTGCCCGCATAGAGAACCGCAGAGAATTATTTCCTAATTCTAGGATTTGCAGAAAGATTTCTAGAAAATATCATGTTGTAAATATTACTAATATTGTCGTCGCCTGAACGTGAAGATATTAAGGGAAAAACGTTAGGAATGAAAATCTCGCGTGAAAAATTCAGAATTTGCAGCGAGATGTTCGTAGAAAATTCTACATTTCAAACATTAATATTGTCGTCACGTCGTCCGGATTTAAGAATATACAAGAACAAATTTTGTACAGAGAATTCAAAATGTGCAATAAATTGTGCATAAAATTTATTACGTCAGAAAATTTTAAGAATAACATTTCTTATAGAAAATTGTTTAAAATCCAACGACATTTTTTAGAGTTTGTGCTTTAAAAATATCTGATATTGGGAAATAAAATGTCATACTGTATGAAATTTTCTTCACACTATTCAGATATTATCCACAATATTCATTGCACGTTATACTACGTAATACAATGGGAGATTATCAGGAACGATTGGGGTAATGTGTAATTGACGGAAAACATCGAAATTCGATGACATTTTCCACAATTCGGAGCACTGTACTGTTTTGGTGGATATCGATGCATTAGTACACCTATCGAACTCTCATAAACGTCAATGTAGCAAGCTCTCGAAACTCCTCTCTCTCTTTCTCTCTCTCTCTCTCTCTCTCTCTCTCTCTCTTTCCCAATCCTTCGTTCAATTCGATACTCGATTTATATCCCATCAAATTCTCATTTATTAGAAAGTATCGAGATAAAATTTGAAGTACGTAGACGGTTCGTTACGGACGTGAACTTTTGTAGATAAAGCTAACATATGATCGACGTTATATTATTAAAAATAAAAAAGTGGTCAGTTCAAAAGTTTCAGCATTTTTAAGCATGGCTCTATCGAAGAACAGTAAAGTTTCTGAAAGTTGAGATAAAAATGACAGATAGAAAAATGTCTAAAATATCTTGAACGTTTAATTGGCCAGTTTAAATAAGATTTTAATAGACTTTTTAATAAGTAAGAACTTTCATTGGGAGTGATCAAACAGATAGGTTGAAGAATACTATGAAAACGAATATTATCCCGATCAAAAATACTACATATAATCATAGAATAATTAACACAGGATTTATCAACGATTAAGGTATAAAACCTGTACGAAAGAAAAATCGCAAATTTACAAAATTTCTGGAAAAGCACCAATTAATCGTTCCGATTCGTTTTAGTTTAGATTCGATAAATCGCTCATTTCCCTTCTATTCCGTCGGATATTCACATTAAATTCTGCGCTTTCGTTCGTTAGAGAGTGAAAGATGTTTAAAAATCGTGATATCCGTTTGATTGTCCACCTTAATATCTTTTCGTATTCCTTCGGAGGAGATGGTTTTACGTTTGCAGAGAGTTAAGACAGGCAAGTACACGCATCGGGTTACGGTCAGGTATGTGCATTAAGGCACATAAAGGGCTTACGTAGACGTAGGCGACCCTCCCAGCTGGTATATAGGTCTACGTGCAAACACGCAAGCACGTTAAGTGCGCTTCCAGCACGAGGTTGCTATGAGACCAGCAGGGAACCGCGAAGGGGTTAGCCTGATATATGGGATAGCTTGATATTATGCGCCTCCGCACAGACCGGAGGAATATTCTTTACGATCTTTCCTCGAAAATGAAACCTATTCGATACGTCGAGATATAGTCGACAAAATAGCCAGCTTTTATTTAACTTCGCGTGCAGATTCGTACTATTTTTGCAGACAGAAGATTAACCCTTTTATTGCTATTCGGTTGTCCGAAAAGTGTCATTCTTTTACAGACACATCTTTTACAAGGAAGTATTTTTACACAAACATGAAACCGAATCTGTCGAACGTTGCGATCTTGATTTTGATAGAACAAAATGGATCATACATAATTCGATAAAATAATATAAAACAGAAAATGTTGTGCATCCATTATTTCCTTATAAAACGAAAGAAACTTTTCGGACGACCTAATATAAATGGTATTATAAATATTGTTGTAATCTTCAATTAGTAGTAATTGAGTAGCTTTTAATTAGTAATAATTTTATACTTCTATTTGTATAGAAATCAAGAATGTTTCAAAATATAAAATACCATAACACGTATTTAAAAAAAAAATAATAAAGTTAGTCTATTGTAATAAAAATAAACTTGTCTGAGCTAGTATAACGAAAATAAACTTCACTGAAAGAATATGATAAAAAGTTAAAGGTAATTTTATAAATAGCACTTTTATTGGCAATATATAATTACTATCGACTAGATCAGCGTTGTTACATCTCATCAAAAACTTTTTATCAAGGTTTAAGGAATAAAAAGTATCCGTAAAAAACATAGATAAAAAAGACACTAAATACAGATTACATGGAACTACCTATACAACTTTAATTTATTTTCAGAGTTCTAAGATCTTTAAAACTCCGCTATAATACCTTCAATACGATTTATAGCTGTGAGATCTATTATTAATCTTGCTGTAGTACTCGAATTTTTTAGTCCGACTCACGCTCAACAAACACGAACAAGCAAGAGGAATTTTTGTTAAACATTTTAACAAAAATTAGTTAGTTTTAGATAAGGTTAAGGTTTAATTTTAATACAAAATAAAAAGTGTTTCTCATTTTCTGCGACACTTCTCAAAATGATATTTTACCTCTTTAAAAAGCACTTTTCAATATATTGAGGTTTGAAAAGATCAAATTGTAAAGTATTGTCGTATATTAAAGCATCTTTCTATTAAAAATGCTATTTTCCACGATTTTTCTTAAACCTTTCACCCGCTCCAGCTACTCACTCTTTTTCTAAAAGCAATTTATTAGAAGATTAGAGACTTCTTTCAAAGTCAGTTTCAGCTGCATCCTCTACGATATTGTGCTTTATGGAATAGCAACGACCAATCACCAAGAAAGCCCCATGTGCACCATGGTAATCCATATACCACTTTTTTTTCCTGCAAGACTCACCTTCCTCGAAAGGCTGCGCCCGTTTAGCGAATGCCCTCGAGAAAACGCCGCGCGGTTTCGAGGTCTCCACGCCGTTTTCTACGGCTGCGCTCATTTTTCTGAGTGGTCCTTCACGGAGCTTGTGTTCCCAGGATGAATAAAGGGACCATCTGAAATTCACGTGACACTCAACATCTTTGTTTAAAGAATCCGCGGTCATGGTGCGAGAGCTTTGATACGAATCACCGTTTGACGTTCCTGGAATCACTTCTCACCCCCTAATTAAACGATTGAAACGATTTTCTACCGTAAAATAATTCTCCCTTGTTATTAGGTTTCAATTGTATAGACGATCTTCTTTTCTGTTATTAAATTTAGAAATTATTAAATTATTAAATTTGAGAAAATAAAAGATATTTCATGAGCTTGGATTTTGAGATATTAGAAGTACTTCTTATGCTTAAAATTGAATTTGTTATAAGTTTAGTAATTAAAAATTTACTATACTATAGTATTTGTTATATCAAATATTTGCTATATATTTCTTATCTTTATTTCATTTTATTTTTTTACTTTTTATATATTTATCATATATATTTTGCTATATAGTTGCTATAAATGTATACTTAATAAAATACGTATATATAAAAATAATAGTAGATACGAATAAATCGTCAATTCAATTGGTACTGATCTGTCTAATGATACACTATTGAAATATCGTACCACAATGGTAAGTAAAATTTAAAACATATATCTAGATACAGAAGCACGTAGAACCTGCAAGTCTCGCAACACGGTGCTACAGAAAATTAACGGAATTTATGTCACTGCTCATTATTACAAAAAAATGTTACATCATATACTCCATTTCACCATCTTGATTCGTTTCATAACGATGAGAATACAATGTTCCCTACGATTTCACCATTTCCACTTATCACCAAGATTCCAACAGATAATAAAAAAGAAAACTCTGGACGATCTACATATCTGGTTTTCACACATTTTCTCCAACGTACACTATTATTTCCGCTGCAGTAATATTTTGCAATTTTCCTATTGCCCCGGAATATATCACCTTGGCTACGTAACAATGCATCATATTACATCACTATAGATATTCGCACAATGTCCCTAGTTAATTGCTGTTCTTCAATCAAGAGTTTCCCTTTAATTAAATGTAGATTATCTGATTACGGAGTAGAGATTACAACGAAGAACTGCCGGTGGTACGTCAAAGATTAAAAGCAACAAAGGGTGAAATCCCGTACAACATTGCATTCAAGGTTCTCTCTTTACGAGGCCTGGATAACATAGCATTAAGTCTACTCTGTTTAATTACTAAATCTTTATAATCTTCGCGAGCATTTTAATGTTTTGTCCAATGGAAGGCTGTTCTGGGAGATCTAACGATGACGTTAACGATTGTTTAAACATGATCAAATTGCGACCACCGATTTTAGAAAGGAAAAAAGTAGAACGGTGCTAAAAATCTTGATACTAAATTCTTTTAACGATAAAAATATGAGTGGAGGTTGCAGAAAATGGCAGGCTGAAAATCGTAGTGATGTAGGTCGAGATTTTGAAGTTTTGGATTTATAATTATCCATTTTAATCTTCAAACATATTACTCCTTTATTTTCATCATTAATTAAATTGTAATTTTACTGTGCGTTTGACACGTGTTATTTGCAAAAATATAATATAGTAATAATAATATTATACCAAATATCTATTGTACGTTTATGTTTAAACTTATAGATCTATGTCGATAGTTATTTACCTAAAACTTATTTTACACTTTCAATACTTTTTACTTAATTCTGCTCTAATCCTAAATCATATCATACTAGCAAATTTTCTTAGATATACATCACTGTAACTTTAGCCTTTGTTCTTATTCACACTCTATTGAACTCTATCGTTTTCTTTGCTTTCTGGGTAAATGATTTGGAAAAATATAATGGATTTTTTGTAACAATAAACACAGATCATTATTTCACGAAGAATAGGAATGGACTTACACCACTATGATTCTCACTCCTGCTATTGAGAATAGTTGATTTTCTTTTTCGAGGTGAATCTGATTCAAGAAAATGAAAGACGATTTATGGAGCGTGAATCTCTGTGATATAAAACATTTCTATGGGAAAATAAACAAGTGAAAACTGTAGTTATATTTCTCGCGGAGAGAACAAAGATTTATAGAGTGTCTGCAAGTGGTATATTTTCGTGAAACGATCCTAGAAAGCAAAAACTTCTGCAATTATTTTCTCAAAGACTACGCGAATTAAATTTTATATATATTTCATTTAAAATACTTTATGAATTGTACTCTCCCATTCGCAAATATTATATCACTCTTTTGGAATTGCATTAATATTGTAATTATTATTCTATTAATATGTAATTATTCATATAAACTTCTCTACTCTTATATATTTTGAATCATACAGAAACCATGTGAATTAGTAACACGCAAGACTTATTAATATTTAGAGTTACGTTGAAAGGTTGATAAACTTTTGCTTTAAGCTTCACAACTCTGGTTTATCGTCCAGGCGTAACCCTTAGAGCGCAAGCTTTGACAACGGATATCTACAGCGATGGCAGGATAAACATCCCCTAAAAATTCGAGGCTTACGGTCCCTCGTATTATTAAGAGTACTGTGTATGTACATACACATCGTTCCCCCTCGATAGAACTCGATATTCGATCGTCATAATTTATCATTATAGAGGGAAAAGGACGCGTTCGATAAATCCTCATTGCGTTCGACCAAGTTTGCTCGTTGATTTACGCGCCTTACTGTTAGTGACTTTAGTCATAAGGGAGACACGGTATCCATGGGACTATGGTGGCTTTTTGCCAATACAAAGCAAAATGGAAAATAAATGAATAAATAAATAAATGCTTTTGATCATAAGAGAGACACGATATCTGTGAGCCTGTGATGGATTTGTAATATACAAAGGAGTATGGAAAATAAATAAATAATAAACAAACAAAATAAATGAAGTGGAAAATCGAAGAAGAAATCATGAGCCAATGGTCAAGTGTATTATTAAGATATCTATAATTTCATAACAATAGAAACAATAGATTGTCTTCGAATAGAAAATCGAAGACAAATAAATTAATGATTTGATCGTTCAAAATATTGATGATCCAAGTGATACGAATATATTTTTGTAATCTTCTAAATAATCTATTCCGTTCAATATTCTGTTCAAAAATAAACACATCAATAATTTAATCGCTTAAAATATTTATAATCCAGGTGATAAAAGTTAATTTGGTTTTGCCAATTGATTGTTTAACTGCGGTGGATTTGGCTGACATTTTGCTGCAAATAGAATATAAAAAAGGTGAGTACTAATTTTTAATCGAAATTATTTCAAATTAACACACGAGTTATAAAGTATCAAATTTGGGAAATAACTGTTTATTACTACGAACATAATAATTCCTTATTGTTAGATACACATTAAAACAATTGAATGAGATAATGGTACAGAAGTTTTCAAGTTAAACTATGTTCAATTAGAATCTTTAGTTACTACAAAAGTTTCATACTACGAAACTGCTGCAATTACACGTTGCGATTAAAAGAGAATAATTACACACACAGGTAGGAAGATCGAAATGAATCAATTAAACAAATTAAAAGACGTAAACGAGAAGAGTTTAAGAACAATTCTGCCAAGCTAGAGATAAGCCAGTGTTGGAATAAATTAAGGAACAAACATTAGATCAAACAGAGCGGATGCAAAATGAGCGAGTAATTTCGTTTATTATAGAGGAACTGCTGGATTTGTCACGTTTATTCCGAGCCGTAGCAATTTCTAATGCACGACCCCCCGGAGTTCAATTCCGAAATGGACATATACCGGTTTGCCGATCCCTTTTGTCAAACGGAGGGAGCGTTCGGCAGATGACAGTTTCATTTACAGGATCGCAACTGAAGCCACGGCAAAATAGCGATTTTCTTTTCTTTCCAAGTTGCATACAAATATTAAAATAAAATAAACGTTTATTTTCGCCAATAAAAGAAAACAAGCAATTTCATTTTATAAAATGTCGAGGTTATTAGTTGTATGTGAATACAAAGGAACGCGTGGATGAAGTATAAGGTACAAGATATATTTTAAATACCGAAATGTAAATACAAGTCACAATACAATTGAGCTGATCCAGATCCGCACGCTAGCAGTGTTACCCTATGACTGATTGAAAACCCTGAAACCATCGTCGCCTATCTACAGTTTATGGTTTGCCTTCGATCTTTTGTCTATACGCTGTCGATGACTTCAGTGCTTGACAAGACTAAAAGAGTAAAGTTTTCTTAAAAGTGATGAATTCACTCTAACATGAAGGAGTAATTGTGTTTTAGAAAATGCGTTCAAACAATTTCATTAAAAAATCAACGAAAATTTAAGAGACGCTAATTTATATACCTCAAAGGCCGAAAACTTCCTAATTAAAATTTTCATTATTAAATACATTTTAAAGATCCAAAATTCTTCAAACGAAACTATCTTAGTCTATAAATGTTATGAATTTGAAATGCTACTGTATAGATTAGAAGTTTTCAAGCTAAATTCTTTTTCTTTTAACTCTGTTTCCTTCTTTTTTCTTTTTTTAAGGTACAGAAAGTTCTAAATAACGTAACTAATTTAATTTATATAAATTTCCGGAGTTCATAAATTCCCAATTAAATCCACAAAATGAAATCCGTTGAAATCGAATTAAAACCATCTTCGCAAATTACTCATAAAATCACTCTGTTTTTCAAATTTCTAGAAGCTTCTCCCAATGATTCATTCCATATTTCACTGCGAAACTGGATTTTCCACGACTGTTTCGACTAATAGAAATTAACGGACGAAATTTTCTGCACTCGTTTAATTCAAAGTTCGAGGTAAATGTAGATTCGATTCGCGAGGACGATATAAATGATGCTGAGAACTGGAGGAAGAAAAATCTCATTAGGAAATTCCATTTTTGCGCGAACAGCGGAAAGCTGACACGTATATTCTGGTAAGCTTGTTCTTCCACCATTTCCTTTTTCACCGTTGGAATGCAAGTTGCTATGGTGGATCCTTCTTCTGTCAGAAGTTTCAGAATGGATGATAATTCTTGAAACAGAGGCGCGTCCTCGCGAAACGTAAATTTCGTGGTTTGGCTTCACCAGTCCGCGTGTATCTCGTTGCCAAGGGATTCCAAGTGTAAACTTGCTACACTGTCAATTTACAGGGATATTCGTGTGGAGAGCAGATTATCCAGGGAAAATTAACGAGGTTTCTGATCTCATATTTGGTTGCCAGTAAAGATGAAAAATCGACGATTAATTATTCTTTCTAAATTATAAATTAGCGTTGCTTAAGAAAGTAAGTTTCAAACGATCAATAGTAAGTCAACGTTGAAGGAAAGAATTGAAAGAAATCAACAAATCAAACAAATAAAGTTAAATTAATATCTATAAAAAATCTACGAATCACGGACAAGTATCGAATTTTATTTCTCTTTCAGTATCTCTTCACTATCTATGATAAAGTTGGCCAAGAAATGTTATCTTTCATATATTTTACATGTACCTATACTTTACATATTGTATGCATATTTGCATATTCTATATTTTTACATATTCTATATTTTATGTGCCGAATATTTTATACGCGTATCTTTTCTTACAAAAGTATAGATAAAAAATATAGAATGAAATGTTTTGGCCACATTCCTAATTTTCTCAGATAACATTCCACGCTCCATGAGCGACACTCTGAACTAACCAAATCCAGCTTTACATCCAAAATTCCTGCAAAACGTAGCTTCACTATATTATCATTTCTGCATACGCAGATTTATACGCGAATATTTTGCCGAAGGTTCTGAAGTATTAGGATAAGGACAGATTGCAGATGTTACTGGCACATTAATTCCGAAATCTATGCGGCAATATCTCAGTGCAGATTCCTGCTATCTTAGAATAGGGTGGATAATGCCGATGTAATTTGTATTTACGAGCCTCCGCAGAGCCATTGCACGGCATTGCTCAATGGAGCACACATCCTCTTAGAAAAGAAGCATCGATCGGCGAATAAAGCTAAAGGAAAGAGCGTTCCAGAATTTCTAGCGACACGAAAGATTTCTAGTTAGAAAAATATCTTCGCTAACCGAACCCATCGATACGTTCGGGTTTTTTATTCTCTCGAATCTCATTAATGGAAATAGGTTCTTTTTTTCTAATAGAGATCGACTAGAGCATGATTTACACTAAGGTTTCGCAACGAAGGTGATATCTAGGTCGGTGAAACCTTGAGGAAAGTTAAATTAGAATTAATACGATCAAGGAGTTGTCAACATTTCTTTATACGCCATGTAAATTTTATTCTCTTTGAAAATAATTACCCTACTTGAGAAAGTTAAATTGTAATTGATAGATACGATCAGACGTCTATCGTGTTTTTATAGGTTTTATAGGTACTACGCAAGCTTGATGTAGCAGATGGAAGCTAAAAATTATTATTCATGACGCCTTGGAAAAATTGATCTTTTATGCGTACAGGAGTATCCAGATTTTCCAGCTTTCAAATTAGTTGTTTGCAGCACTCGAGCAGAATTGAATTAAAAGTTAAAATTAATAGATACGATTGAAAACGTGTAGACTATCGTGTTTCTCTCGTGCATCGTGTAAATTTTCACGTGTTCTCGCTTCTATAAATTCTGATACTTCAGATAAGTTGTTCATCGGTATTAATATACGCAATTAAGGACTTGCAAACTATTTTATCGCGCAAATTTTCCTCTTCCTTTAAAAAAGACGGCACCATTCGTGGTATCTTCGCAGATAGAAATATTATTAATGAAAGATCATTGATTTAGAGGTCTGAGAATGAAATGTTTCAACATTTTTGAACATCTAGGTTAACTATTTTCATGTTGCAGAATTGCATCTGTTCCACAGAAATAAAAGTCTTCGGAATTAAAGAAAAGCCTGAATTCTCAAATTTAATCCTAGCACACCATTAACAATTAATTAACGATCTATATATTCTCTTCTAAGTTGTTGGAAATAGGTCGTGCTTCTACAAATAAAGCTCTCCGTACAATCTTTTTACTACGTTTTCGGGAGAAACCCTTTCTATTATTCAACTTATTCCCGTCGCGACACATTGGTTTGAGTTTGGCCTGAATTACAAGTCCGTATACTCGTAAAAGGTTATTGAAAATTCAATTGTATCGACATAATATCAAATATGAAAGTAAATCATCTAATTTAAAAGGCTTCCAATATCAGGCTTTGTAATAAATAACGATAAATCTACAGACGAACTAGTAATGAAATAAAAGTTTCTGTTAAATTTTCCAATTAAAAATAGTAAACTTTAAAAAGCTGTAGAAAAAAGATACTTCTAATTTAACTGAGAATTTTTTTGCTACAAAAGTGATGGCACGTTTCACTATTTGTTTTGCAAATTTTACTCATTCGATTCGATGACCCTCCTGCGATGCGGTATACAATTTTCATACCTCGTTTTTTAAAAATGCGGTGAAATACAATATATACAATATGCAGGGATGCGTGATCGTTACTCTTGAAATATTTTCACAGTTAATTTATGCAAAGGAAAGTACGAGTTTTACAGGCAGTAGTAAGTTTGATAAGCAATAACTCAAGATAAAAGTTGGTTAATTGAAAACTTTGCTCCTTGTCTCCGTTCAATGAATATCGTCGCCTATTCCATACATAGTAAGTGCACATGCGTACGCTGTCTCTTTAATATTCATGAGATTCTGCTTAATTATCACAGCTGTAGACCGTTCGTGTAATCTCGCGGGCGTGAAGTTTCATTTAAATAAACAGAAAGAAGCTTCTTACTCCCGTAACGCATTTCTCGTTCTTCGCGGTTTCACGTGTAGTTGCTTACTTTAATAGTTAAACGCCATACTAAGACTCATGGTAATTTTATTAGGTATTTAAGTATCACAGGTCTTGCAGAGAAAGAAATTGTATCCAGAAATTCCCTTATTATATAAAAAAGGAATTATATAAAAAAAAGAAAATGTGATTTCGATAATACTTTTCGACGATTTGGCTATAAGAATAAAATATCTTTGACGAACAAAGCGAAACGAAGTAGCTACTTTAATTAAAAACTATGACAACGCGATACTTTCCTTCCGCAATAAATCGTAAGATTAATGAACTGTTAATAAAAATGGAAAATGAGGAATATTTTTTGAAATTATTGTATGATTACGTAAATCTAATAATAAATGGTAACGCGGAGTTTTTGAATGGTTCCTCATTATCGTTGCTAATACATTATGAAATTTTAATATATCCATGGAGATAAAATTGAATTTTTCAACAATGAATTTTGATAAAAGATTCACCGTAAATCATTTTGTCCAGAGAACGTAATTATTATTTTAATACAACTATTATTAATCTCTATTGCAATTGCAATATTCCACCATTATTTTTCTAGCTTTACCGATTATGTTAAATAAATTCACAAATCGTTTTTAGCTAATAAATATTTTACAACTTCTTCAATTTTATACCTCAAATTTATATTGTCTAACTCTTTATACCGACGATGTGTCGTAAAAAACAAGAATTACAGCGATTCTTTCAAAGGGTTTTCTTTGCGTTTTGAACAACTTTTCGTCTTTGTGCCTCCGCTTTTATTTCTGTCAAAGCGGAAGCACGATGAAAAAGAGAAGAAAATTTGGTAAAAAGAAAGAAGAGGAAGTAAAGGGCGAATTTGGATGAAACGTGAAACGTGTAAGAGAGTCAGGTCGTGGATGCCGCCTAATGCAAACGTAACGTAATAATTAGCGGCTGGGTAGCTCGCTAATTAAGGAGAAAGCAGAAGAAATAAAAGAGCTTCTCGTTTTACCGGCGATGGTTAAAACGGCGCTTTCGTTCTCGCTTATTTTCTCAACTTTTCCTGCGTTTGTCCTCTCCACGCCTATTCGGATGCATCCGACACCTGTTTCTTTGACAACTCGACGCTATTGAATCATCATAATTGGCATGCAAAAGAAAAAATTTGCTTCGAGAAATACCGAGAAAACGTTGTCAAGACGACAGTAGGAATACAAATTTTGTATTACAACGGAAGAATACTTATGTAATTTTATTGATTATTTAATTTATTCGCGTATAGGAAAACCAGGAAGGACAATTTTAGATCTTCGACTTTAAATTTGTAATTTTTAGATTTACAAATTTGCAAATATAAGAATATCAGATTTGTGGTTTTTTTTTTATTTCGACATCTCTAAAATTGGGATGTTTAGATTGTCTGACTTTTCGGTTTGAGTTTTTTCAGATTATCATCCTAACATCCTCTATAGTTAAATGTCGAAAATGTTCAAACGTTTGTATAAATGATTTATGAAAGGTCAATCTCTTTAACCGCGCACGGAACAAGCGTTTGATCGCGAATTCCTTTTGCAAAATTGAACGTATTGCTACTGCAACGAATGCCAATTTCCTACGGAATAATTCCATTTCACATTCTATTCGTCATTTGGTTGGCATTTTGAACCACATGTAAATTAAAGTTTGATAAATTTTGTTCGATTTGACGTTTAATAATACCAATACAATGTAATTTCATCGAAGCGATGATATCTTCGGCTGCGAGGGAAGAAATAATTGGTGAGGAAATTAGGATAGGATAAAACAGCAAGAGAAAAACAAAAATGTCTGTCCAAAGAAGCCAGTGCACTTAAGTTCGAAGAGGGAATTCACGATCAGAAGTAGTGTTCTCGATCAACCTGCTTGATTTATGTCGCACGAGAACAATAAGCGTTGGAACAATCTGTCTCGCTCGAAAGAGCATTCAGGATGAGCCTTAACGGTGAAAGCCGGACCGGAAGGATCGACGATCCGTGACCACCGACACGACAATGCAAACGGTATCTAAACCTTTTCCTTGCAGAAAATTCACGACCATCTTCTCTCAATGTAACGCTATCATTCCTAAGAAGGAAGAACTGTCGTTCTAATGTTACGACTAATGATAGTTGATATTAGAAAATTCCTGGAATTTCTGGGAATTCAAAGTTCGTAATCATTAGATTCGCAACTTTTGCATTCCTCAATTTTTATTCCTATAATTAGGAAATTTTAAAAAGCATTGGTGGAAAAGATTGTGAATTAGTAAAAATTGTTACCAGTTGACACTAGAAAATTTCTGGTATTGTAGAAGAATTTTAATTACAATTTTCCGATTCGCAATCCTCAAACCTCTCTTTGTTCCATCCCATTGTTTCTCTGCTTGCAGTTATTAGCCTTGCAAATTTGAAATGTACGGATTCCAAATATGCAGAAGCAAAGAACGTTTGTTGCTTTCGATCGAATTCCCCTTATCTAATCCTACAGAGTTAGCCCAAAAAGAAGAAGCTATTACAATCTACAGCAAAGCCGAAATAAAATACACGAGTACGATGACTGATTCCGTGAGCCAATTACCACAAACCATTCCTCGGGGAACCCTTGGCAGCTGTGTATAAAGGGTGCTGGTGTGACACGAGATGAGTAGAAAGACGGAAAAAAGGGGGAAAAAGAAAGAAATGGAAAGGCGGAGGGAAACGGGTTCGCGTTTAACGGGTGAGAGGAAAATGACATGGACGTGAAACAGAGATGACTGAGGGGGAGCAGAGCCACGAAATTCATGAATATTTATACCGTGGTTATATCGTAGAAGTAGCATGCGCTGAAAAAAGAGAAAAAGGGAGAACGCCGGCGCCGTGAACGAATTGAACGAAGCGCAAACGCAGAAACTACTACGTACCGCGAATGAAATAGAAGAAGACGTAACGCAATCCGTGTACCATTTTGCTTATGAAGATGGAAAGAGGCAATATTGCAGTTGAATCGATATAACTTAATTTATTATCAGGAGACATTACGCGAGTCGTACGATCACCTCTCTCTGTAATTGTACCGATTATTATCTCTCGTTAACGTAATGTGTTACTAACGATAGTTATTGGTACTTGTTATCGTTGCTTTCGCGTTTGTTAATCCGTTGCTGCGATTGAATTAGTAGCTGATTATAATCGTGCCATTAATAGGTCGTTGTCATGTTAACGACGGAATTTTTTTTCTAAGTGAATGATCAACATGACGATGAAGTCTACGTATATATGCCTACGACCGATTATTTTTCGACCGTTTTACTCTAATGTAATACTTAACTCACGTAAGATAAGAGGAACAGATATAAAAGAAATATAAGTTTCTAATTTAAGAGATTATGCCAGCTACTTTGTTATAATTATATTCATCGAAAATTCGAATTATATATATATATATATATTTCTTTGGAAAATTTCAATTAAATTTGTAAACAATTCGATCGCGATATAATTTGTAGAGAATAATGATAAATCGCATCCTGGAAGTCAGAAAGTCATTAATACGCGATAATAGGCAGCGGAAGTACGGCTCGTGGCTTCATTAATAAACATATGAGTCTAATTATACAGAACACAAATTAAACGACTGCAATCTATACACTCACGAGAAGTTCACAGATATAAGAAATCTAAAAATATATTAAAATGGCTTTGATTGTTATTTCTACGTCATTTATTTAAAACTATTCGAATCTGCTGAAATTACTCGAGTGCCATACGTATCTGTTGCAACGTAATTAACTCACGCAAAACGCCCATTCGCGTGCTTTGAATATTGAAATGTCAATTAACATCGTAGAATAAATAATATCAAACACTGTGAAAGCAAGATTGTTCCTGAAACCTGATTCTCAAACGATCAATCTCGGTATTAACTAAGCGAAATCTAGTCCATAGACCGGGTTTCTAGGATAACGCCAGTTTCATCAGGGAAATGAACAATATAATCAGAACAGCGTATCAGATTGGATCCAGCCCTGACGTCGTAATTGCTTTGTCTCCCACGCCTTTGAAGCGACCAATCACGATCATATAAGCACAATCAAACTTCGTATACGCCGATGCTCGCACGTCGTGCGCCAAAGGATGCAGTAGATTTGCATACGCATTCTTCTTCCTCTTTCTAGCCTTCTATCCAACCCTTGTCTCGGATTCTCCTTTTTTCTGTCTCTCATTTTTTCTTTTGTATCTTTCTTGGTGTCCCTCTTGCTCGTTTATTCACTTATATAAGTATAGACGTGCACATACGTGGCCGATACACATAGGAGGAACAAACACGTGTATACACGTTAAAGCAAGTTCGTGGCGCGCAATTAAGAAGCAATTTAGTGCACCTCCTCGTGAACGAGCTTTCGCAACACATCGTGTACTACGATAAAGCCTCATCCGTGTACCCGGAAGCCCAACTATGTTGGTATTAAAACTATCCTTATAGGAGAGAGGATGATAATATTTATGGCGCTTCCGGTGCAAACATGTGTTGGATATCAAACATTTTTGAGAATCGATGGTTCTTGATTAGAGTAGAGCGATAGGATAGGATTTAATTATCACTGATAAAAGGTCGTCTTATATGTACGCAATATTATATACTTGAAATTACTCTTATAAGAAAAATGGCAATGTACCTATACTGTGCTTCTATCTTAAAGATGTGCTGCGTACGTATAAAACATTTTGACCATTGTAGGATTTGAATATAATATCATCAATCATATATAATAATTTAAAATTTCTATGTACATTTAAATTTAAACGAACATTCAATTCCTTCCATTTTAATAATCGATCGATTTCTATACCAGTGAAAGGAAAAAGGATCTCTATACGCCGATTAATCTTTCGGTCCATTTATAAAATCCCTAATTCCTATCCCAAAAGAGCCATTTCCAAATTGCATAAAAATAGAGAAAAATGGTATGTGCGATACCCAGCCGACAAATCCTTCCTTTTATACCACAGAACTATCCCCTTCCGGTTTCACCCCAAACTACAATATTATAATATGGTCATATCGCGAAACGTGATATCTATACAGGACATTAAATGTTGGCAGTAGTTCGGTGAATGTACAATGCGACACGAACGATTTCCGGTCCCCGTAAACCCAAAACGGAAGATTAGTGTCCATCTGTGGATGTTAAACAGCAGAAACGTGCGGCATGATTGCAGGAAGCAACGCACGTGACGCACTATGCGATATAGTTCACGTTGTACGCCGCTACCTTCGCTGAATGTGAATATTGTATGAATTTGTTGTACGGAGTTCATAATTCTGTTATAACGTTCCACGTTTCGATCTTTTTTCGCGACTCGGTGGTGTCCTGTCCGCGTCAAAAAGAACTTCTTGACTCCCTCTTGTAAAGTTCTTGATGTTTCAGATATACGACCTAATACTTTGTTCGTGAAGCTTCGACTTGTTCGGAAACTGTAGAACCTATGCTTCGTGTCTTCTATATAGAAATAAAGTTAGCGTTTGAGGTCAAGTGTTATTTTAAGTAATATTGTTATAAGCGTTTCTTGTAAGTATTCGCTAATACGGTATAGCAATATTCTTTAAACAATTGAAATTAAATAGATTCATATTTAACTCTTTGAAATTTAAATTACATCGATGATGGTCACCAATTTTCCTAAGAGGAAATAAATTGTGAGTCTAACGATGGTGCCATAAAAAATGATCACTAGATTGTGGATATTTGTACAAATTTATAGCTTTATCGACATATACTAATTAAAGAAAAAGAATCTAGTTAGATAATTATTATTTTACTGAAATTTACCAACTTTAGAGTAACCTTTCCTTTCACTCCTTAGATGTTTCATATTTATTCCTACGTTGGTAACTATACCGATATAATTAAGCAACTATCTGTTTCGTCTTCTTGTTCCATATAATTAAGTGGAAGCAGGCAATTTCTGTCTTGTCTTCGTGGTCTCGCTTTTTCATGAAGAAAATACGGAAGAAAAAAGAGAGAATCCCCATTTCGTCGGGTTCCCCGGGAGATCTTAAAATTTAACATGTTCAATCATGTCGCGTACGTTTGTTCACCTGAAGAACCTTCTAGCCGGAATGTTGCGAGAGAGCAACCTTTACGGTAAAACGGGAACGCGACGAGACAAGTACCTTAAATGGCCCGCGGTACTTTTGCTCGTTTTCAATGCCGCGACGAGAATGTGACGCAACCGGCCGTGTTATCCATTCCCCTGGCATCCTTCAATTTCCACGAAGCTTGTAACACCATGTGGCTTTTACACCGCTCTCACCAATGTGCCTTACTTCTCTGCATTTGCATATTTTCCATCTAAAACACTCGATTTTCGCTAAATATTTGTACAATTTTGGAAACGGTGGAACAATGTCTGATTCACTTAGAAAACTGACGTGCGTAGATAATCGTTATTTCATTAATGGCTGAATTTAATAATATTAAGGATTCGAATTTTTAGAATCTATATCTCTTCCAAATTATAAAATATTTTTACATTATGGATTGTTATGCATTTACTGTGAGCCTTATGTCCATGTTAGGACCGAGCAATATTTTTAAATTACACGTTCAATATGAAAATCAGATAAAGGGAGAAGTTTAATAACGTAGGATTAATCGGCAACATATGGAATTTTAAAACAAGTTGTCCTATAAAAAATGAATAATACGACTTATCGTGTTCTTCGCATAAAATACAGTATTTCGAATCAACGACATATCAAAATTACACTTTATCTATGCTGTCATATACAACTGTTACCTTAGCCGTATCATCCAAAGTTGCTGACTTCCTGGCAAGAGTCGCGGGGCGTCTCAGCTCTAATTTATACCGATGACAAAATTCAGACAGCTCTATTTCTCGAAAGATCGCGAGACACATCGTCGAATAAGTAATGGATGTAAATATACATTGGGAAATCCCTACGGGTAGCAACCGAATGTCCCGAGGGATCGATATGCAGATAGCCGATTCTCATAAATATTAATCAGTTGCGATAGCTTCTGCAACAGCCGCATAGCTTCGGTCATTCCTTTATTATTATTACCGTTATTGTTATAGTCCCTCTTCCAGTAATATCGAGATACGAATAAATGGGACGAAAAGGGAGAGAAAAAAGAAGAAGAAAAATCGAGCAATGAGTGAATCTTACTGCGCAGGAAATGTCGACTGAGATTCCACTTTGGAACATATCGATTTTTTCGTGACACGTTCCAGGGAATACGTATTCCAGGCAGCGTAAATTCTAATAAATATTTATTGCCCCTGTAAAGCGACATGCAAATACGTGAACACGCGGTGGAATCTCGATTATCGAAATGCGTGTTAACTTCCGGTTATCTGAACATTCGACAACGTGTCTCGCTGGGCCTGCCAACGCTTTTCTCGTTTCGATTAGGTCGTGCTCCAGAAAGATGAAGTGTTGATTAAGGTATGTATTAAATGATAATTAATAAGTTAAATAAAGTTATTTGTTTGGAATAAATCAGATTGAAATCATAAATAACCGAAATGCAAATCTCTTTCAGGTAAAACACACGAGCACAATTCATGCATACAAATAACAGAGAAGGTAAAAAGAAAAGATGGTGAACCGTAGTTTTTGTTCCGATATATTTGAAATCAAGAAAAGATTATCTTGAAATGACGAACATGATGAGATTAACTTAATCAAAAACTACTGATATTAAATTTGAGCTTAATGTACCGTCGGTAGCTTTCTTGATAAATTTTTGACACAAATTAAAAATTTACTGATTTCATAAGAGGGTACTAAGCGTTACTCTAATATGATGACATTATTTCATCGTTCACTACTAGTAACATCGCTTTTAACATTGATTTAATGCAAAATTGACGTAGCAGATTATCGATAAACGCTATTAAGCTCCGTTATTTCATTAATACTGACGTATCCCACCACAAATCGACCAGAATGCTCAAAGCACTTAGCCTCCGATCCCACAAAATCGCGAAAGAACCTGATCCAACGCCAACGATATTTCGCTCTCCATTTCCTTATTAAAGTAACGAAATAATCCCAACTAAATGATCTAAACAAAAATGGAAGGAACATCGAGAAGATCGAAACCACAGATGAGAACGTACCTGGAAGATAACAAGTAAAAAGTGACATGAAAATTGACGCAGTGTTGCGCTAAAGAGCAAGAAAGATGTCAAGAGAACATTGAACGAGACAAACGCACGACAAGAGAACGTTTCGCAACGTTTATCAGTTGAAACTCGACGACGAGATAAAACCAGGAGGCCAATCGGTACGAGAGGAGGAGCGAGAGAGAGAGAGGAAGAGAGGGTGAAGAAGGAAGAAGTTGCCGGTGAACATTCCACGGCTCCCGGAGTCAACGAAGGCTCGGCTCATCCAGAGCGGAATCGTTCCCACGCTGCGCGAATCCGTTTGAAACACACCGAGCTATCGCGCCGCTCCTCCAATCGCGTTTCCACTTCCGTTCGTTCGTTCCTTAGTAATTATTCATTGAAACAGGACTGCCGATGCGGAAACACAATTTAAAAGCGCGACACTTTCCTCCCTGGGATTCGGTACCAAGGGAGAATGGATTAGGTTGTAAATCGTTTAGTCGATGAATGGAGACACTGTGTCTGCTATGTGATTGCTGTTTATTAATTCACGTGTCACTATTTCGGTTAATGGTACTACGGGATTAGCCGTGACTGACGTATTCTTTCGTGGATTATTTTGTGAATCGTAATCGGCAGACGGTTGAGATTTCTATTGCAAATTATATATATATATGTGCAAATTCATATTTTCGACAGCATGACTGAAAAAAGTAATTATTTTACCTACCAAGTATTATAGAAAGCTTTATACTTTGGATGTTTTATGCATTTTAAAATATGTTTTCTGTGTGTATTCTGTGCAATTTTACAGCTCCCCTATAAATGCATACAAATCTGTAATCTATTGATCAGTAAAATGTTTATGCAATAGATGTTCATGCTTTGTATTATAGTTTCATAAGCACACATAGAGAACCTACGTATAGAAATTTGTTTTACGTATTAAATAGCATAATATATATTGCGCTTTGCGCTATATTTTATATATTTTTTTATTTACATACATTCTACACATTTTTACGATCGCAAATTTTAATTATTGAGGATGATGGTGTAATTAACCAGATGAATTAAGATGAAAAAGCGAGAATAAAACTTTAGTATGGGAGTTAATTTTGGAGGAAATAAGAATAGAAAGTACAGAAGTTAAAAGTTAAGTAAAGCAAGGCAACTGTGTACTATAAATCGAGTAAATAAAATCTAGAAAATCTAGATCGGAAATGTGCAATAAAACGTCTTCGTGGCAGGTTATTTCCGGAGAATACAAGACTAGAAAATCAGAGAGTCAGCATGTCCAATTATAGAAAATTATCTGTCGCAACTGATCCCACATTTCCAATTTGGTTTACTTAAATAATGAGAATTCCTACGTTCCGTTGCGTAATGAAAATCTCGCTAATGGCACCTAAGATTATCTCAACTTAATAACATTTTCTAAAAAAAAAAGAAAGAAGAAGAAAAAAGAAAAAAATGTTTAGTCGATAAAAATGAACTGCAGTGAAGATGATCTCACAGAATCCCATGATAAAACTAAATCTTGTATCAACAAGTGCCATCAGTCTGTAGTTAAGCTTTTACCATTATTCACGATCTTCATCAGAGAATGCGTCTTCTAGAAAACATCCTACAAATTACTCTACTTTTTCTTCGGTGAAATGAACCAACACAGAATAAATTATAATTGTAAATGAAACAATCGGGGTATAAAGTTGTTCTGCCTGATACCTCAATTAGACGAACACGAATCGCGTTTGTTTCGCGAATATGTGCTTGATATGGTCAGAGATCTGAATTACGCTTTCCATATCGTAGATTCTCGTATGATGTAGCAAAAATTAATAATTCCTACGTGAAGCGACCTTTAATCTGAAAATCTATTAGATTTCATATTTTTAATTATCTTCGTATTTCCATTCCATTCCCATCCATTTCCATTTCCACGAATGGAATAGAATATTAGAGTATAATGAAATCAGTATATACTCTGTATACATCCCACTTTTAATCTTCCCACGTAATTATTTCCCAAAGTACCCATTGTTGTAAAGGATGTTTTAAGTAAAATTTCTTCTGTTTCAGGGTGGGTGTCTTATGATGGCCATCAAATTTGTCCAGATGGAGACGTCTTCGAGATCTCAAGATGACTTTTTTAGATAGAACTATACATTTTTTATAGACCATTCGATAGTGTTTTTAATTCTCTACAAAAAAGTATTAAGGTATTTGTATCTGAGAATGCATAGTTTCAGAGATATTTCAATGTTAATTTCATCAAACTGAGTGTATGAAAGACCAGGAAAACATGAACATAGAAGAACATACCTTTCCTGGTCTTTCATACGACGTGTTTTACAAGAATGAAGTTAACATATTTTCTAAACTAATTATTTTTCAACTCAATTGTCTATACACCCTTTTATAGATAATTGATCACCTTAATATCTCGAAAACACATGCATCTAAATAAGGACATCACAAGACGCCTCTCTCGAAACAAAAGAAGTTTTATTCGAAAAACTTTTTCGACTGATGTATATTTACCGATTAAAATGAGACAACCTGTATATTAGAATATTACGTCGTTACTCTTCAAATAATTTTTATACAATTTTTATATTCAACATTATATTGCAATGGCAAAGAGTTTTCGATAATTCCATTGTTTTCGATTACAGTTACGAGTTCCATCAAGGAGAATGCAATTTAAGGGCACACTTTCTCGTAATCCACGGACAAGGATGCACTATACCGGACAAATAGAAAGTGGAAAAAGTAGGCGAACGAATCGTAATACATTTATCAGTCGAGTCGCATTTACGATGCCCAAGAGTCTGTGGGTGATACTCGATCGACGAGAAATAAAGCGCAGCCGATTCTTATATCTGCCCTTTTCTCTTTTCACACGTTTCGTTTCCCCTTACACGCGTTTTCTCCTGTCTTCGCCTTTTCCTTTTTATTGATCCTCTTGCAATTTCATTCCATTCCATTCTCAACTCACTTTTTGCACATTTTTAATATTTTCTTTTAACTTCCTTCATATTCTCCCATTTTTAGTTTTCTAGTTCTTTCTATATTCGACGTAATCTTTCTACAATCGTTGTATTTGTGTCGTTTTCCTTAAGCTTCTCCTCTACGAAAACGAGATCTCTTGTATCTTCGTCTGTTTCTTCTCATTGTCCCGTTTTGTAATTTCTTATGTCTGTATATTTCATCATTTCTTGCAAGATCTCTTGAAGAGATTTGTCTCTCTTATAATCTTGTTTCCTATTCGGCTTTGTCTTATCATTTTCTCATATTTCATCTTTACTTCTTATCTTTTCGCTACAAATAGATTTCTATCTTAATATTGTTATTTAATTTCTTCTCCCTTTTTGTTATTCCTTTCTTTCTCGACAATTGGTGTCTACAGATTTTCTTCGCTATTGAATCAGCATATAATTTGCTTCCTTTTAACTTTCATTTTCTCATTGTTTCTAATTCTTTTACATCATCTTTCATTCCCCTTTAATTTCATCTTATTCTTCCAGTATATTCTTTATCTATGATCATTTAGATCTTTCCTTGATCTGTCTTTCCTTTCTGTAGGATTTCCCATTTCTTCACTTTCTCTCTTCGGGGTTTTTAAATACGTTCATCGCTCCGTTAATTTACTTGCGTTATTCACTTCCATTTCTATCCTTCTTCTATCTCATCTCTCCATTCAATTTCCTGTATTCAGCTTCTATATCAGCTTCTTCCTTTACGAATTACATTTTTGGGCAATTCCATATTCACACGTTGTGCAATGTCATAAATACTTTTCTCAGTTCTCTTTTCTTTTACATTAATTCTGCTTTTATCTTTGCGCGGAATATTCTGCGAACCCTTTTGCTTTAATTGCATTCTCTTTTTTTTCCTTGTCTCCCTCAATTCGATTCGACGCTGTAATATTGTTTGTTCGCTTCCGTTCCCCGAACCCACTTGTAACCCATTGAAACAACCACGATACAACGCGGATAGAGCGGAATAGCATATAGTGACACAAGTTAAACCGAATCTTTCCCTACGGATGTGCAGCATAGATACGTACATGGTATCGATTGCGAGCAGAAAACGATAGCATCGAGACAAATAACACACAGGGAAATACGTGTATTAAAATTCTGTTCGCCTCGAATCGAACGTCGATATTGTTGGAGCAAGGTGTACCATCTGATAAAGGAAGCTGTAATATTATTAAGAGAATGAAGACAGAAAAATTTAAACAGACGTAACATTTTTCAAATTGCAGATTTCTTTTTCACTTTCCCTTTGCTTCTCTGCTGCTGTTACTGTTTTGCCGCCTTTTTGGTTTTCAAATTCGACGTACCTACATGAATTTTACTACTATTAAAACAGCAGAGTTAATAGAGCACAATATTGATAATGTATGACGTATGTGTATACTTAATCCAACGACGAATATTTCCCCTAAAACTCGCGCTAGAAGAAACACCGCTAATCCTCCGAGGATTACCTGACCTAACCTACAGTCACTGGTAATCCCACCTCCCTCTCAGGAAGTAAAAATACAGCTAAAATAAAACAAAGTTTACTTTGTCGCAGTCATACGAGGAATATAATCCAATAATCTCGCGGCGTGTAATTTTCAACTAGTTAAAAATTACGGAGAAGATCTGCATGGAAAATGAAGGGATTTCGCTACGGATATATCGTTGCGCACAGGGAATATTAAATGAAAAAAATATCCCACTACCATTAACTCGCTTCCGTTTCGTGAATCCACTTGTGTGCCCCCGTTGGAGCGAACTACATACATCGCAGAGAGAGAGAGAGAGAGAGAGAGGATCGAGTAGGTTACGGTGTTGCAGCGAATTTCTCGTCAAACGAATCGAGGGAGACGCGAATCCTGTCACGAAGCGATAGCCGTAAACGACAACTAGACTGCGAATATTTATGCAGATTTATATTTTTACGACTATAATCTACAAAATGGAACATAACGAATAAAATTCTCTGATTATCACGCAAACAGAATTAACATAGTTGATCTTTCCATAAATATAGGGGGTACATGATAGGTCGGGTGATGATTCTATATGCAAAAATAAGTCAAAAAGAAAGAATGACGTTTTTTCGTTTAAGGTTTCGTTTAAGGAAAAAAAAATGAGTTTAGAAACTCATCAGGTACATGTGCATTAACTGAATACTTCTTAATATTGCGCTATTGGAAGAAAACTAAACATTTAGGAAACTATTTTTACCTAAATCGTGTAATAATTTCGAATTAGAATGACACTTCCATTACTCTTCTCTTTTTTATAAAATAATTATTAAATTAATTAGAATATCTTAATCTAAAAATTATATATTGATGTATATCTCATATTCTAGATTAATTTCAATTTTGCCATCTTCATATCTCTCATCCAGTATAATAAGAATATCTTCACTAGAAAAGATTTCTCAATATTGTGCAATATCTCAGAAGAATTTTCTTTCTTTTATTATGTGGAATAATGAAAACATTTTAACCTAAAGATCCCTTTATATCATTTCAAACGATTCTGTCGTCTTAATGTTTCCATTATCCGCGATAATTGGAATATGCCGACTGAGAGTTTCCTTACTATTGCACAATACCGCCAGTTAACCTAAAAATTCCGGTATCTCTTCCTTTGTCATCGCAGGGACTCAGCTGTTTCGAAAAGAAGATTTCTAGGTTGAAGTGGACCGTAAATAATAACGTTTCACAAGCGAGCACGATTCATGTCATGGTGTTAAAACGTATCGGGGCGTAACCAAATCCTCGAGAGCCAGTTTCGACGAGATTGCAGTGGTACCGCTCGGTTTTCATTGATTAAAAAAAATCTCATTGTTAATCCTGGTAACAAGATTGAAATCGATCGAAATAAAGTAAACATTCGAATAACTCCATCCCGTGCATCTGCTCAAAAAGAAGAAAATAACAATATGTATTTATCGGTAAATAAATTCACTTATTAAGTAATTCCATAAATATTTCTATGTTTAAGTTTAAAAGATAGAAATTTTTATTGATAAATATTACATTATTATATTATATTCATCGATGAATAGTTTATTATCTAAAATTGTTTGGTTTCCCTCTTCAAAAATTAATAAAGTTATGGTGCAAAATATTTGGTTAATGCTTGGAAATTTTCTGTTTGTATCTCTTTTTATAGAATTTTAGCGTAACGATCAAAGTAAATGCAAATTTGTTCAATTATCAATTTATTCTTTCATTCTAATTTGGCAATTCATTGGTATCGATCATTTCTCTATCAGTGCTATTCGTTATTTCTTTAAATTTGCTACCTGTGAGCCTCATTATCATTTGATTTTATCTCAGAGATTCAAAACGCGATATAAGAGACGAAATTGTTTACGGAATGAGCTTACTATAGTTTCGAAATTCCGCAATTTCTACATCCATTTGTACTTGTTTCCGTGCAGTAAATTTCCTCAAACTAGCATCGGATGAACCGATCGCAAATATTCAAGCTGAGATTTGTTTCGACGTATCACGATAAATATTATGAAATTAAACAGGAATTACACGACATCTCGTAAAACGCGTCCAACTCTCAAACAAATCCGCCTGAGTTTGTCCCAATGCATGAGACTGCAAACATTCTCATATTCGACTAATATTTGCCTGAGGCAAATATAAAACTCAGCATTTCCGATACGTCTTCTGTGTAACCAAAGTGGATAAGCAAGGCTGTGTATATGATGCATCGATTTATCGTACAATAGCAAAACGATCGAAAAATGTGTCTTTCGCTATAAATTCATAGTTAGAAAATTTGAATCGATAGTTAGAAATTTGATTTAAGAATTCAGAGAAAAAAGTACATTTTTTTTTTCACAAAGCACGAGTACATTTTTTTCTAAAAACGATAGTATGTAACTGGGGACTTGTTAGGTATTTTAAGACTTTTATAAATATTGTTATTATTAGAGTTAACTATAAGTAATTAAAATAAGTTTAATTTTATGCAGAGATTTCTCTCAGAGAATTAAACTCTTGAATAATACCGGGATGTTGTGTGCATATTTAAGTTTTGTTTAGTTGAAATATGATTCCAAATGATACAGAGATACCAATGATTACACATGTGCACACTATTGCCGCTAAGTATTTCAAAATATTTATTAATATCTGTGTCGTTCAACAGACACAGTATGTGAATATTTAGGTTCCGTTTAATTCAAACATTACTCCAAAAGATACAATTCCCAATGCGTTGCAAAATATTTTTTGGTATTTTGTTAATATTTATAAATTTTGTTCTACTTTCCTTTCTTAAAAAATTCGTCCCTGGACAAGTTAAAGATTTCGTCACTTTTTCACCGAATCCATCAATTATTTAAACTTCGAAACTCACGAAATTACTTTGCTTGCAACAAATTACCAATAAAACATCCCATATTTTACAAACACAGAATGATTGCACATCATTATCTTTAAAGGCTTTCGATTAAGGTTATTCCAGAGGCTGACTAAAGAACCATTTCGCCGAAGATTCTCGTTCACGATATACAATTCGAAACGAGTTTAAGACATACGAGTAGAACGCCTACGTTTGCATTACATGTATACACAGAGAAGGGAAATTCAACGATACAGCTTATTCACGAAATTTTCACCTTCCTGAAATACCACTATGCCATTTGTAAAAACAAAGATACGCAGAACATTTCTACGTCAAATATTTCACTTGTACTTGAGAAGAGAAAAAAGACTTTTATCCTCGCAAATAGATTTACTTTTCTTGAAACATTCTTTAAGATAAATCTCTCTCATAAAAAATGATTCCAAAAATTCCCTCTACATGCAGACACTCGTCATCTTACACCACTTTCTATTAAATTTACTGATGACACGAATATTCCAATAAAATTAACTTTAATTGCTACTGTTTGCTAATAGAAAACACATAAAAACTTTCTGCAATATTGACTAAGTTCAACCAATCATAAACCACGTTTATCAGTATTGCCAATAATACGCTTTGCACGTGAATAACCTTGAAAGTTCGGTTCTCAAAAATTGTGTAATTTCTACTACCATCTATTATTTACTTTTGATAAAAGAGAGAAACATGATGACACTGCTCGTAATTCGAATATGACAGCTTTTCGTATAAAGCTTCAAATAGGAAGAGATTACATCTTAGAAAGGAGTATCTGATGTTTATATGAAAATTCCTAGGAAAAATCGAATACGATATCAATGAAACACCGTGTACAATAAATCTACCAAAATTAAACACGTCACACAAATCTTACGCGCAATATTATGATCACCTCTAATCCAGTTCGATACGAGTTACCGATTATCAGAGAGAGAAAGAGAGAGAGAGAGAGAGAAAGAGCAAAAGCAGAGAGGACACAAATCGAAACTCTATCAAAATTCTCACGCTTTGTGGAATTCAGTCACTTCAATTCGAGCAATATTTTATTACACACCAATACACACAACGTACGCGTGCTATCATCACTCATAATCCAATGACACTAGTTGAAGATAGCCAAAAAAAAGAAGAAAAGAGCGAAGGAAGGAAATAAAATCAGAGAACGGATATGTAAACTCTATGAAAACTCTCACGCATCGTGAGAGATTCACTCGCTTCGGTTTGAGCAATATTTTATTATCCGGTAACGCGCGCAGCGTACGCGTAGGACGGTAATTTCAGGCGAAGAATTCGAGCAAACGAACCATGGAAAAATCCTGTCCGGGCAACGATACAACGCCGTTGCTCCGAGCCAAATTCCGTTAGGAAGATTAATTGGAATCCCCTCTATATGCCCCTCTCTTTCTCTCTGTTAAAATACGCGCTTTACATCACGCCACGGAGACCTTTTTCAAAGCTCTCGAACCTTCATCGCTTCCTATACGTATATGTTTTATTTCTATTTTCGCAGCGCGTATATACATACATACCTTTTTCATACGAAAAACGATCGAATCGGGAAAAATAAATCGATTCCACTAGCAAACAGCGTGCAGACACACCAATAAATCGTCCAACTCACTGATAAAAGAAAAAAAATCTTCGAGAAGATAACAAAATATATCGAAACAACAGATACACATTCGCACGCGTGTAAAACGTTTCGACGTGTGGAACACACGATAACGCGGTTCGAACACCGGTTCGTCGAGAACTGAGGATAGCAGAGGCGAGACTCGATCGGTGTCGGTCGACCTGGCTGGGCCCTGCGTCGGGCCTTCACGTGGTGGGGGGAAGTCCCCTCGTTTCACGAGCCCCCGAGCTACGACTCGATCGTGCCGGGGTTACCACCGCCTGCTGTCAGATAGTAAGCAACGACTTCGCCGCACCGAGCTATTATTACAGTCGTTATTATCGTTATTATTCGCCCCGGTTTTTATTCCAGCCGTGTACGAGAGAAGGGTGTAGGGATTTCAATGAATGTATTTCGGTGAATGATACGAGTGCGTATATTATCAAAGCATTACTGTAGAGTAACTGCGACTAATATACAACACTTGATTTTAAAAGCTTGCCAAATAGAGAAACAGCCTTTTCTTCCGGTGAAACTGACTTTAAAACACGACAAAAATAATAGATATTTGTGTGTTAGTAGTTAGCTATACAAAAGGTTCAAATGTCTTAAAGTCATGATAAACAAATATAAAAAAGAATTAAATCCAGCGATGGACAGAAACACCTAGAAATACGTATTATATATAGAAATATTTACTTAAATAGAAAAGACAGATAGAGAAATATCTTCTATTTTTCTAACTGATATTATATTATGTTAAGTTCCTGTTTTTTACATGCTGAATACGCGAATGACGCACCTGACACACATTCTTCGTGATCCCAATGAAAACAGCAAATACACTGCACTCATTTCTCACAATTATTGTTTCTTTCGTAATTGCCGCCATAAAATAAGTGTAGTTCCGTATCATCAACATCAGTAACAGTATCACCGACATGTCCCATATTACGTACACTCAACCTGTTACATATTCGGTACATAGGTATTTTGTCAGAAAAATAATGATTATACTAAGAAGAAAATAAATGTAACGATAAATTTCTTTTACATATTCAAACACGAATACATGTTTGATGATGAATCATATGAATAATATTTTTTAACTTGTCCACTGAAAATTTTTGTTATTTAACTTGTCTCTCAGAAATTTTTATACGCTTTCAAACACAATAATCGACTATATTTGACGATAGATTCCCAAGTGAAGCTAAAATGCGAATACGCTTATCTTCAGCCTTTAACGAAATATCTAGGCTTCAAATATAAAAAATGATAGGACCAAGTATAATATGACTTCAATACACATAATTAATCAATGCCATGTCAATGGATGAACGGGTTGTCAAAGGATTTTTGCGGCCTAATGGAGACATTGATGAGTTTGGTTGTAGAAAGGTTTCAATGAATATTTCTTGAGGGCAGCATTTATGGTAATTGGGGTATTATTAGGGAATTGAAGTTAGGATTTATGGTAATTGGGAATTATTGTTGCGGCAGAAATGAAAGCCTGCGGATGATGAGGTGATAGAAGTTGGGATTAATTGCATCGTGGGATTAGTGTTAGGGTAACAATAAAATATTGGGGATCATCATCAAAGTAAAAGTGAAAGGATGATACATAAATTACTTAATATGCAGATTGAGAATGTAACTTCATTGCGACTGTCACTCATATGGTACTGCATTTTCATTTTCCACTAAGAAGTACGAACGAAAGACTTGGTAAATACAGAAACCGTCTCTATTAACCCGCTGTTTTCCCAAGAACGTACCAATTATCCAAAATCGTCGCTCTACATATAATGACTCTGGGAAGTACATATTTTCGCAGCTCCAAGTAACTTTTCCATCGTAACTAAAAAAATACACAACAAGAAACTATTCACATAGAACACAGTAGCTGCCGCGTTAACGACCGTACCAGCGAGCACAGTATTTGATTAACGACGTTGGCGTGCAATTAGGGAAGCTAGAAAGTATCTTTAATATAAAAGCCACGATGAATCCTCGCGGATTTTAATTAAACTGAGTCGTACTCGTTTCTCTCTTTGAGGCGCAGATGTTCCGGTTTTAAAAACCGACCGAAGGTGAATATCTCGTAACAAAACAGAAAAGTGGAGAAAAAGGAGAAGGGAAAAGTAAAGTATGTGCGTATCTATGTGTGAGCGAAAGAAAAAGAAATTGATAGAAAAGAGAAGAGGAGCGGAATAACATTGCAGAACACCAAACACCTGAGCCGAGACCGGTTCACGATATCCACTACCTGACGCCAAACAATACATTATTGTGGGTGCACACCCGTGTCAGCTTGCATTCACGAATGTACATACGGAACATTTCATTCGCGCCTCTGGTATATATTTTTTTCTCTCTCTCTCTCTCTCTCTCTCTCTCTCTCTAGTGTTAATGTAACGACGATACCGCGGATCGAATGGCGGCCATTGTTTCCCCTGATCATTCTCTTCATACGACATGCATTATGTTTCTACGCGTTGCAACTTGCGTGTTATACCATCGCGAGAATTCACGTACAAGTATGTAGATACATATGTATACATACGATTCTTTTATTTCATTTTCCTTTGCTTCCTTCAATCTGCTAACTGGGTCATTCCTTGGCCGAGAACACTTTTAAGCATTGGAGTCATGAAAGATGTATTCAGATAAGAAATTTGTAAAAACGTATTCACGTCGCGTAGGTCAATTCTAATTTTAGCGAGCGTATAAGCTTAACATTTTATAAAAACGTATTCACTTCGGATATGTTGGTTTTAATTTTAATAAATGCGGGTATCATGTGGCGTGTTTTTAAGGCGAACGATTTTGGAGAAAATAAATTATTTTATCGAAAATATAGATGTTACGTGTTTTTATGAATTATCTTGTTTTTTTTAATTACTAAATAGGTTAATCTGCTTAACTAGGCTACTTTTTCTTTTAAAAGAGAGTTTGCTGTGATTTAGCGCAATTCGTTCTACGTATATTATACTTTTGAATCTCGTATGTTGAAGGATGGGAGGAAAAACTGAATTTTTTTTTTTTTTCATTGAAATGAAACTTCGTGAATAGATCACACTCACCGTGTGCGTATTTAGAGCGTGCTGTCAGCTTCTCGGAACTTGAACTCTGTACATATAGCTTTCTTTAAAGAGATACCGCAAATACGTACCTGAAACGGAAAGAAAGAATGAAGTTAACTTTATATTACTTTATTTTCAAACGTTTAGTAATCTGTTTATCCAAAATTGCTTGACACATACTATTTCAATGCGACACTTTTTTTTATCAGAGAACAAATATTTTCATCGAAATAAGAGTCGGAACTCGGGAACAACGTAAAATATGAGGCATGATAAGATAAATAAAAAATAGCATCCGCTCATGTTTCACCGTTATCAAAAATTGATGCTGTTGTTTCTCTGTGGCATACTTCCCTCCCAATTTATCAATTTTTCCCATTAATCTCTGTTTTGAGAGGAGACTTTTTTTGCAACGCTTGTGGAAAGAATTTCAAAGATTTGCTTACCAACTCGATAACTCGTATATGAGTCTCTCTAAAGCCAAACTTAATTTCATTATACAATTACACAATTAATCTTCTTCTTCTTTCTTGTTATTTATAGTCGCATCAACTATGAGGTTATTAGCGAGTACCACACAATTAACGTTCACCTCTCGAGACACAAATGAGTTACTTCCATAAATTCATTTATCTTAAGAGGATGACATAAATGATAGTAAATTTTGAAGTAAATTTAAAAAACGGCATTTCTAACATCATCACTTTCCTGCATCCTTTAATTTATAGAGTTGAGCTTAATTTATAGCTCCTAAAAACAACTCATTACGACTCGTAAATCCAATAATGTTGATATGATATTAATATAGGAATAAAGAAAGGCCCTCTGATATTAATGTAAGGGTAAAAAATATTTGAAAAAAAATGTAAGGTCACTTGAAAATATAACAATTAGTAGGAAACAGATTGGTAGGCATCAAACGTTCCATGGTGCAACTAATTCCTTCGTCAATACGATTTGCGTTATCAGTACCGCAAGACCCTCCGCTAATTCTCAAGCTGCTCGAGTCCTCTCGACCTCCATGGCCTTCTCTCCAACCCTTATCTCGAGTGGAAAGTGGCAAGGAGGCGCGATGCCAGCTCGGAGCCAATGCTTTTCCAATAAGCTGCTGAAATTCTGTACGAAAGAGAGCTTCAAAAACGTAGAATTCGCCAAGAGAAGGATCGGACCAAGACTTTAAGGGGTGGTAGAAGAAAAAAAAATAGAAGAGGAAGAAAAGGGTGGCTCGGACTTGAATAATGCACTGCGCGTATATCCTTCGTCCGACTGTTCGTGTCTTTGGACTTTCGACAACAGCGGGAATCAGCTTTCGCGAATTTCTTATCCCCTTTGTGTCTACTCTAACCCCCGTGGCTGTCGACTGCTGTCAGACGATCGATCCGCCACGGTCTTTAATGAAATTTCTTGCGTGTTGTACCTGCATTTCTTTTTATTATTTCCGTACATACTGTATAAATGTATTTCTACTTTTTGTTTAGCTTCGATGTAACGCTATAAATGCGTTGGAATCAGACTGCGAATTTTTGTGCACAGTATAGTTTCATGAATATAAATACACAGTCGGCGTAAAAAATATTCGTATAGTAATTAATTTCAATTTTGTTAACAACATTTTAATAAATAAAAATGCACTGTATGCAAAAAATATGCAGAATAATTTTCATAAAAAGGAAAGATGAGCTACATGCATTCTTTGCGAAAGTATTAATAAATATCTAAAAAATGACAAACATATATGCGTAATACGTATTCGCACAGTTACAATTTAATGAGGAAAGCTAATAAGGTCTATGTAATATCTTATTTTAATTTTATTTTGATTTTATTATCGCTTGAAGCCATCGTGGCATGGAATTTATCAACTTGATGAACATTCTACTTGCGATATTTGTCCATTCTTTTAAAAAAGCGCTCTTTAAATCATTGTTTGATGAAATATGGTGACTCCGTTTATTTTGTTTCGGATTGGTGCTCCAATATATTTTCAATAATGTTTATATCTAGAGACTGTGGAAGTGTTCTTAAGTGTTTCCGAACATTTTACAGGATCCACGCTCGCCTATTAATAGCATAATGCTTTCGATCGTTATCTTGCATCAGCAAGAAATTGTCTTTCAAACCCACTTTCTCTGCTCTTTGATGCAGATTATTTTTTAAAATATCTATGTAGATTTTATTCTATGAAGCGGTAACTGTAGAATATATTTTATATAATATATTATTACACATATAATTTTACCACGTGCCAGATATTCATTAATATTTTCACAACAAAAACAGGTATCGCATAGACATCACACTTTGTTTGAAAATTATTCTGGAGATTTGTTAGAACCTGTATGTATCTTTTATCTGTTAAAACTTTGTTACTGAACACAGTAATTTTGTTAAAGTACTGTACGCATATTTTTTATGCTGATTGTATAGACGGACAAAAGACAATATACAGTATAAGAAGTATAAAAATACACTATGATTTAAAAAATTGTATTCATATTTAATAAAATTAATGAATAAAAATGGTACATGCCATATGTAGACTAGATGAATGCTACCAATATGGTAAAATATACCTGATACAAAAGTTGCTAAAATTCATAGCGTCATTCAATTTGAAACTTCATAACTTTTAGAACAATTTAACACTAAGTAATCCTTCTGAATGTTTCATTCTGTGTTAATCGGAATAAATGATTCAGAAATGATCAAGTTAACACATTAAAAGGATAATAATATAGGAACGTCTGTTCTGACATTTATCGGGGAATTTTCGTGCATCTTTAACCAGTAATAGCGGACGACACAAGACAAGAGGCAATAAAGTTTATGAGAAACATTTAGTGGGACAGTAAATATCGGCATAGGAGAAGAGAACACGGTATCGATGGCTTTGTGAATTTAAGTGCTTTCGTATTTATGTACCTACAAATTATACAGAACACTGTGAAATGTTCGAAACCACCCATACATAAATCGATATGCTCGTTCTCCCGAGAGAAGCTGTAAATTCAAAATACATTATCGACTGATCTTACTGCTAGAGTCATAGTTAAGCTATCTCATTATGCTAATAGAACATTAATTTCACTGAAATTCAGTTTTCCAGGATATTTGGAGGATGCATATTGTTTAAATAAAAAATATTGCTACTAAAGGTCTTTTCCTAATCATAAATCCTATTTTCCTAATCTCGCTCCCGTTTCAATAAACAAAAAAAAGCTTCGAATATTTTGGAGAAAATCTTTGGTATAAGATCGAAACGAATGTATTGATTATTTTCCGAAAAGAAAACTGGGAGGACAGACACGTATGCTTATGCATCATAAGTAGTTTGAAACGTGACATCCAGAGAAAAACTAAATTTGAAAAGTAAATCCAGGGCTGAAAAAACTGGCTTATCGAAACCGAAACAGGAGCTTCCAAGATACTTTTCTCCAAAAAGAAGAAATTAGGAACTGATATGAGAACGGTACTTCCGAACTTAGAAGCTAAGTAATCCCAATCGAACACAGCGATGAATTTTCATTTATCGACTGTAAAATAGAAGCTTCTAAGACTGTACTCCGAAAAGGAAAAGACCAGGAATCGATAAACCGATATACCGTACATAGGAATGTATATCCTAAAAAGCCATCAATATTCTAAAATGATATTTCAAAATTTCAGAATTATAGTATTAAACACAATTTATGGACACTAAAACAGAAGCTTCCAAGATCCTGGCATGCCTCTTTTTCTCTAAAAGGAAGGAAACTAGGAATCGATGCGTATCCTTAAAGGCTATCAGTGTCGTGGAACGTGGCTTCCTCCCTCTCTGTTTCTGTTTAAACGAGGAGACTGCGATCTCCAGATGGGCTTGTTAAGCGTTGCCCACAGAAAACAAGCCCAGGACCCTTCGCCTCCCGTAGCAAATGGTACAAGGCTTCGAGGAGCAGCTGTCGTTTCACAGTAAAAACCGGGAGGCAGCCAAGACGAGAAGGTCCGTGTGCTCACGAGCATCTGCATAGTCCCGAGATACAGCTTGTATCCGGAGGACGATATGCACGCGTCGTATTGCCATGATGGTAGGTATGAAAGCAACTTTGCCACCTATGAATAACATCAAGGTGTACTACGAGGCCTGACACGTTTCACGCACTTGCGAACCACCCACGCTCGATTTCCTCGTCACCACCAGAGATAACAGTCTGCAGTCTGTATGCATGGAACGTCTTAGAAATACTGGTTGGTTGCTCGTGAATCGTGCCTAAGTACGAGGAAATGTATTATGGAGAGTTTCCAAATCGGTGCTATATGTACGTACAGTAAGATGGAATGAAATATGGGGACAACATTTTGCTACATTACTCGTGATACTTTGTTCTAACAGCGAACAAAAGTGATCTTTTATATTAGTGATATTTAAGCTGTTAAAATTGAAATTTGATCAATAAATTTGACGAGCTACAGCGATTAATATTTGAATATACTATAACAAAAACCTATTAGTAATATTAATACTAGCGTTCAAATTTGTATTCAAATGTACACAAATTATATCTTATACTGTTCATTCTTTACTAAAGACGTAACGTACTGCTAAAAGTCCGATGTAACAAATCTGAATAGCGATATATGTACACTTTGTATTGATATCTGTTAGATCAACTGTCATGTCATTGCACGTATACATTCGAGTTATTTCTTCGCGTAAATTTTTTTTGTTCTAGCATCGGTTTAGAAACACTCTGTATATTAAGTGGAAGTTAAATAAATGATTTCTCCTCCACACGCGGTAATGTGCAATAATTCTAAATTGAAACCAAGTAACACATCAAACGGAAAAGAAATCCTCGTTGACGATCGAAAGAAAGTTTCGTGAAGAAAGTGCATACCTACGCATAATCTAAAAAGCAACATTTTCACCATGATTAAGACACTTTGGAAAGCGAAAGACAAGTCTCCACGGATTCTACGCGTAAATGGAAATCGTTAAAGAAGTAAAAAAGAAAGAAATTTCTCTTTCCCGGTAATTGGCTATTTGTCCAGAAGATTGTCCCATATTGCGAACAAAACACCGAGAAATAAGAAACGTTCGATTCCTATTTCATTAAATCCTCCTAGAACGGATTAAACGAAGAACCATGAGATTCAATTCGAAACGAGGAAGAAAAAAAGCGGGGCTGGTTTCCCGTGGGAAACAAACGGAAAAGTAACAATATCCTAGCACAGTCGAAAGTAACTTCGCGTGTCGTTAATTCACATTGCGCTCATTTCGGGGATTAACTAGTTCGATAAATTCCAGGACGGAGGTATGGCAAATGGATTAATACCGATACGTTTCACATGGGGAATCTCGTGGAAATGGTTGTTCGTATAGAAGTGAGCCATTGAGGGGAAGGGGGAGGGAGAGATTGGTTATTTATGAACTCGGAAACGCCTAAAATCTGAAAGGTCCAGGTGAATCTACGAGGCACCACCTGCTGCCTTCAGGGCCACTATGAGCCCGATACGTAGGCCACGTGGGTCTCTCTTGTCCAAGATTCGTGAAAAACTGCCCTGAACCCTCGTTTCGGGCGTCGAACACCTGCACGTTGAAAATTACTTGGCAAATATCGCAACTGTCCTCGAAAGGGAACGTTTCGTTCCTTGTGAGGGATACCTTCTGTAAGAATTTTGCCTTTTACGAGGAAATATGCGATGAATCATTCTATGGTTCGGTACCCGAACGATTCTACCGTGGATTGTATGATCGTTGATTATATTAAATTAGTGGAAGTATCAAGTTCTTTCAGGATTTTTGTCGTTGATTGTTATAATTTTTTAGTCGACTGTAGTGCTATATAGATTTTTATATATTTAAGGTGTAATATCAACAGATATATAAAATGTATATCGTATGTTATATATCATATATGTATAAGAAATTGATACACGCGATTTCTCCTTTCTACGCCTAAGTGATATCTAAAACATTTTTCTTCTGGCTATCTCTATTTGAAATTTAAATTTTCTGTAAAATTAACGTGTTATAGCGAACATTATGGAAATTATTTTCAATTAAAACGTTCAACTTCGAAGAAGTTGTAATGCCACTACCGATTCGGAATTTTTTCAATAAGGATTACAGTCTTTATAAGAGCATACTTTCTATAGAGAAGTATTTTATTTGCATTTTGTACTTTTCTCATATTCTGTGAAGATAATGCGTTCCGCAAGAAGAAGATGAGATAAAGTACATAAGGCAGAATCAAATGGATTTGCGATTTTCTCGATTTCTATAAGAATCGTAAATAATTACTCGAGAAAAAATAATAAAAAAGGAAAGATACGACAAAACGAAATAAAACTTTCTAATTGTGCAAAAGCTCAGACTGCCAAGACTGAACAGCTTCGAATGCTTCGACGGCTTAACGACAAATTTAATCGTTCGATAGTGAATTAATTTATCGCGAGACAGAAGCAAAATAAAGCCCTTGCAGCGAGCTAAGCTCGATCGTAATGAAGATATCGATCGTTCGGTGATCGTCTTTTCTCTCTTATCGTCAATTCGAATCCCTCCTCCGCTTTAATTGTCTATGCGCGATTTATTCCTGCAATTACGAGCTTCTGTTCCTGCGAAAATATCGATGCAGTAAACACCTTTCAGATGATATCTTCGATTTTCACTCTGAGAAGGCTATTGTTCTACTGTGATTTAAGTTACTAAATATTATAGAGATAACATCTTAGATATTGCATGATTCTAACGGTCTTATATCATATTACATTCTAGATATTATTTTGTTTAATTTTTCTCAGTTCTAGCCTATAAACCATACTTTAAGTTTTTAGAAACATAGCAACATACAGTGGTTATAAAAATTACTTTAATTATTTTTATTCAGGTTCTACATTTCGCTTGTATGATATGAAATTTTTGTAGTCATACGAGATTTAATATATCTGAATAATTTCAATTAATTAGTACGTAAATGTTACGATAAATACTATAAAGCGATGTGCCAATAGCTTTTCGAAACCACTGTGGGTTGAGTTAACAATTAGCAAAATCTAAAAATTCGTTCAAATAATGTATTTTTGAATTCTGAAACGAGTTTATATCGAACATAAATCAATTACGATAAAATGTCAAATGCTCCTCGAACTATAAAGGGACAATAGTAACCGATTCGTTTCCAAAGGAAGAAATTCCAAGCTCATTTACAAAATCCCATCAATCGTGGAATAATTAAAACTACTCAACGGTCGATACCAATTAGATCGTCCATCGATCACCGATTAATTCGAAGCGAAAGCAATAAACGTACGACATTTGTACAACAACGAAAGCATTTGAGTTCGTACGTTCGTCACGTTTATTACTTTTCTCGTCAGACGCAATATCCTCTGTTCTATCACTTTGCGTAACTCCAGCGAGACGCTGGCGAAAGCCTGACGTAACTCTTGAACGAAATGAAACGAAGGAAAAGCAGCCCCAGGAAGAAAGGAAAATGGAAGAGAAAGAGAGAAAACACCGGGGAATCCACCGGATATCGTATTTTCTCGCAATGCATTACACCAGACACCGACTCTCCTCTACTTTCTCTCCTTTCTCTCTGTTCTCTCTCTCTCTCTCTCTCTCTGTTTCACCAGGATAACCGCCCTTTCGTTTGGTCCTATACCTTTGGAGTAGAAACGAGGTTAGGGGAGAATGACTAAGTGCGCCGAGGGTGGGTCATGCGAGGGGTGAGATCAGTGCTTTCCTGAAATTTCCCTAAGACTCGTTTAACCTCCTTCTAAGGAGGTCTCCGAACGACGAGTTTTCTGAATAAAAAAAGGAAAGACAGAAATTTGCCCCAGAAAGAAAGAGTGACGATTTTAGAGGGGTCTTATTTTGGGAAACATGATATGCTAATTCTATAAAGACACTATATCCTGAAATCTTTCCTGAATTTCGATACGTTTCAAGCAACTCAACGGAGATATCAACTTTTATCAAAACGATCGCCCTGGATTTATCGTGTGTTAAAAGAACGTTGACGATTGATTTGTGAATTACGAGCAGGCAGAATCGTTTTTAGCGATTTTTTCGTCTCATTTCCAATCGTGCTGCAATCACCATCGAATTTCCGGCGGAGTCAGTCTACTTTTCCGACTTGACGTTCGTTTCGTTCGCGTTTTCGAGTCACCCTATATTCGATGGCGAGGGTGGTTGGAAAATCGAGGGTGGAACAGGGTGACTAACTGCACGAGCATGAGGAGGGTGGCTAAGAGTACTTGCTGCGAATACCAAGTATCTCTAATACAGGGTGTCCCCACGAAATATTTGCGGCATACAGCTCCACTATTGGCCAAACCTTCCTCTTTTCGCTTATGTTTTTAATGGGCCCGTGTTTCGGCTTTCCTTACAACCTCGATGGAATGAACTGTCATAAATTATACTTCATACAGTCAACATTTCTGGAAATTCGTCTTCAAGTTTATAGAATCTAATTTCTAAACATAACATTGCTTTATTGCAATGAGAGATAAACTGTGATCTCCTTTTTTCATTTATTCGAGCCTCTGTAATAGCAAATGGCTTGATAATTACTGGGTAGTCTGTATATTTCATGTTATTTTAACATTGCTTTCTCGTCCAGCAACTCATTAATAATAGTCATTAGAATCTGTTTCTAATATCAGATTAATAAACTGTAATCGATCATAATTTCCGATCTCATGAACAGAGAAAAATCAGGTTATGGAAGATTAATATATATTAGTTTTTGTATTAGTTAATGTTATTCAACTTTCGAATACTTTCCAATTGTAAGAAAATTATCTTCTCACGAGGAAATAAAATTCTCTTATAAATAGTTAATCATAGAGACAGAAGTAACGTTGAAATGTTAAGAAGGCAACAATACATTTATTTCTTGTTTAAGAATCTAGATCCGACAATATGGTTGTCAGGCACAATCCGTCAGGGACGTATGTATCAGAGGCGTTGAATGGAGCCATGCAACACTCAACACGTGACAAACACACGACCCTTACACCACCATTCTTTCCCTCTGTCGATGATTCCCTACTCGTTCGTCCCTTTGCTTAGGAACTTATCAGTTTCCTCTCAAGGTCCGGGGACCTTTCTGTTATTCTATTAGCGTTATAAAACTATGTTTGCGTTAACATAGCCGATACGATACTTTAATAACGCTAATGAAAGTATGTGACACGTCATAAGCTACGTGTCGAGACTATTTCTCAAAATTCCTTTTGTTAACATTTCGTTTTACGCAATTAATGAAAAACAGTGAAACATAATATCTTCATTCGAGCAACTATTGCTTTATTGAAAGACCGATCGATTTTCAATCGGAAGAACTGAAGCTGAAGGTCGAATCGACAATAATCTTCTTTGTCAAGTCGCAATCTATTTTTGTTGAATCGAATAAACACAATTTATGTCACAAGACTGGCATGATATTTAAATAGATGAAGGTTTGATAATCGAAACGTTAAGTATTATAATCTTTGTAATATTACGTTTTTCAATTTAGTAGAAGATTCGATAATTTTCAATTTTCAAGTAAATTTAATATCAACGAGAGGAAGAGAAATTACCAATCAACACAACGAATAATTCATAATTTCACATTATGGAATATATTCGATTAACGTGTTAATGTGTTCCTCTCTCATTAAAAAGTAATAAAGGTATTTAGAGTTGTCGGCTATCAATTAATATCCAGGAAGATTCATCATCTGCCACGCGTCATTTGCATTTGTTCTTTGTGAATAAATCCGTAATATAAACGCGCGAAATTGATTTATTAGATAGAACTGATGAACGAAATTCATTCTCCGCATTACTTTGCAGAAACTAGTCCACGTGTCGTTAACAATGAGACTCGAGGGACAATTTCGTGACTCACCCTATCCTCTCCCATTTTCCCATAGAAATATGACTTTCGAAAACATTGGCAGTTTCAAAGTTATTAGATATACCAATATAAATGTATACACACAGTAACGGACTAAAGTTTGAATTCATACTCCAAATCATACTATATATCTAGGTATACCGAATATCTGGCTCATTTTATTATTAACCCTCTACATATATCATATGCATGTATTGTATATCGAAACTATTTCCAAAGATTCATTAATATCTTGCCTCACGATTTTCCTAACAGCTTTATAGGTGATAATTAATTATTAAGATATTGAAATTCTATATATAATTTGTATAAGTTGATTGTTCGATTTTTGAAGAATTAAATATTAATCATGCGCATTGACACCATATGCCGACATTTAGCAGACAAGTTACATACTTTTAGGCTTATTTCCGTCTAATTTTATTTTATTTTCCTATCGTTTTATTATTTCATTTATTATTTATGAACCACTTTTACGCTACTTAGCCCTTTATTTTTCATATTACGATTATCCGTAAAGAACCTTTTGCACAATAAATAAAAGAATTAATACATCGATACGCTCGATATTTAATACATCTAATCCTTTAATAATATTTCTTCCGATTTTTAGTTATGTACACATGTTTATTTTATTATACCAAGTATTTTTGCTCTTCGATTTTTTATTCGTAATAGAACGTTGTCAATTGTTGTTCGATACGTGACACGTCGCTTGCTTTCGAAACACCCTATAGACCAAGCTACCCCACCGCCAGATATTGATTTAGTATTACGAGAGAGAGAAAGAGAGTCCTCCAGTGTACAACAGAGCCATTCTGTCGGTCCCGTTTCTCGCATTCAACCGTGCACGTTCTCTGCTTTTTCGAAAACGAATTCGACAGAACGTGAACCGATCACAATGCCACGTGTTTGTAGGCTTACTTCCGGGTAACCACTTTCCTCTACTCTACTCTCTATCTCTTTCACCTTCTCTATCCACCGTGCATACGATTTGTCTGCGTTTACTTTGTCCCCGGTTTTCACTTTACCTCCATCTTCGCTTAATATTCCTCTAGAATCTCTAATGGGAACGTTTCGAACGATTTTTGTTTAGTCTCCCTAAAAAGTTTCAAACTCTTAGAAATATTACCACGTCATTACAAGCACGAACAATTTTTAATGGAATATTTATTTCAACTCTCGATTATTAGGGGAATGTATTTATTATTTTTTACCTTAGTGAAATTTTTATGAGAACTGTTACCGTATCGAAAAGTGGATTTTTCAAGTACCGAAGTATTAGTAATTAGACTTTTATAAAGTTTTTGTAAATAATTGTAAGTAATTTTTGTAAAATCTGTGATTGCCATCTCTTTGGCGGAGATTGAAATAAATTTTGTTTACAAAAGTCCTGGAATAAAATTTTGGCGTCTATAATGCTGGGCTATATCGTAAAAATTAGGCAATTTTATTACCAATTTATTAGTTTATTGTCTATTGTCTAAAAAATTTCATAGACAATATTTTGTTATTTATTTATTTAAAATTAAATTCTCTCTGTATTTTACACCCACACACACAACTAGAGACCTTCAATATACTGCAAATTTAATTCGATTCTAGTATAAAACCGTGAGCTTTGCCAAATGGAATAAATTTTAGTGCAATCTAGCAGAATCACGATAAAGTTTCAATAAGCATTTTCCTCGATTACTAGATAAATTGCAAAAATTGACTAGCACCACATCCTCGTCTACCATAGAACAACCATAACATTATAGTTTCTTGGAGGAAGAGATCCTCAATGCACCGTAAAATTTAATTCAATTTCTATTCTGCTACACAGCAGAATCGGGGTTATACGTGTAATCCAAAGGAAGAACGTGGCAATAACGATAAAAATAATCGACAATGTGCGGCCAACGCGAAGCTTGCTAGCAATGGTCACGTATCTGTTCGGTCACGAAAACGACAGCTCGCACCATATCGTGAACGGATTCCACCTTTTCGAAACGATGGACTTTTACCACGAAGCAACGAAAAGCAAATTAAGAAGAGAGTTCACGACGGAAACCGTGGAAAAGATAACTTTTCCAATAATGCTGGAGATTCAATTTATCAAAGAACCACCAAGATCAATTTTTTATTCAATTACGCTTAAGATTTTAATGACATTCTCTGTTCTTTATAATGTAACACATTTACAAACTTTCTCAAATATCTGTCATATTAATAGACAGAAAGAAAAATCAGAAAGTGAAGGGACCTTTTAATTTCCTAATTAACCAAATGAAAGAGCTAATTACACTGCCATTAATTAGAGCCTCCAAAAAACAGTTGTTGCTTGCTCGAAGATCTTCCGCATTCTTTATTTAACCTACGTTCTTTATAATTTACTATTTGGCCCAAAAGATTGCTTCCCTGTTTTCATTGTTACTTTAACACTAATTTACTACTAGAAACATACAATTTGTGTCAAATAAATCAAAATGAGAATTATATGAAGATGTATGTAACACAAGAAGAGAAAGAAACTTTTACAAAAAATCATTGAAATTCCTAAAAATTCACCCTTTTAAAGAAAAATTATAAATTCATTATTTCAACAATTCTGTTAATCTTCATTGTGAGGGTTAAGGAACAAAAGAAAACCGAATATTGAAGGAATACTAGATATTTCAAAAAAAGACAGGAATCGACTTTATTTTCTCGTCTGCATACCTCGCACTAAATGCAGGGATGTTTGTCGTGAAAGAACAACGTTTCGTCTTTTTCTGAATCGGCCGTGGAATATCAGGATAATCCACGTAGCAGAAAGGCATGCGAAATTGGAAAGATTCTCTCCGTTTTTTCTCGGTTACATTCCGTGTGTGCAGGACACGGGGAATTTGAGGATTTTCAATCCTCTTCGGGATGCACGGTTTCACCTGACGAAGCGGAACGATTACCCTTACCCCGGAGAAAATGTATGTCGAGGAAAAGGAGAGGAGAGTCAAACTTATCCTTGTATCCGAATCAGTGGCAGAACAATTTTCTCTGCGACTAGCTTTTTTCTGACATTTTTAATTCCTTTTTTTCTTTTTTTAGAGTAAGTGTACCTAGTTAAAACACTGAATGAAAGAGTATTGTACGAAAGTGCAACAATTTTAATATAATAATTTCTTTCCAACTGAATTTTTTCTTATTACCTTAAATAGAACAAATATTAAAATATTGTAAATCACGTATTTGTATATATTATGCCGTTGACTTTTTCACAAAACTTCACAAAACTACATATATTATAATATATATATTAAACTAATATATTAAAAAGGATATAATAAAAAAATCCTTTAGCCACTAAATAACATCAAAGTCAAAAAATCAACAAAATTGTGATAATAATATTTTCGATGATCACATAGATAATTAATAACTGAGTATTAAAAGTCCGGGATTATTATTCTCCGTGAATTTTCATTGATATCTGTAAAAGGGTGATCATTGGACGGTCATGCGATGTTACTTATTTTCGATCACGAAATTACTTAAAATTTTAATCGCGATAGTGGACCAAGACACTGACGTGGAACGTCGGAACGACGTTCTGTCACGGCGAGATGCTATTTCAGAAACCCAATTTGTATTCGAGGCCGTATTTTGCCGGTTTATCGCAAAAATATCTCGTTTTCTGTTTGGTTTTTCAACGCGGAGAGCTTTACGACATGGATTTCCGCGCACGAACGCATTTTCATTTCAGCTAGTAATAGTGTCCGCGAATTTCATCATACCACTGTTTACTCAACACTGTTATTTCCCTGGACGATCTTTGCCTCGTATCCGATGATTCTCATCGACTAGAAAAAAAAAAAAATAGATCTATGACCTCGTAAATATAGTTTTTTATTTTTATTTTCTATCAGGAAAAGCAATTAAATTGTTTTTAGATATATAGGTATATGTATAGTGTCTGACATTCGGTAAATCTGAATTTTTGAAATTTGAAATTCTCTTGGCTATAAAGCTCATTGTTTCGAGGACAAGGAGATTTAAAATTTAGATACGAAAGCTGGTATGAAATTAATCGCAGGCGTTGTGTTTGGACCATTTAGAGCTGTTAATAATTTTAAGAGCTCGTACCAATTTAATTTTCGTTGCCATTAAAAGCTTTCCGTAGTTAATTTAAGAGATGAGTATGAAAAAAATCTGAATTTATATGTGTCTAAAAAGATATTAACATTTCATAGTATTAATACTAATATAGAAAATTTTGGGAACCTGACATTATAAACATAAAATCAAGTGAAATATGTATTTGTTTTCGTACACATTTTATCAGGGAAAGTAATTGGACTGTTTGTTCAACACGAAAGAAGAGTTATATTCGAAATATCTGGTTTTCGCAGTACGAACTATTCCAAGAAAAGAGACATAAAAAATCGAAGTTTATATATTTAGAAGCTATTTTAAAATTAGTATCAGCTACTGTTTTCGTTCAAAGCTAGTTAACAATTTTAAAAGCCCCTGCTAATTCAATTCTCATAGCTATCATATAATAATTTCAAACAAATCCGAAAAAATCTAAATTTGTATCCAAAGGTTGTTAATACGTTAAACAAGTCACAGTAATAGGATTTAAAACGTCATTATACAATAAAATCCAGAAACAAGGTACAAATATCCAGATTTATTTCTCCGCTTTTCTATCGTATTTCCCGAAATACAGAAAGTACATTTTCACAGAAGCGTCATATGGAACTAATTTAGATGTAAAGGAAGAGATGGTGTTGCACAGGCAAGTCAATTTCCTTGCTGCAACCTCACGCAAAGAAGAATGAGGAAGAAAAGGAAAAGGACGAAGAAAATAGGAGAAAGAGAAGAAAATACGTAACGGATTCGAGTAAGGATGAAAATCCTCGTGAATTTACGAGCTCTGTGGAACAACGGAATTTACAGTCGTGAAGTGGAAGAAGACGAGACGATTCGAATAGCAATCGCGTTTATTCCTTGAGAAGAAAGAACAGGAACAGATGGGGAAAGGAAGGTAATCCTTGGATAATCCTAATCGACGGATTACCACCTCTCCGGCGCGAATCCTTCGTTCAACTTTCCATAACGTTTTAATGACAGTCTGCTTCGATCGTTTATGTTTTTTTAAATATTTTCCAAAGTGCATTTAATTAATCGATTCTCCAGAAGCTCAAAATTTTTATTCCCTTTCCTATTTCCGCAAATTTCAACCTTACTATCTGAAGATTAATTCTAATGTTTAAATGATAATATTCTCTCGTGATTTGGTAATCGTAGGAAATTGAGAATTAAACTATCGATTCGGATAAGAGACGACGCAATTGAATTAAAATTCGAAGAAAATCTTGACTTCGTGCTTATAATACACGTACTTACATTGAACTCATTTATTCATATATACATGGAATATATACAATACGATTCTTAATAATGGTATATGTAATAAATATAAATATGTATAATAAATGTATATAATAAAATTATATACACAGTACATATTCGTACTTTACGGGACTCTGAATATAGTTCTTAATTATTATTATAAAATTCTTTAATGTAAGATTACGATGGCCGGCTGATAAGTAATGCGCATATCTCGAGAATGACAAGAGTTAAACATTTCTGCGTGAGCAGTCGTTTTATAGCTACATCTCTCCTTTATAAACATACCAAGTTTTAATACATTTGCTTGACGCAATCACGAACAGTGTCGTTTAAAGCGAGTTTGAATATGAATGCGACGTCAACGACGTTCAAACAACAGTGATCGGGTTTTTAACCCTGGAAAACATTATGCCTATGGAAATTCATCGCCATTTACTGGCAATGTATGCCATGACATTAAGAAGCATTTGCGGAGACGTGAATGTCGGGTTTAGAATTCAACCGGGACGATAATGTTACAGCATGATAACACTCGGCCACGCACCGCATACACGGCAGATGATGTTGTTGCAAGTTTGAAATTTGAAATTGTTTCGAGACCGCCTTACAGTCCAGATCTGACTGCATCCTATTTCTTGCCAGAATTGAGGAGAACCTTGAAGGCTATTCATTTCAAGTCAGACGATGAAGTGAAGACAACAACGAAGTGCTCCATCGAAAGTAAGTCGGGAGAATTCTTCATTTGCGGAATGAAAAAACTCGCTACGCGTCGACGAAACTGTATTTAACTTTATGTTAACGGCAATTATATTAAAAAATAAATAGGATATTCTTCACCTAATGAATTACATTTTTTTTTCTTTACGTTTCATTTCGATAACTGTTCTCGTTCTGAAAATACATGTAGGCAAATATTGTGCATATTTTCTAAGACAAGAAAATCCAAAGAATTACGCTTTTATCTTCGTTCACTATCTTCGACTTCGCCTGTTTTATCACTTCAGATTACTTGTCTCCCCAAATTATGCGATTGTACGTTTATCAGGTGCCCAATGTATTTTCAGTATCAGATTAGATACTCGTCAGGGCGCATTTAAGGAACCCTCTTTTAATCGCTCACGGTGAGAAAACAGGCGAGGCTTCAACCAAGTGGAAATCCAATAAGAGATCCTGCGACGGCAATAAATGCTAGCAATATAGTTCCTTGGTAAGATATGAACTCATCCAAAAAAATTATAGCAACCACCTAGAATCTTCTCAATATTCTTTCTCATGATTAAAATATTATAAAAATTTAAGGAATGAATATTTAATATGTCTGTACGTAATTATCGGATATTATTTAAAATTCCATTCATAGCGAACTAATATCGAATTACGAAGACTTAATAAGATATTATATAAAACATGGATTTTTATAACCATTCACGCGCACTCCAATTCATACATAATCGTACCATAATATTTCAAAGAATACCGATACGATCAAAAAATGTTGTATGGACAGTATTTGGACAGTTATTATAGACACTTATCGAGTACGAAATCCTGCTTGTGAAAAACCGATTCTGAAATCGCAAAAATTCACGAGTCCGATAAAAATAAAAAAGGAATCCAATTTCCAATATTCGTTATCAATGGCCTCATATCAGTCTCTCTAATAAATACATGTCTAAACATGAAACTCATAATTCTCTACACACCTACGCTCATCGATACCTACAAGAAACTAATTCAGAAATGCCAAAACTTCGAAAGCGGAAAAAATTCTTGAAAATAAGGAAAACGTGCTGCTTCTTGTGATTGACAATCTATATCGTAAGAGAGACTACAGAGTCCACAATAAATATATACAGAGACACGAAACTTCTAATACACCCATCAATCGATATACGAGCAAATACATCAATACATCGCGTTATAGGTTAAGTCAGCGAGCTTTATTATTCGAAGCTAATCGCGTACACGATTGCTCGTCACGAAGGTGATCGACGTCGCGTCGTCTGGTTGAACCAGTTCCGCCAGTATGTCGGTGGATCGAAGGAAAAGCTAAGTGTTCAGCCGGAGATAAAACGAATCCGCCGTGGTGATCGAACTGTAGTCCGGTTTCGATCGATAGCTTCTGAGAGTAAAATCGGAACGACGGATAACGGACGTTCGACCTGATTTCACCGCAGACAGGGAATAACGGGTGTACTGTCGCTAATAAATCGTTTTCTCGTCTTCGACGCTTCTCACGTTGCCAACTACCCCTCCATGTACATACGAGCCGTTTATTTGTCAAATCGATCAAGTCTACAAAAGAAAAAGGAGAGAACATCGGTGAAATTATTGTACGATAAGCATCAATCAAATAGCACTAAAATTTCAAAAAGTGTAGTTGACCACTTTGGTCTGTGAACGGCGCGTATAAAGGAAAATTCTCCAAGTCGGTTTACACTCAGATTATAGTGCATCGTAACATGGGATTTTTGCAAAATACGAGTGGCAATACAATATTTAGCTGACTGCATTTCAAAGTCCCGCCATTCTGGGATCGTCTTTTGTTCCGCTGCAGCAATGTGTTTTATGAACACATAACGAGGTAATCATGAAACGTTATACAGTCCAGAAGTAAATAAAGATTGTTGAAACATTTTGGGAAAGTAACTAGCCGATGACAGTGACCTTACGCAAGTTACGTTGCCGATATCATCTGGCCATCCAAATCGTTTGAATTATCTGCACCGAATCTCTTGTTATGAGGTTTTCGCAAAGGTAAAATGTATGTCAATAAACTAAAAACAATTGGACAGCTAAAAAGCAGCGATAACAAACATACTTCTCGAAACGTGTGAAAATATAATGAAAAATACAATCGAGGGGTCTAAAAACTGTGGTCTCTTATTTTGTTTAAAAGTCATTGACAATGGAAATCAATCAGTTATATCGTATTTATGAACTTCTTTCTGACAACGTTGTCTAAGTCATTTATATTATTGAAAACTTTCTAGCGTTTTTCTTATCTTATTTTAATCATTCTAAAAGATTTAGCAACGTGCATCGCCGATGGTCACCTTGGTAATCTAGGTGTTAAACTAATATTACCCTGCCGTATTCTTTCGCTAAAAAATGCAAAAGGATCTCTTCCCTGTCGCGAGTATTTTCGTGTTCCACTGTCACACGTGGCCTGAAAATATTTTCGTACACGTGCCGCAGCTAAGATTGTTAGAATAATTTAAAGAGTCTTGTGTACACATATAACAGATTAAAAATCACGATGGTGTAAATTCAGAATAATACGCGGTCATTGGTAATGAATATTAAAAGTTGGATACCTTTTTATACCGACCACGAAAAGGAAAAAAAGTATCTCCACGTGTATATTTTCTTCTTTTCTACTTTTAGGGAAAATGTAAATTTTCAGGATTTCCCAATTGGTTTTTCATGAAATTGATAATGAACGTTGAATGTAATGAAGTTGAATATCCCTCCTATTTTAGTTTTATCGAATTGATGGAATTTCAGAATTGGTTTTTCATAATTCATTGGCTGCTGGAAAGTATCGAATATTGAACGAAATACGTAGATATGTATAACCGAATGCTAGGAAATCTATTATTTTTGGAATTCAAAATATTTGAGGGTTTTTAAAATATCATACACCAAGTCAAACGGAAGAACTCCAAATAATTGTATAATATTAAACAATTATAGATGGTGAAAATAATAAAGTAGAATGTGTTGCTCAAGATATACTGTTAATGAGACTTGTTAACTGGTAATAAACAATAAGCGTAATTTTGCGTGACGTAATAAAGAAATGAAAAAGCAGCAATAAAGTAAAGGAGAAACGATAAGGAACAGATAAAGTGACAAAAAGTGGATAATAAAGAAAAAGAAATGAAATGAAATAGAGTAAAAAGATAAAGAACAGAAAATGATAAAGAAGATAAAGAAAAAGAAGAAGAGGTTGACAAGCTTTCAACTGCTCTTACGTATAAACTCTAGCCACCAGGACGTCTAGAAGCTCTAGCTGGTGCTTTCTAGGATGGCTAAACGGTTACCCTTAGTGCCTGATAAAAATTACCACCTAAGCTGTCACGCGAAAGAAATAACCGCAATACCTTGGGAACGGACAACGAACAACAAACGTGTTCCATTTCTCGAGACCACTTTTCAGTAAACCACGTCTCTAAGCTCTGTATCAGAACACCGAGAAGATAATTGGCTTCACAGCTACAACAACGCGTTCGTTGCAACCTACTCACATAATTCCAACACGTAGGTAGCACACGTTGTCATTATAGGTCCAATGATGGATCCTAAGGTAAGGTAAGGTTATTTAAATCGGAAAGTTATTTATTAGATATTCAAGTCAAGTTAAACAATATTCGCCGCCAATTCGCTAAATTTGGTTACAGGCAATTTTTAAGCTATCTAAATTCGCAAACAGATTATTTAATTCGTTATTAATCGTGTGATAAACAGCGAAACATATCGTGTTCGTTGGCAGCTCAATCATTACGGTTCTCTACGAGAATATAACAAAAAACGAAAGCTCACATATTGTTAATATTCTCAATAGCGCGTCATGATGTAATCGGTTGGCGTGATCTAATAGGTTATCTTCATTCTCGATTATGAACGTCATATCAAAATAATCATGTTTGATCATAAAATGACATTAAAATCAAACAATCAACAAAAATATATTTATGTGTGTTTTTCCTCTACATATACGTAAAACAAGTTTGATTGCTCGTTTTATTCGATGCTGAAGCTTAGGCGACTCAAATAACCCTACGTTACTACGATGTATCCTACATGAGTACTATGTCACATCGTTGTTCATCGAGAAGAGCGAGAAAATGAGAGACGATGAGAAAAATCGAGAGGAAGAAGACGTTAGAAAAGAGGATGGAAAGGGCTCGAGTATACTTTGGTATGCGTTTAACCTCCGAAAAAAAAGGAAGAAATTCATCGTGAATCCACTTTTAGAGGAACGCGCGGCACTCCGCTCGGGGAAAAAGGGAGGAAAGGGACGTACAAAAGGCTCGAGTATTGTTTACTCTGACGTGGGGTGGTGCCGAAGAGAGGAACAGAGAAGGAGAGTCGCGGAGAATTCGACCGTACGATAAAGGGATGACAAGGAAGCCCTGCTCGAGTGCCACTGGCTGACTTCTACCCCCATCTCGTTCCATTCCGCGAATGAAAGGCGTATAAACGAATGAAAATGAGAGAAGAAGTTGATAGAATCGGTATTGGACTGTTTCTCGCGTTTCTTAGCCGTTTCATCCATAGGCGACACGAACAGAATCTAGTGACGTAAAGCGAAAGATCGATTGCTATTCGATCTATCGATGCAGTATCTTCTTTCGCTTTTTGTAAATTGGTAACGTAAAAGTGTTGGGTTCGAACAGTTCAATCTATTTTTTATGGTAACTTTTCCTGAACACGAAAACATCTTCAATTCTCTTTCTTTGGATCCATATAATTACGCAAACTCAAATAAAAAACTGTAGGACAATCTCGGTAATTTTCCAAATTCGTTATTTAAGTTTCATTTTAACGATAAGTTATAAAAAAAAAACAGAGATATTTCCCGAGATATCAGCGATATTTCAAAATATACTCCTAGGCACAACGAATAATAGAATACTACGAAAATAACATGAATGACAATATACATAAAATGTAAAAATTTCCAATCCAAGAATTTTCCCCCTGGGAGACACAAATCGAAAATTACGCAGCCAGACAGCGCATCGAATCGAAAATGCCAATCCTACGTCACCTTACGTTACGAATTTGCAATCCATCGACGATCAGAAGCTACAGGTACAGGTACAAGCGACCAAGCCAAATGCTCGAGTTAAACCACCAAGCAAAGTTAAAAGCGGAGTCGAAGCAACCATAAGGACCTGTCTGGCAAACTATCGAAACCTCCCTGGCATTCCTGACTGAAAGAACCCAACACTCTAAACAACATCGTATGCTAACGAAATTTACAAACTAGTTTCGTAAAATACGTAATAGAGGCGAGCCTGACCCAAACCATAATAATCTGTGTAGTAAACTATCGACACACCTCTGCATCGTGTTTTATCAAATCTGCAAACTAGCGTCAAATACGTAACACGTTAAACTACTAACCAAAGGTAGAGGCAAATTCAAAGCAACCATAAGCATCCAAGTATACTTGGAAAACTATCAAAACTACTCTATTCAAAGGAACCAAGCATTCCAAACAATATCATACTATATCAAACTCGCGAATAAGCTTAGCTCAAGCACACGGTATATCAAATCACCAGCCAAAATTATCGGAGCAACCATAAGTAGTTGAAAGTACGTGAAATATTATCAAAACCTTGCTAGATCAAATCAAATCATCAAATACATAATACGTTACACCGCCAACCAAAGCCGAAAGGATTTAAATTTGAAGTGAGTAAGGGATCTATCCAAAAACCTATTAAAACCTCCCTGTCCTATCTAAAAGAACCAACCAGCCGAAACAACGCCATACTTTATCAAACTCACAAACAATCCTCCTCAAACACGTACTGCGTATCAATTACCAAGCTCCTCGAAACATCCAATTCCCCGTTTATCATTCCAAACACAATTTCACCCTTCAATGAACTACATATAGTCGAAAGTTAGGGACAGTGTAGCAAAGAGGACTCTAATGCTTTCAGATAGCGCGTGGACACACGCAGAAAGCACATACAGAACTATTCACATCTACCCAGTGACCAGAACCACTACAGCCACGTACCACCTCCGCGTGTCTACTTCTGCATATTACATACAAGCAAACACGGCACGGCCACGCATCGTTCACATCGAGCAGAAACGCGTGTCCATAAAGCGGCTCCCACGTAAACGTTTTTCTACGTCTGTACGCGTGGGTGTGCACGGATGAACGGTGGAGGAGAACAGCGGCGGGAGGAATGAGGCGAAATGGTGGTGGTTGAATACAGAGACGAAAGGGGCTGGTAGGCCGGTTCACGAGAAACCTGGGTAGGGGTAGTTCGGTTTAGTTTGGGGAGGCTCTCTCCGCGTTTGGGTTCGAGTCCCTCCAGCTGCACCACCACCGTATCAACCGGCACACCACCGTTCCTACCATCGCCACAATCCTACTCCCGCAGGGGCGGAACTCGATAGACCTAAGGGGATGGGGGCTGCCTCCGCTCATGGATCAATACCATGGCGGGTTGCAGGGCATACAGGGGGTTGCTATGTGGTGTGGCACGCGCATACGCTGCTATCCCCCCGGAGGAAGAAGGACACCGATCAACCCCGTTGCCACGTTCTATAGAAAGGGACGAGAAGATATGACTGAAGAGTAGAGAAGAGGATGGAAGATACGAACCAGAGTGGAACTGTTGATTCGCGTTTGAAATACTGTTCGGTTTTAAAGCGATTTCGCTAGTTTATTAAGGATCGAACGAACCCACCGAGGGATGCTATCCTCGCGTGTCGAAGCAACTTCGAAAATCGCCAGTGCCTGGCACTGCCATAATGCTATCGAGAGCAGATTAGAAGGGCTTTACTCCGATCGTGCTGACGTATGCTCGTTTTCGTGACACTTTGTCTATGCTGGATTTCTCCCATTTTTTTAGAAGAAGGATCTTGATTCTCGAATGCATCGTGTTCCTCGTTTGGAAATATATCCATCTTTATTTGCAGAAATCTAAGGCACGCTTTCACGATGCTTTGGCTATGGCGAGGAATTACTTTTATTTGTAAACTTTGATTTGTGAAGAAGAAGTGAGATACAGTGCAAGGTTAAATCATTGAGCTAAGAAAATTAATTTAGTAGAATTTGTTTTTTTCAATAATATATAGAGTTTAGAGATTATTTGCACGCCATTGTATTTATTATAGAATTTATACACTGATTAATTAGGTAAATATATTAAATTTTGTACCCTTTAGTAGCATTTTTCTATTACTATAAAAATTTGATATTACGAAAACAAAATATAGAATCTGATAGAAAAATGTTTCGTAGAGAATATGTGCAAGTATTTTTATTAATCGCTATATGTATCATATGCATTTATTTATGTATTTTTATCAACTAGTGAGAATAGAAAGAATACCAAAATCTGCTGAAGAATTACTAAAATTATTTTCGAATTTCCTATATACAATTATTGTAAGGGAATTTCCTTAAGTCCATGGAAATTTCTGCTTGTTTCTGAATCAGAATCGATTTTGAGATTAAAGTGACTATTTCCAGGACGAGCTGCAGTACAATTACGTATTACGTACAATTACAACTCGATAAGCATCAGGCGAATAGTTGTTATTACGATTTGTTTAATGTACTTCGGAGTTGAAATGAAGTTAAGCTAGACTATACACAGGTTTGTTATTACGTCTACACCGCTATGCCTATTGTCCTCGGGACATTGTACTACGTAGAGTTACACTTGTAACAAGTTCATTCACGCTAGATTTAAATCTAATAACGGGGAGATACTACGCTATATTCTATGTATATAATATGTTATTCCTTGCTAACCAACGAGTTGCGTCTGCGAAATTTTATTACAAACTTTGTCCGGAGAGGCGATAATAAGAAAATAAAATTTGAAGTTTATAATCTTAATATTATTATACTATTCCTTATCAAGAAACGAATGTCGTGTAAGAGGCTCCGTCATAAACTTTGTTTGAAGAACGGATAATAGAAAAATAGAATTTTTAAGTTTATGACCTTTCAAGTTTGTATAAAAATTCTATAAAGGGCAATATAGTGGGCATAGGAACACTGAGGTAAAAGGAGGAACACTTTGTCTCTGTTAAAGGGAAAACGTGTGTATTGATACTGACAGGGTGTGCTGCACTTCTATACGCTGCACGGCTAAAGGGCACATGTCTCATTACACACGAACGTTCTTTTGAATACGTAGCCTAACAAGGATACACCTCGCTGTTTTAGAAATCGATGTCGATAGAAATTGCTTACCAACTTATCATGTATTATTATCATTAGAAGCAAACTAAGCATTATTGACTAAATAACAGACCATCTTTTAACCAATTGATAATTCGATCACGAAAAAGGCCCCGTTAAATAAACGAAATAAATGAGGAGGAAAAAGGCGAAGACAAAATATAAATACGTCTTTCAAAATCTTCGATCTTTCAAAATCAAGTAAAGTTCTTTCTAAACTTTCATTTTGTCCACATTTCCTAAAATTTGTACACAAGACTTGAAATAACAGATCATTCCTCGATCAATTTACAATTCGTCGCCTAAAAGGCAAATAACGGTTGAACTAACGAGAACAGAGAAGACAATAGTACAAGGATAAAATATAAATACATTTTTAAGAAATACTACACATTCTTAGAACCAAATACGAAGGCGGAGATATTAAAGCGGGCGTCCGGTCGGACAGACCACGAACACAGTTCAGGTGACCATAAAATCGTAGCCATACGATTACGGCTGCAGCTTCTTTCTACCTCGTCGGCTGATCCACGGGGTATTAGCTCTAAGCCGCTTTACGGGCCGCACGGCGAAGAAAGAACAGGAACGGAAGGAGTCAGCGTGCGTGGAACGAGGAACGAGCACGTTTCGACACTAACGGCGGAAGCAAAAAAGGGAACACGACGAACAGAAGAGAACAGAAAGAAGCGGAGGGTGAACTCTGAAACGACCTGTAGGGTGATGGCAGAATGGGGATCGCGCGGTCCTCGGATACCTGTGGCTCCACGCGACTATCGCAACGATGCCTTTTTTTCTTCTCTCCCCTTTGTCCGCCCTTTCTCCTTTCTCTCTTTTTTTTTTGCTTTCTCCTATTCCACCCTTTCTATCGCAGCATTCTTTTTACCTTTTTCACCGCGTCATACCAGTCGACGCGAGCATTATCGCGAATATCGACCACAGATTCGGCTACTGATAACGAGTTTTCGTCGGTCTACTACATACACACGCGCCCAAATTCTTTTGTGACAGCTTTTTGGGGTCTTTTGAGTGTACGTGATTTCATTCTTCTTCCTGGAGCAAATGGGATGAGAGGTTCTTTTGACGAAGATACAGAGTATCTCGAAATATCAATATGACAGAAAGATGAATCAGTATACAGAAATTTGCTTTTCTCATACGAATTTCGACGCTGTCAAAAACATCTTGAATTAGCTAATAGAATGAATATTCTGCTACATTTTTTACTCTCACTTTCTAAGGTAATATAAAAATACTTTTCCTAGTTTCCTAGTAGTTAATAAATTATTAAAAAGATTAAAAATTGTATAGGAAATTTTCTTACCTTTAAGTTCTTACTTAAATTTCAAAATATTTCATATAACAGGTATATTATATTTAAGATGATTGCAAGCCTTCGAGTACTTTTGTAACCCACTGTATATGAAATTAATATAAGATTTAAGTATCTAATAGGAAGTCATTACTTCCTTGTGAAGGGTCGACATAATGGACACTGCACGCTATAGAATTTGTACAAAGCCCGCGTGATTCGTACATTCACCTACGAATAACGCAAAAATAGAGCTGCGTTCTCTTTTGTAATGGAGCCTAATTTTTTTCCTTGGTATTGACCGTTTCAAAAGGAAGGCTTCTCAAAGCGTCGCTTGCAAAACACTGTTTTGTAACGCAATCAAAGGCTAGTAGTTGGTCAATCGCACTTAACGAGCGATAAAATAGACGGTGATCGAATTTCTGGCGCGACCACGAAATTCCAGTCGCGTTTCGCAAATATGTACTTCAATTTCCATTAACAGATCGACTTCGATGTACCTAGTTTTTTCTGTTTGGAATTTTCAGAATTTTAATCAAAGAGGGAAAGAAAATATTTCATCATTTTCTCTTGATCATTTCAATATTCTCTTCATTTTCCAAAATATGAATATTACGAATTTCCTGTAATTTTTTTATCTTTGAACCAAAGCTATATTATACGAGCTGTTACAAAATGATGACTGGATACTTTAAATTGAATGAACGGAAACAGAGATAGCACGAAAAAACTGATAAAGCTTGATAAAACTGGTGGAATGGATGTTTTAATCAAGGACAGCTTTAATATGGACCAGCTATTGGAAACTTAAAATATTTCAGACAGAATTTTTACAGATTTCTGCCTTCTCTAGTATAATTTATTTTGTGAAATAGAAGAAGAGTAGATTTGACTAGTTTTAAAATAATGATACAGAAGGGAAGTATGAAAGAAGAGTTTCGTACATAGAGAAGCAATAGGAGCGAAATCGAACTCAATATTTCAGAAGAACAAAGGCGTATCGAGTGCAACGACGACCCCGATATCGCCATAAATGGAGGCAGTTTCCAATCAGGTCGTCTTACGTCGAATGTCCAAGTTTTAATCAGGCTAGATTCTGTTTTTCCCAATCTGGCGATTCTTCATGAGGGGATCGTTACGAAAAGTTGTATAAAAATTTCATTAAGATCGTGTTTCGTCGATGCATTATAATTAATGATTGTTTTATCAAATATCCGTGGAGGTAAAAATTATTTAAGCTTCTACTACTTCATAACAAAATTGAAAATTTGTTGTTACGTGTACTGCTAGAAATATAATAAATAAATTGGATGTTATTACAATATTACAATCTCATTGGTTAAATCAAATTCACCATTAACTATATAATATAACAATACAAAAAGGAAAAAGAAAAAAGAAAATAAAATTAAAATTCATTTATTTTATTATTTTATTATTTTACTATATTTTAATTAATTTATTTTATTACCTTCGCTTTATAAAAAATAAAAATCTATGCTTCGTCGAAAGTAAGTTTATTATATAAATTATTATATTTATCTACCTTTTGTTTGTTTAAAAATACTCTGAAAGTAAACTTTAAAAACGAAATGACAGTTTCATAAAATTTCTTTACACTTTGTACATTTCAACGTCTCCATAGGAAACTTTTACGTGGAAAAACAACTACGATATATAACAAGATAGTCGAAGTTAATGGGAAGCCAGGTCATTAATATGTTTTTTTATTAAGAATCTTAAAGCAACGGGGAAAACGAAAATTCCCAACATGCTTGAATTATTAGTATTAATAAATTTCTGCAACAGGAACGAAAAAAGTTTTGCCGTTATGTGTTCGTTATTCTTCTTCCTCGACTTATGAAGTTTTAACGATGTCATAGTTGCATTCTTCATGCAAATCCAACATCTCGCTATGAACAAGTTCGATCGAAGACTTAATGTTAGTCTTCCCGACAATAGGACGAAATATTTTACGACATGAGAAGAAACACGTTGCATGTAGTTTGCGATATTGATAGCATGATTTTATTATATTATGAGAGATGAAAAATCAAATTATAGCAAGATATCAATTACTTAAATTTTTATGATAAGGAGCATGTTTTTTAATATCGTTGGATTTCTATGCATTTGCACATTGCGTAAAAATTACATAAGAATTTGACTGCTTATTTATTATTTATAGACATGTAAGAAATTTTCATCTTTTGTAACAGAAGATACATTTACCAATATTTCATGTGTTTTCATTTCACGATATGAAAACTAAATTTATCACTCTAAATTCTTCGACATGTGATATATGTACAGCAAAAAATGATTGCATCAGTAATACTATTTTCTCTCTTCCAGAATTGAATTTCCCATCTCCGATTCTTTGACATTTACACGCAAAAATGTTCATCCTTTAGAAGAAAAAATGTAACATCATATTGTATGACCATTGATATTTCTCACGTTTTCTCGCGGCACATGAAGATTTGACTTCTCGTCTGTGATTTCTAGGCATTTAAACAAAAAAAATTGTTGTTCCTCTGCAATAAAAAATTCACTTGTCAATATTACCACTGTTTCGCGTATATAAACTGAACTTGCCATTTCCAATTTTTTAATAGAGACAATATAGAAATAGTAGTAAAAGTTTTCATTTGTTATTACAGAAAATATACACATCAGTATTGCTTCTTTTGTCATGTTTCAATCCACAAACTGTATTTTTCGTGCTCAATTTTCTACACGTAACAATCTTCGTTTTTAATTTAGTTGCCTATCTGTATTTAAATGGAAGTACATGTATATCCCTCTAAGAATTATTTTTCACATAAATTCCGTAATGATTGACATCTATTAATTCAACCTGTGTCCCATAGAAGTTTTCTGATTACGATCATACGATGAAATATCTGTATTCGATATCTCAGAACCGACAGGGTCAATTATCGTGCAATTTATAATATCCTTTGAGAGCTAGCATCAATGCATAGCACTGTGAGTCGAAGCTTATGCTTGCGGAAAGCCTTCGAATAACATCACGGATATGCATATGTGCATAGAGAAAGAGAGAGAGAAAGGAGAGAGATCGCGAGTGAATGCGCTGTTGAGTACATCTTTCGGTTCCTCGCCCCGAATGAACCAACGCCCGCAGCTAGAGACACGTTTTCCCGATCAAGATTTCCGCAAGATATCCATGGTCTTAAATATTTGCATACCTTCGAATATGAACGTTTCGAGAGCTCCTTTCGTTTCTCGGTCGCTCAAAAATATTCTTGTTCTTGTATCTATTTCGTTTGCTGCGGCTTTTTTACGTTACGGAAAAGACTAGGTTCCTTTTACTTAGAATTGTAGGAACGTTGCTATTTTTATATATTTTTCAAAGATGTATCTTATCTTAAATTTCTAATCAATTCTCTAAAACGATTTTCTAGTCTATTTTTATGTATCATTCTATGAGAAGAATTTTTCTATTTATTATTTAAATATTTAATTCCTACATTTTTACAAAGATCATCTTCCCTACGTCTATTACAGCCAATATCTTTCTCCTCAAAGAAGGCTATTAGTGTAGTCTCTAATAATCGAATATTAAAATCTATAAAGTGCACACGTCAATTTCAAACTGTAAGAAAACATCGCTACAATAAGAAATATAAATATCGAAGGAATTGGAGAAAGAATATAAATCCATAGGAAATTTCAAAAAGAGCAGCTATTATAAAATTAGGTTAAGGAGCCATTACGACAAAGACAGAAACCTTCAATAAATTAATATCGAATAATTAGTTTGAAACTTGTAATTAATAACTTAAACCACGGCTGATCGGAACTGGGTCGCCTCGTTGATCCAATTACATTTAATTTCGTTACAACTTCACCGAAACATTAACGCTTCAGCAACTGTGCACTCGAGAAAGAGACAGAGATATAGAGAGAGAGAGAGGAAGAGAGGGAGGGAGGGAGGGAGGGAGAGAGAGAGAGAGAGAGCAACGAGCAACATTCGTAATCGTTGTCAACTGAAAATAACTGGCAACCTTTGAGTATTTTCTGTATAAAATCTTGCTCGTACTTAATCATTAATCGATGTTCTGATATGCCAAAACGTTTGTTCGCAATCGTTTAATAAACTCAATATCGTTGTAGGTCACGAATGACCAGAGAAACTTTTAATAAGAAGAACAAATTAAAACATACTATTCATACAAATTCATCATAAATATAAGTCTTATGTACCTTTGCCTGTATCGATCCAATTTTTGGAAGAAAATACTTGTACTTAGCTTTCAGTTTTCAGATTATAAATCTCTTTTCTCCGCATTTCTTGGATTATAAACTTTTTTCACCGCTCAAAAGAAAATTAAAAAATGAATCACATCTCTGAACGACCATTTGACTTCAACTATGTAATTATCACGTACGTTGATAATTATTCTAATTATTAGCTTCTATTTTTCAGATAACAACTGCAAACAATGTACACGCATAAAGGAAAACCAAAGTGTTAAACACAGCATGATTATTTTACTGTAACCATATATTTTTCATACGTGTATTTCAATACTGTTTTTTAAATTTTTATTTCCAGAAAGATATTACCGAAATTCTCGTTTCTGCAGAAAATATTTCTCTCGGTTTCCCACTTTTTCGAATAATCAGAATTCCCTTTCGCCAGTTATTCGTGTACCAAATACCATGAATAAATAAAGCAAACGCTGAAATTTCGTTGCGTTTCGACGAGAAATTATCCATACGCAAATGTACACCCACACATCTTGCATGCACCGCCGAGAACGGATGAACGGGCAAGAAATTAATTACTTTTTGCCGGCGAGCATAGATCCGCTCGCGTGTCATTTTACAGTCGACGATCAAAAACCAGCGAAAGAAAACACGTATAACGTCCGTCTCTTTGGACGCTCGAAATTACACTGTACCGTTCTATCCACGCACAAAAATTCAACGTATCTATCTTTTGCCGCGATTAAGTCAGCCTCCAGGTTGATGTGTTTTGACGGTCGAACACACTGCCAATAAACTTTATCCCCCGTCAATACACTGCCCGTTTTACAGCCATTTTACGATTTTTCCCGGGACAATATTCCGAAACTTTTGCCAGGATTAATCAATACGGTCGATCCGTGTAATTTTCTAGAATCGATTTTGTGTCAACGTTTTACGTCAATTTTCTATTGGCTTTGTGTAAAACACTTTTCTCTTTTTTTTGTACGTGGGTATTAACGTCACGTCAGTTACATATAAAATATACAATTATGGATAAAAGGAAGTTTAAAATTATATTCGTGAGCACACACCAATATTAGTAACTTCCGCAATAAAAATTTTTTACCGCATTGGTAAAAAACGAACAATTATCTCTTTCGATATATGTATTTTATTTATTTATTGCTCTTGTCAATCGTAATTTCGTTTTGTAAAATTCCCTCCTGCATCGCTGTAATTAAAGTTCCTTTAATTTGGAATTTAAAATGGCATTCATTTAGACGTGAAATACAAACCTACTCTACGAACATTACAATTAACTTAAAGTATGACGAAGATATAATATTAAATTCTTGGATTAAAATTTGTACAAAATTTACAATAGTAAAATCGTGATAGTCGAACCTCCATTAATTGGACATATCCGATAACGACTTGAATTCAAATAATTCTCCTAGTCTACTAATTACGTTTCCATTTCGTAACAAAAGAAAGCCGGAAAAGCAGTTTTTCATGAAAAAGCAATAATTGTTCGTTTCGTGCAAAATTACCTCTGCTTGGCGAAAGATTTACGTAAAAGTAAAACGTTTCTTAGGTAAAAACAGCTGCCGTGATGCCCGGTAGTATCCTGCGAACCAATTTATCCAACTGTAAGGTCGGTGATCATCTTGGCTCGCGTGCATCACCGGTTCATGGTGCACACACACACAGGGAAAGCGAATAACGGAGCCAAGAGGGTGCAGGATGACTGCGACCCGCACGGAACGTAAACGAAACTTAAATGAATACCTAAATTCCACCAGTCACGCGAACACTGAGCCGTTTGCTACTGAACATCGACTTTTACCTACGTTTCCCACCTTAGAAATAACTTTGCACTTCGTTAACGGCGATTTCGGCTAATTGCTAGAATGCGGGAGAATTTTGTAATTTAAATGACGGTAATACTGTTAAAAATATTCTTGGTAATTTTGTAATTGAGAAATATATGAAATAATTTTTAGATTCAGTTCTTATCGATTCAGGAAAATTTGCTCTGTTTTGGTCGCTTCTGAGGAATTTTTTATAGAAATTTTATCTACGAGGTACATTGAAAATGTTTTTGATTTGTAATTGGAAGATTTGTATTTTGGATTGTTGGCTTTTTGTATATCAAAAAAAATTTTGTTTTTCTTGAGGAGATTGTGGTAGAAATTTTATTCGTAGAATACAGTAAAAGTATTTCTGAAAGCTTTACAAAAAATATGGCATATACTAAACGTGATATATGCAAATATAATTCGAAAAATTTTGAATTTACTTAATAAAAAGTATCTTTAAAATACAAAAACTGTTAAAAAGTTTTCATACAAATCGAAATAAGGAATATCGAATATAAAAAGCTACCGATTTGAATATCTAAAGCTGTCATCAAGCAATGCCCTTTGATCGAAGGCTGTCATCTAGATATTAATTTATCAGCTGCATCGAGGCTAATTGCCGATTCACGCTACCGTATCTCATAATTTAGATACAAAATGCCATTGTCTCGCGTATGACGTAATCGTTATCTTTTAAGAACGGAAGGGTTAAGGGCGGTGATTACGCCTGGTAGGAACAACGCTGATAGATCGTATGTCCCAAGGGTGTAAAACACTCCCTTCTCAAGAGGAGTGCAAGTACCTTCAACGGGTGAACAAGCATGATGCTGCAGCAAGTCTAAAGCGCTATCTAGATTCACCATCCCTTTAATTACACCCTTCACGGAGGCCGGTTCAAGGTGGCCTTTTTATTCTTCCTTCGAAAAAAAAAAGGGGAAATATTATAGCCTAAAGTCCTAAATCATATTCACACGATTCTATAATTATTTTATGGTTTTGATACTTAGATTGAAGTTGAATGTGTGAAATAAAACGAAATTGAAAAATAGAAGGAAGCGTCGAATGAACATATAAATCTTTCAACTTTTGTCCTTTTCTTTTGAATTAAACTTTACACGAAATGTACTATGGTAGACAAATGAGAAAAAGCAATTTGATAACTCTAATACTAATAAATTAGCAGAGTCTGGAGTATGCCGGATTATTTAAATCCCACTGTATTTCAATACTTTTTTAAATCTTCATAAACGTGGTTTATTCATCATCTCAGTCAATTTACTTATCATAATATCCATCCTGAAGATGTTCCATGAAATATCGACAATATCTTGAAACGTCCTTCTACGAAGGAGTTTTTCGCCGTATTTATATCTCATTTCCCATTGTAAACCCCTATAATGGAGACGATGATATAATACAAGGATTAATATACAAATTGCAAAGCAGGCAGGAATGCTTCTGTCACCGACAGGACCGGAGTGGATGCAATTGAGAAAATTGCCGGGATATCGGTTTCACCCTCGCATCACCGGGGGGATGCTGGGTACGAAATGCGGGGTTAACGTGGAGGAATCTTTCGGTCTAACGCTGGCTGACGCAGCTGCATGCCGCCAAAATAAATTTTCACGATATCTGCCAGACAGCGACGGTATCAGAAATTTAAAAAAAAAACACGAACTTTCTTGAAATCGTGCTGTGCAACAATCCTTCTCTTTTCTACTTCTTTCATTTCTTTCCGTTCTTTAATCACTTTACAGTTTACTTTGGAATATTTTATTTGGAAGTATCTGTTCAGTTTTGAGGTACGTCGGTACCTTTGAAATAAACATTTGAAATAAGAGTAAATTCATATTGTACTTGTAACATGATGTTGGTAATCATGTAGAGTGGTAAAAAATATTTAATCACCAAATGTGCCAGCCGATAAACAAAGGATGTAAAAACGCTTGTAGACTTTCTAACGTTTCTAAATCTAGAATCTAAAATCAATAATTGCTTCATAAAATTTAATTTAGTATATAAATAAAAAAAAACATTTAAAGATACTAAACGTAATTTTTCTGCAAGTTAAGACACGATATTCTTTAAATTTGATATTAAAATATTTCTTTGGATTTTCTTCATGAATTATGTTTTACGTAGATACCCAGTTCAGAACTGTGTATCTGTGATGCAATATGTTAAAAGCAACCGAGCATCGTTCAGATTCCCTCGAAACTTTCTTCCGCTCCGTTATCAGAGCAATCCTATCGGAAAACTTTAGCAATTCGCTGGATTTATCATCGAATCCCTGCTTAGTCTTACGCCGAGTGACTTTAAAATTTACTATTACGACCGTTCGCCTTAAAATGGTCCGCCAAACTGTTTCGTCTTGATTTCGTTTGAAGATCGATCTTTCTCTCGTCAGATTTATCAAGCAACTAAAACTTGATAAGAAGATAATGCTCCTCCGTCACTGTCAATTATTTTGTAAACTGTTAACTCCCTGACAACTCCTATCGATAATTCAAGCCTTGACATCGCCTTAACGAATCTTCTTAAACATCTGCAACTCCATATATCACAGTCATCCCTTTTACCTTGCCTTCTTCAAAGTACTTTCCAATTTTTCGATGCTTTATCTTAATAAAATACTTTATATATCGTTCGCCATTTCACCAACAATTTCATAAATAAAACACGTTCGTTCCAACGAACATCGTGTTCAAACTTGCTTATTGTGATTAAGAAAACACGCGTATTGCGTAAAGAAAAATTCATGAAACAAATAGGATATCCGAAAGAAATCCAAAATAATATTCCAACATTAAAACACCAGTGATCTAAATTTATAAAACCAATCGAACAATTTTAAACTTTCTCTTAAACTTTTTTCTCCTACATACTCCAAACGATATCCAAATTTGCAAAAAAATATTTAATATTGTAATTGATACAATGTAAAAGAATTTCAAAAAGAGATCCAGAAAGGCACTCTATCGTTGAAACGACGAATACCGAGTTTAAGTTCGTAAAAATTCATCGCTTCGATTAACGCTTGACATAAGTATCTTTCTTTTTCTGTATAACTTTAGTATCGCGACAACTGCCCAAAGAAAAATTCACGAAGTAATTCCAACAATAAGACTATCGAACACACCGTGTCCTAATTTGTAACAAATCACTCGACACCGTAATTACCCCACTCCCGAAACTCGGCATTACAAATGAGCAGGATATTCGAGGAACAAATGGGACCAGCACGGTCCGATGCGCTTCTGATTTACAGTGGCGCTTAACGCACGATTAGCGGCTAGCATGAAACACCGAGAGAATACTCGTTAACAATGATAGGAAAACAATTGGGCACAATTCGAAGACTACTCGAGCGGGTGGAATCGAGATCATCCGTCAATAGAAGCCGCGAAAATCCCTTAGTCAAGAGCATCGGGGGTTCAACAGCGTGTTGCCCGATCGACCGAGGTCACCGACAGCGTAGGGTGGTTATTTTGGACGCACAGTGGTGTAGACTCGATTTCAGGGGTTCATTGGCGAAATGAACGCGATCGGTGTAAACGCGGCTTAAGGGGCGAGGAAACTGTTCAATCTGTCGGCAATCCTGTAATTATCGCAACGTCTAACCGTCTAAGGGTTCTCTTTGTTGCGTTTAAGGGTGAGATAGTATCGATATACTGCGATAGCAGAAGCAAAAAAGTTGATATTAAAATCGAGGAGCAAATTTTTCTGTAAATTTTAATCGATGCGTATCATGGTGTGAGGTGGTTGAGAATATCGATGAAAGTTTGAAAGAAACGAATTTAAAATATTTAGTCGTGGGAAGTTATTAAAATTAATTATAAATATCTTTCTTTATGCAGTAAAAATTTGTTTCGCGGCATTATAACACAGCGTTCTATTTTTGTAGGAAACTAATTAATTTTTGCTTGGTTGCGAAAAGATTCTTACTTTACAGAGAACGACACTAGTGATTGTAAATATACTGGAAATATGATGTGTGCAAATTCTTTTCTTATACAGTAGACACGTCGAGACTGTATAACAGATTTTATATACATTTGATATAAAAGACTTTCTCCTCGTGACTTGAACTGATTGCGAGTTTGCTTGCAATTGCATCGACTACGTTTGATTACTCTGTTCAATTTCTCTTCGACACACATTCGGCTTAGGTTCATAGCAGCCTATAGCTTTACTTTACTCTCACGTGTCACCAACCTTTATATTTTGCTCTCTGTACTTTTTCCTTTCGTAGTGAAAATGTCATGACAATGTATAGTTCGTCGATAATTTATTAACTTATCATCTGAATTATCAATATATTAGAGTTGAAGATCTATATATTTCGCCATCCTACATTTTTCTTATTCGTTGCTATCTTTTTCATACATTATTACATTTTTATTAAAAGCACATCGTTGTATTTCCATGTACAAAAATTTCAGCAAACTAATTCCTTTTTATTCGTATCTTAATTCACAGCGTTTCGGATCGCGATGACTTTGGACTTTTACCTTGAACGAAAAATCTGGCAAACGCAAAGGTGGCCTACAATTAAAGAAACAATAAAATCTAACAATAGAAACAACTAAAAATTCCTCTACAATTTTTCTGAAAATACACAATCACAAGAATTAACTGAGATGCAGGAAACAAACTTAGAATTAGCTTCTGAATACAAGCACGCTAATGAATCTCCCAATCGATGGCCAAGAAACCAGCTCACTTTTCCACGACATCGAGCCAATTCAGTAACAATCTCGTAAATTCACCTCTGGCCAGGTTTAAAAGGGATTCTGCGCCACTGGCGCGACGCTCAATGAGAAAAGCTGCATTTCCCGGAATGATCGGTCCGCGAATCGTTAATTGGATAGACCGGAATGGCTCGAGAGGACTCTCGATTCGACTTTCGAGAGGTCGTTCGACAGGAAAAAGCAGCCTGGTTTTACGATCCGATATCGAACAAGGAACAAGGCCGAAGACTGTCCAAAGAACATTATTAAACATTTGTCTGCGATAAATATCTAACGCGATAAAATAGGATCGATCAATTCACTGTTACTCTCGGAAAATATCTAAAGAATTGTAAAAAGAAACTATAAATTTTTATTTGCAATTAGCAAAATCGATAAGAATAATAATCAAAATTATGGAATTTTTATATTTACAATCAAGATGATAAGATTCTGAATCAGATATTAATTGAAAAATGATGAATGGATTTAGAACAAGTGCCGGAAGCGAAGATTTTCAAATAGAAGAAAAAATTCATCTGTTTGTTAATTTTTATCCTTCGTCTGGTACGAATTAGTTCTATTTTACAGTTAATATGTTCGTTAATATGTCCAACAAAGAATTTACATATCTTTCACTATCTTACTTTAAATATGCTATAATACAATACCAATTTCCTATCTTTTCTAATATTCACGTTGATTAAACTCTCCTCTCCCCGAAACTAAAAAATTCCAACCCTCGTTATCGTCTTATTTTTCTATGATGCGAAACTAATTTCCCGTCCTTTTTAACGTTCGCGTCATTAACCATCTGCATCCCCCTCTCCGCGAAACTAAAAAATTCCAGTCCTCGTTATCATCTTATTTTTATACGATGCAAAATTAATTTCCTATCTTTTTCAACGTTCGCGTCATTAACCATTTGCACCCGCCCCTCCGCGAGACTAAAAAATTCCAGCCCTCGTTATCATTTTATTTTTCTGCCTTCTTCCTCAATCTCTTATTACGCAGTCCTGTTCCTCATTAAGGGGTTGAAAAAGGAAAAAATTCCAACTTTCTGAACCTGTGAAACGGAGAGCACCCCCGAGCCTCCGACTGAAACCCCTGTGACGGGAAAATATTTTCTCTGGCCGGTCTGTAAACACGACGCTTCGTACCGACCAAGATTACACCCCTCTCTGGTTCGAGGGTAACTTTCGGAGGATTGTTGGCACGGTTGAGAGAGACTACGGGACGAAAGTGAATCAATGGAGGTTGATTGGCCTGGCCGGCCTTCGACGAGAGTTCGGGGGTTGGTCGATTACATGGTCCATCGTATAACTACAAACCACAATGACACCCGTGATTTTCGACTTGAACGCAACGGGGTGCACGTGCGTGGGCATGTCCGTTGGTTTTCAAGGGCCGCGTGCCTCTTTGTAGCTCGCGAATCTCTCTCCGTGTGTGACGGTATCGCGATAAAATCGCTCGACAACCCCTCATTCAAGGCAATGCCTAATTCGTTTTGCAACAAGAATTCGGTTCAGGTGTACGAGCAGTTCATTCGATTACAGTTCGTTGCTATCATGGGATTTGTGGGGATTCAATCTTCGAGTCTTCGTGCCACGTATGGATTCCTGATTCACCTGTTTCCAATTTCGCTCTTTTTCTCCATAGATTCGAAGTGTGATCATTTATTTTTACTGTAATTATGGAATTAGAATCATTACTTTCATTATGATGGTTTTATCGTAGAATGTTGTAGTATTAGTGGAGCTATTATAATCCGATTAATCTTCGAGTGATTCGTGTTAAATGAAGAATTCGTAGAAGTACGCTTTTCGACAAGTTGTCGTATGTAAAGTTTTCATAGAGAAATTTTATTGGAATATTCAGAGAATTTTACTAAAAATGTTATCTCTCTTATCGTATAAGACCAATGCCCTATTTTCTGATTTAGTTACATGAACATGCACGATGTTTTCGCTGAAACTACCTTAACGCTCGTTACCACATGCTTCGTGGTAATAGATGACCGCTCGTTTTGTGGTAACCCATTAAACTCTGCACGATAACGAAATCACTTACCAGCGCTTTGTATCGTAGCAAACGAAAGGACATGAATTTCGTATCTTAAACAGATAATCTATTCACAGAAATTCGAAACAAAATCTATTTATTATATATTCTTGAAAACCAATGTATTCCCTTCATATAAATACGTATTGCAATATAATAATTCATGATAGCGATCTAATTTTGATACGATATATTGATTTTCGATATAGGTCCGCTCTTCAAGCTATAAGTAACTTTTGCAATTCAATAATGTTCTCGCTCGTAATACTCTATTAGAAATTTTATATTTGTCTCGAATTGGCATCGTACGACTCGGCTTGGTTACAAGAGAATACTAATTAATATATTACGGAACTCCATAGAAAAGAGACCACAGTTTACAGCAGTGAATGATTTAATATTTTCATTGAAACATCGTAACAGAAGGTACTCGGAACAAACTACACGGATCTATAAAATTTTATAGCAGAAAATTTCACGTTTAGAATTACAAAATACTACCTTATCTTGGCGGTGGAATTACGCGGAAGAGTGAAAGCGGTGTTAGATGGTAGATTTCAAGACGTGTAACGTAAAACGGTGAAAAATTCGTCTGAGTGGCCAGTGGCCAGTGCCGGAAACCTTTCATTGCTGACAATTCAGACAATTCGTCGCTGACAGGTCGGATTTGCAACGAGCGCCTGTAATTCCTGGTGTTAACGTATCTACACTTTGGTGACGTAATTGAATTTTCATATTATCATGCGTCACATAACGCTCGCCTTCCGATTTAGATGACCCAAAAATTTACGCTACGCGATCTTCTGTGCCGCTATACAACGATACCTCGCTATAATATACTGTAACCTACATTTTAAATAAATTACGCTGCAATGCAATTGCGTTGCAATTTCAAGAATCTTGCAAGATTATTTCCAGAATATTTCAAATGCTTCAAATCAAGGGGTGAAATCAAAAATATAAACGATGAATTTGAGTCACTGAGTCTGTCAAGAAATTTGTCCTGTCTCTCTAACACTTTTCTAATATTAACAAAGTCACAACAAATATGATATACGTCTAAACACGTACTCAGCATCAAGACTCCTCTTGTGTATGCAACAAGACAACTGTAATAAAGAGACCGTTCCACTTCTCAATCATTTGACTCAAAGATTAAGCGACTCAAGATCAATCAGAATCAAATCACTTTCTCAAACGTGCTATGAATTCATAGTCACTAGTATTCATAATAGTAAACCTTTCGAATATACAAGCGCTATACGTTTCTTTATCATTGAATAACTATAATTCGAATGTTACAGCGATGTTAAATGTAATTGAAACGTCAAGCATTAAAACTCTTCAATTACTAGCCGTCATTCGCCCTAACGATTTTCGATCTCCATTCTCCATCAAACAAAAACCTGAGTACACGCGGAAATAACCCATAAAGTGGCAAGTACCCGGGATGGTCGTAAAAGACGGAACAAAAGAATGTTCACTCACCGAAGCCGAGCAGATTGTAGCAAAGGTAATACAATAGCCATCGACACCAAAGGAAAACCCTTGGTCGTGCGCGTTTCAACGCGACCAACATCGCCACCATTTCGCGCACGCGGAACTTTTGTATTCGATAACTCGGGCTTCACCTTAAAGAATCGACGTGTGATCCACGCATAGAGGAACCACGCACTGAAATGGCCCACATATTAAACAGCGGCATATCGGCCTGACCGCTGCATAATGTGAACCACTGGGAGAGAGCGGCAAAGAGAAAAAGAGGAAGAGTGTGATCGGAATGGAGAAACAGGGATGGAAGATCGAAAGAACGAGCCCGTATGATTCCCCTACTTGCGGACGAATGAATGACGCCATTCGTTAAATTGCGACTAAGATCCGGATGTGTCGAATCTCAAGTGTTTGTCGCGACTTAGGGAAATGCTGGAATGCTCAACGTCTTTCGGGTTATTCTTACGCGCAGAGTAGAAGAGGATGATATTTCGCGTAAAAGAGTGGGTCAGTGTTTCATACTTGCAATAGGGGAAAATCATGATAAATCGTATTTTTTGTCTTTTACGGGAAGGCGATGTTAAAATTTAAGATACAAACAAAACGAAGCTTAAAATGAGAGAAGGAAATATTCGTTTTAATGATCTTATATTACAACTGTATAAATAGATGTGTCCATTTAATACATTACCTAGCAATATATTTTGGCTATTGTGATTATTATCGTGCAAAATTAATTGTCTACTGTTGTTTTGGTCAATTACTGCTGATTAGATCTATATTGTGATTAGTATATTTGAAATACTGTGTGAAGAGAATCGATCGACTCTATATTAAGTAATTCGATCATTTTAAATACACGAATTGTTTGTCTAACGGTTTCATATTTCCAGATAAATTCTTCTCCGCACTTTGTTAATTAACATTATGTTTCGTGTGAAACTAAACTAAACTATAAATTAATTTACTAAATGGATAATTAATTGTACAAGGGAATAATAACATTATCATAGAGTGAAATTGTTACAAAGTGACAAGCAAATTTGAAAGTGGTATTTAATTACAAAGAATAATAAATCTATGTAAAACGGTTTCGATGGGAAAAGTACGTGAAGCGAATGAAAATGTTACGAACAGACTCTACGAATTTTCTTTCGTCTCAAATTTTCCAAAAATTATAACAGGCAAGTTTTGACGTAAAACTAGTAACGCAGGTAAAAAGTTCCACGCCGATAGGAAGAGGCATAAGAAACACGCGAATGAAAAAGACGAGGAGAACAGAGAGCAAACATCGCGTGACTTGTCATGGTATGTTCATGTCGCAGTTACCATTTCGCTCTAGATGCACGCACTTTATAGAGCGTACCTATTATCGTTTTAATACCCCCGCAGAGCTGTCTCGCAAAAAATGCTCATAGACTCATCGAGAATCCTCTCCACGTTCAGAAGAACCAGCAAAAATTCGTTCGAAGAAACAAAAAGTAACCCTATCCCGCTTACGATCGTTTTTATTTGCTCCAGATAGACAAAGATCCTCATGCTGTAGAAATATTCTCAGCTTTATAGGTCGCTCTCCTTATTTCCTTCGGGATTAACATTGTTCCGAGAAAAATGTTTATTATACAATAACAAGAATCGTCATTTTTATCTTCACGGTTGATGGTGCGCGTGCCTGTTTACGATAATTGAAAGTGCACCATTCGAACCGCAGGGGAAAAGTATAATAAGTTATTGTTGAAAAGGGGAACGTACTATAGGATGTCGTTCAAAAGGGGAATAACCTGTTAGGTTAAAAAAAAATTGCATATTACATAGCGGGTAAATTTCTAAAGCTTTCCAAAACTTTTTCGAAAGGGTTTCAAAATTTTCAAACTGTTATTGAGGATTTCTTGCAAAAATAAATTTTATGGCATGTATAAAATTACAAATATCGTGTATAAAAATAGAAAAAGATTTCTTCCACGAATCATATTTGATATAATTTTATAATTAAAAGAAATTTAAATTGCCATTTAGTAAACTCTTAAGAGATTATTAATTATGTCAAATATGTTTACCATGAGAGACAGGAAATGTGACTTACGATATTTTTCATCCGCTATTTGAAAGGAATATTTGGTTGAAACGACGTCTAGTAAATTTCACTTGAACTTGCACGAGAAAATCAATAGCGAGACTGTTTTTTAATAATAGATTCAATGTTATTGCGGATACTAACAGATTATAACTGGATGGCAATGGGTGTTTGAAACGCGATATTGCCGGAAGAAATTTTATGCCAGATCGAACAGGTAACACTAGCCTTGTGGTCTCACCGCGAATCTTTGGAAAAATTCTAAGCCAAAGATTGATTAGTCCTTTGGTTTTCACTAATCCAGAGCCGCCTATCGTCAAGCGAAAAATTCAAACAGCTCCTTTGACGATCCTTTTCATTAAAACACATTACCTCTTTTAATATAAGCTTCCTATAATTAATCTCTCTTGTATAATTAAATTAATATTATCAATGAAACGAGATATTTTCTACATCTAATTTTTATTCGATTTCTAAAAATTATCTCGCTCTGTTTTTCTATAAAAAGGAATTTTCCGACAAATTGATATTAGTGAAATTTCCTTCTGATACATTTTTTATATATTGACAAAACGATACGTAAGTTATTATTTACACTTTCCAATAACAACAGTTTAATAGTAAAATTGATACTGATATTATGATTCTGATTTTCATAACAAACTTTTTGAAATTATTTGAAAATACCGGGCATTATTATGACATCTTTCCGGTTCCAGTTGCTATCATAATATCACAGTGAAATATCAAAATATTCGGACATCGTTAAAATGATGTCGGAGATATGGTATCGTTAAGATGCTTACCTAGTTACGGTTTTGCAGAGTACAAAACGAGGTGATTACTTCGGATGATTTCTGCACGTTGCGATGAGTTCACGACCGCGAAACAAGACACTGCGATACACAACTACACGACACATCGACTTCAGAAGTGGTTTCTTCCTTCCTGGAAACAGATGCATCGTTAGTGTAAAGTATATTAGAATTCATCTTCAATAACTACTTTACAGAGAAATGTTAGACCACCCAACTAATAGAAATGTTTTCCCTTTACGAATAAATATAACAATATGTAATAACAATCACTTTGCAATTTTTCCTTTTTTGCTCTATACAACTACTTGTCACAAGATCCAGCGTATAGAAATAATAGTTATTACCGGTAGCAAAAATAATAATGATTTGACATTGTCTACGGTCTACTAATGACTACATAGTGATCACATTTAAAAAGAATCCATCATACAGTGAATCCGCTAAAGAAATCAAAGAAACAGGAAGAACAGTTTAGCCGAGTGTCTTTTCCAGGTAAAACGATTTTAGTCGCACACATTGCCGGTCAGGCCGGGTAGGGTCGTTGCACTATTAACTCAGTACGTCTTAGTTTTGTCTAGATACTCGGCTCCTTGACCCTACTTTGCATCACGTGCCACGGCGTGTGGGATCAGGTACCATTTATCCACTCGAACCGGTTGGCGATGTTGTAATTCAAACCGCTTCGAGGGTTGCCATTGTTAACGAACAGAGATATCAGTGTTGGCCACAACTTAATGTAAATAATAAGCGTTGCCGCGCTGCCAGAGAACTGGCAAAAATACCCTCGGGGTTGGGAACCTGACCGTTTGGTTAGTTACTGGATCTTCTATGACTTATTCTCTATACGGATGCTTCCAAAGATTGAAAATTATCGTGCAACTTATATGCCTTGAGGTAATTATACAGTCATCTGTTTATGGTTTGTGGAAGAAATATAGCCAGGTCATGGATTCAAATGTCAATTAGCAGCGGTGATTGATTTACCGATACCTACGTATAAGGGTCGTATGAGATGGTTTAAGTATGTTTCTTGTTAGCCATTGGAGTCTGATTCAGGTTTTGAATCTTCTGTAAATTGCTATATGTTATTTCATTCGTTAGTATATTCCTTTCTCCTTCTAAGAATTCTATGTATTTTTGTATGTACGTTTTATTATTAGAACTCCTTTTCTGGTTCGCTTTCCTCATATTCTTTCCTATTAATGGAATATTTTCTTACTCAGTTTAGTCTTTTTTAGCTAATCTCTGTATTGTTTCATTTTATTGCTAGAGCCTTTTTTCTTCTATTGTGATGCAAAACTAAATCCGCACATTCATCGATATATATTATTCTTACTTTCCTAAGTTTAACCGTTGTTCCCTCTTCCTTCCACGATCATTACACGCAGCATCCACAGTATAGATTCCACTCGGCACTCGGTTCGTAGCTACCGAGTAACTTTCATCAGCATTTTTTTCGCTTTAATGCTTCGCGTACTCCAGAGAATTTATCAGAAAATATGTTCCATCCAACACGCGATGATACACATATAACGGTCTAATGCACCTGGAGATGAGTATCACCTTACACATTTTCCCGCATTCGCGACCTTTTTCAGCAAGGCACGCGAGAAAAGGGGGTCGAAAGATCGGGTGGCATTTATTCGGTCTATCCATTCGCAACGTCGTAATTCAGGCTGCGGAGCGGAGGGTACCTATTGTCAGTGGAGAAAGATATCAGTGACAGTGAGTTTAGGTACTTAGTCGCGAGGTTGATATCAAAAGGGCGAAGCTATCCCGTGCCACAGCGATGCGTATTGTTCGTAAACGTGCCTTTTGTATTCCAATTGAAGCACGAATGGATCATCTGCGTCACGGGAAAGGTACGACGCATTCCGGACCTTCCTTTTGTTTACGACGATAAGGACAAATGGGAAGAACCGAGGATACGCCAATAGAAACAAATTCTCAACTTTTACGTTATACCTTTGCCCCCCGTCCTCTTTCTATCCACGTTGTAGACATACAGATAAAGAACAACGATGCTGGCCTTTATCCTTAAATTTCTCTTTTCCTCTTTTTTCCGTTTCCTTCGGTTAAATATGCAAACCTCCGTTCTGAATAGCGTGAGATGAATGCTACGCGCGCTACGGAAATTGTAGAAAAATTGCAAATATTCCGTTTGTTATGATTTTCTTCGCTTTAGTATGCAACTCGAAAGCATGTTACTCTTGTTTCTTGTATTTCAAAGATGAAACGAGTCAGTGATATTTTGCAAATTACTGGAAATATAAGAAATATTCTTCATAGCGAGCTGTTTTAATATGCTACACGATAGCGTAACTTTTTCTTCTTCCTTTCTTAATGATGGTATAATGATGGATGAATAAACGATGCTGTCGAAATTGCAACACGATTGAAGATATTTTTTGTAGCAGATTAAATCTTGAAATTTGAGATTCCGAATCCAAATTTTTAGAATATTTGAATAACATTCTTCCTGCTGTTCTCATATAAATAATATAGGACGAATGATGGACGTCTTTCAACTATTGAAAAATTAAAAACCTTTCTCATATCGATATGTATGAAAAATACATTAGAGAAGAATTAAATGTTAATATTACTGACACATTTATTTCGATTTTATGCTCAACGCAACGAAAGCGTAAAGGAATCTCCTGGCCAAGTGGCTTGGAAAAAAATTGCTCTCAATTTCTGATTTCTCAAAAAGATGAGAGGATAGCTGTATCGATGAAAGTTATAATCCTGAGTGGAACTTAATGCTCAGCCGTAGTAGACACGAGTCTACTCTGGTAGAAGGTATAAAAATACACATGATACGAAATCGTGCGTTTTCAGGCCGCACGTTCTGACCTCTCTAAATATAATTCTCATCGATAAAACTGAATTTCAAGTCGGTCGAAATTAATCCCGACCAATAATATAATCCAACCGTATAAAGCTTGGAGTCGAATAAAATACAAAAGCACTGCGCGATTCTCAAGGGAATATCAAAAAATGCATGAACCTTTCAAAATATCACGAACCAATCCAATCATAAGATATCAACCGAAAGTGTCGATGATATTTTCTCAAATAACAAATCGAAATGAAACGGGATGGAAAATAAACTGAAAGATCAGAAGAATTTTCCAAACAGCTTAATCAAAGGAGATACAAAATATGAAGAAACTATCCTTTTTTTATCTCGTTGAATTTAGTTTTCAGTGAGTATTAAAACTATATATAGTCATATAACTTTGTAATAAAAATGTAACTGTATGAAGGAAAATTAGACACAGGATTGGGAAGATGGAAAAAAAATTGGAAGCCTAGTCGTTGAAGACTACTATGTTGTAGAAAATAAAAATCTATCGAACCCATCGGTCCGCGATAACGAAATTAGTCAATTACCAGCCGTTTGGAGGCCTGTTATCGTTAACTCTTTACCTTTATTTCTTCGTCGTGTGCAAGGCTATGGCTTAGACTCACGTAACGCGAGCTTTACAGTCGTAATGCATGTTTTTTGTCACGGCACATAGACGGAGATTAGATTTAGCCTCTGTCTTTGCTCGAAACAAGGTCCATGCATGAACAAAAGTCGTGGTCGGAACATAACGACGGAATGATTTCATCAAATATTCTGCGTATTGGATGTTTCAGAATAAAATTTCAAGGATTCTACATATTCTGTATTGTATATCTTTTTTCTATTTTTACTATTCTACATTCTATATTTTGTTTTCTACATTCTGTATTGTATGATGTATGCATGTTGTATGTTCTATATTCTATATTTCGTGTTCTACAGAATTGATTGCGCTGTATTGTGACTTTAGAATAAAAAGAAAATTTGGAATTTATTTAAAATTTATTTGGAATTAGGAAAACAAGAATTTTTATTATTTAGATCCCCTTGCACAATAATTTACTAATTTACCTACGAATATTAAAAATTGAAAATTGATGAATATGTCGATGACTTCAATTCTAACAGTTCTAACATGTAATATTATAAAAACATTGTGCAACGAAATTCTATTGTATAATTTATAACTTGTGACCCCTACCGATTCATTAATATTGCGAACATGCTCAAATGATAAAGACTTTGATCCTCTCCATTTCTCTAGTTAAACTCTTTTTCTTTTAATTTATAATACAACATTTCCTATTCTACAGAATATAAAATATAAGTAAAATACGTAAAATATACGAAATATAGAATAATATTTCAAAGAATGGCCCAGAAAAGAAATTAAAGGAAAATAAACTTAAATTTTGATGAAATATCAAGAGACCAGCATCTCTGGAAAAGTAACACGTGATTTTTCTCATACATCAAAGGAAACTTCTCAAACGGTCGGTGTAGAACAGAGGACTATGATCGTAGACACGCCGATGCACGAGCAGGCGAGATGAGGACGCAGATTCTTGGGAAAGTTTATAGTGATCATGGTTAAAGATATTAAGGTCGAGCGTAAGGCAACGATGTAACTTTCCCTCGAAACCTTATATTCTCATATGGCATGAAAGCCGATCAATATCCTCAAAATAGAACGAATGAGTACACGCTTCATGTCTCACAAACGGAAAGAGAGAGAGAGAGAGAGAGAGAATGAGAAAGGCAGTGGAAAAGCAAAATTTTCCGAACCTCTGTTCACCCTAATATTGATGGAGCCCCATTATGAACAGCGACAGTCACGAATATGTGAATGGAAACAAGGGGCGCATGGCGAATTATCGACACATCGCTCGAAGATATTCTAACTTATAGTGAGATGTGCCAGCCTTTTTCAGGAAGCAATGATACATCCTTTGATGATTCCATTTTATCATTTCTTATTTTTAGTTGCATTAATCATTTGCTAAATTATTGTGAATAATAAGAAATGTAAAGGAATGAAAAATAAATTGTACGGATTCAGACATTTAATATGCTTATAGTTATCATAATTTGGAATAGAAAATATGGATAGTAGTATATGATCTTTTTTCAAGATTTAATAATGGTCGCTTGTATAAACAATTAGCAATGCAGAAAAATGAAGGAAAATTTATATGTATTATATCAGAGATTGAGAGAAAAAAGTAGAACAAGTGAAAAAAATTTTAATCTTAAAAACTATGAGTAAAGTTAAACTTTAATATAAAAGTTCGTATTCTAGTAAACGTTAAAACACGTTACTAAACATACTCATAAAAGTTGGAACTTCATTAAATAAATACAGATATTATATATCATCTCCTATTAGATTGTCCCAAAAGTTTCTTTCGTTTTACGAGAAAATAATAGATGCACAACATTTCCTGTTCTACATTATTTTATTAAACTGTCTATAATCCATTTTGTTCTTTTGTTTCATAACTACACAATTCAATAAAATAATACAAAACAAGAAGTGCCGTACATCTATTACTTCCCTATAGAACGAAAGGAACCTTTGGGACAACCTAATACATTTAATTTATTTGTGAAAATAAATTTCATTTGTACCATTTTGTACTGTAAACTCTCATATGAGCTCAAAAATTTCATATATTTAACCTTAGTGTATGAAAGATTCTTAAAATCGAAATTAGTTCAAGCAATTAATTTATACACTGTATTCCAATACATTTTTCTTGAATGATAAATGCGATAAGACATTTCATATACTATGTATATATATAATATAAGTAAACTAATGTAGTCATTAGTATACTAATAATAAATATTAACAAAATTCATATATGTAGCTGTTATCAAAATAAATAGAAAAGGTATGATTTTAGTTAAGAAAGCAATACATAAAAATTAAAAAACAAATAACTTTGCTACGAAGCTTATCCGTGCCCATCTACGTGAATTATATTTTAATTAATTTCGCTAAACATATCGTTTATACGGTCATTAATATCTCACATACTATTCATTTCGTTCATTAGCATTAACAGCCTTATCTGCTTATCCTAATATTCGGTGCCCCTGTATCAGAAATATCGCAGTAAAACTAATTATTCCGTGGAATAAATTCGGAAAATTGTAACGCGAAACTTGTATTTCAAAATTATCCATTATTCATACATCACTTGGTACATTTGAATTAAATAAAGATAAAAGACAGAAACAAAATCGAAATGAAATTTACATAATGCTAGAATAAATCATTGTTTATCAAAATCCCGATTATTCAATCGTTGTATTAAATTAATCAAATGAAATAATTATAGATTGTTCCATTTTACCATTGTTTGGTGTTGCTTTTATGTATCAATTTCATTTTTCAACACTAGATGGATTGATAATTAAATTGAATTTGTATCAAAGAAATAAAAATAACAACTACGTGAAAAGATATAGAACCGAATCTTTTTCGAGATATTCTACAAAAAATCATTTATATCTCCAAAAAAACGCATGTGAATTTATACATAACTCATATTGTATAATGATTGATAAACAATGATAAGATTGATGTATAATTGATAAATAAATATACATTGCGAATCTATAATATATATATATAAGCGGTTATTTCAAGCATTCTAATATTTCTAGTATTAATAAGTATTATAAATAAATTCAACGAAATATAAATATAGATAGAAATATAGATACAAATTTCCATATAAATATAAGTAAGTAATTATTGAATGAACAATGTTATTTAGTTTATCCACCATTAATCTTTGATACATTATATGAAAAACTTAATACCAGAAATTTATGGATTGAATTATCATAAAATTCAAAACTCTTGATTTTCCATACGTTAGCCATAACTTGTGAAAATTGCTATATATGTAACATTCATCTGAGAATTATCACTTTCTTTTACAAATTTGCAAATTACGTATTAATATGGCTATTTTCAGTTTTTTCAATTATCGCAATCCAAACTATTCAAAGCAACGCCATTCAACAATAGTTACATATATGTATATTAATCCATTAAGGACCTACGTTGCATCAGCGTAACATTTCATTCATAATTTTTCTCAGATTTATAGCACTACAATGAATTATTTTCTTTTTAAACTATGGAAACCTTTCTTAATAGGCTTCTATAAGATATTTACTATTCTACTACGACTTTTGGAAATCTCAACCAAACGATATGTAAGTCACTTTATTTACGTTATATGCGTTAGAACTTTTACGTATTATTTCATTGTTCGGACCCGATCAAAACAACTAAATTAGTTTGTTTATTCACAAAATATCTACCTTTATGTTTTACACATTTGATTCAAGTAGCCTTGCCCTGGCACACACCTGTTTAAATTCCCAATCGTTCGTGTTCTGCGTAACAGAAACGCGCCTACACTACTTCGCGAGAATCGCAATAATTTCGAGATCTCGATTTTCGACACTAACGACACAGCGATACCGCTTTTATCTTCAAACTACGACACTGCCGATCGCGGCGCGAATTCGACCGCGATTTAAATCGCGCCACTTCGACATCGTTCAACACCAATCGAATAATCAGCTGAACGGGAACAAGGATAAAAGGGATAGTAGTAGTAGTAAACGAAAGAAAACGAAAATGAACGAGACGAACCGATTTCCCACGAAAAACCACGACTCGCGACACTGACGGTTCGAGGTCGTCACGACGACTGGCGGAATTGTCGACAGAGAGCGACACGACAGCCCTCGGCCGGGTCAACGCATGCGCCCTTTACACCCTGTGCCCAACCCTGTTTTTATAAAGACCACCCTTACGCTACGAATCTCCTTTCGACTACCTGCTTTCCTATTTTTTCATTCCTTTAATCCTTCCGCATTCAGGAATAAGATTTATATTAAACCTCATATAAAATATATTTCGATATAAAATGGAATGTATATTCTATATTATATTCCAATGACAATCCTCATGATACGAATTTTCTTTCGAATACTCACCATCCTATGTTTTCATTCCTTTAATCCTCCCGTGTACGCAACAGAAGTCTTTGTTAATTATATAAAATATATTTCAATATAAAATGAAATATGTATTCCATATACATGTATACATTGCAGTGACGACCCTTATTCTACGACTCTTCTTTCGAATACTGGCCTTCCTTTTTTCTCACTGCCTTAGTCCTTCCCTAAAGACTACAATTATTATAAAAATGCAAAATTTCGATACACATTATATTAAATAGGATGTATATTTATTTTAGCAAAATGGACTTATTTGACATTTTAATTATATTTTACAACTATCCACATCGAACATAGACATTCCCATCACCCACATTGGGCATATATTATTAAATTAACATTAAATAATATTTAATCTTTTGTTTCGTACTCATGTGTGTATATATGTATATGATAATATTGTCTGCGAATGAGAATATTTGCTTTTGTGTAATTGGTGATTTTAATTGATGGGAAAAATAATTCCCATTGTTTGTTATAATATCGTGGAACATTATGTAACAGAAAAATAATTTCTCAAATTGTTTTATTTCTAGTGACGTTGTTGCTTCGCACGATGACACATATCGTCCGTGGATAGCGTCACGATCGATTTAATTCGTGAGAAGCAATATCGAGTAATGAGAACTCGATTCTTTATTTCGAGATTCCGTAAACCTAATTAAATAATTTATGCATTCAAATTATTCTATATGTCCCCGAAACGTTTTAAAATCTATCTAATTCTTGAAAACTATCGTGAAAGGAAATCATTTTACATTAAACATTAATAAAGTCAACCAAATGCAATTAAATATTTTTTTTTTATAATGTTAGATGAAAAGTAAAAAAGTTACTATTTGTAATGATTATAAAAAATATTGCGATGGTATAAAATTTCTTGATAACTTTTAGAAATGAAATATTCATAGGAAATATTGTTAAGTAATAATTTAAACCACATAACATAAAGATTAAAATAAAGAATCGAATTAAATCATCCATATTTCTAAACACTTAGAAATTAGTTCTAATAAATAGATTGCGAGTCTGCATAAAAATTCATATTTTTAGAAGTACGATAAAAAATTTTAACTTGAATGAAAATTTTCTAAATGTAATACATATTCCTTATTTTTGATATTTTATATAATTTTGTATTTGTGAACGTTTTTGCATTTTTTTGCATACTCACATTTGCCACAAATGTACAAATATCCGCACTTTACTAATAAATCATTAATAAAGTAGTAAAAAAGAGAAAGAATTACTGTTATTCATAATATAACATATAATAAGATCACAAACAAGGATATACATAGTCAATGATAAAATTTAATTCATAATTCAGATACAGTTTGTATAAATATTTTTCCAACGGCCGCATATACCTATGTCGACACGATACTCTGCCGTACCGACGGTTGACCTTACCACAATTCAACTTTAACACATAACGCCTAGCATTCGTTTCTAAAGTACGGTACATTGCAATGCAATAACAGAAAGGTTCTCCAACGTAGGAATTAAATGCAACCTAAACACCCAAGAATGAAATTTCAAATATGGTCAATGCCTTTTAAGAGCATAATAAATTGTATCTTATGCTACAATAATATTTTGAGAATATATTATATTTGTTTAAAAGACCAGTCAACCATAATTAAAAATATTATTTAAAATATAAATACCTTCATTTAGATATGAAATATATGAAGTATTGTGCATTTTAAATTTTGATATGCTTGATTTTAATGCTGTTAATAACTTACAATCAAGTAGATGTAGTAAGAAGGAGAAGAGATGTAGGAAATCAAACAAGATTTGTACAGAAATACTTTATTGTAACAGAGATAGATCTTTCAATTCAGGTTTAGGAAACTGCACTCTCTGTTCAATCCATTTTGCTACAGTAAGAAGTTCCTTCTCTTTCAAAGGAGGTCCCATAAGTTGTAGGGATAATGGTAAACCATTCTTAGATAGTTTAATTGGCACATTAAGTGCTGGTATACCTGCCATATTAGCAGGTTGAGTACAATAATCTTGAATCAAACACTGTGCCTGGTTATCTATTGAAATAAAATCATTATAGGTAGGAGCTGCTGTTAAAGTGGTAGGAGTGAGTAGGAGATCAATATTATTATTCCATACTGCATCAAAATCTTCTGAGATTAATCTTCTTATTTTCATTGCTTTTACATAATATTCTTCGTAATTTTCTTTTAATAAAAAATAATTTCCAACTAGAATACGTTCTTTAACTATTTTACCAAACCCTTCAGACCTTGTCTTCTTATACATATTATACACAGAACTCCATTCATCTGATCTGTAACCATACTCCATACCATCATAACAAGCAAGATTACTAGCAATATCACAACGATTTAAAATTGTGTAACACATTATAGAATAGTTAGTATGTGGCAATGATACTGTGGAAAGCAATGCTCCATCTTCGCTTAAGTATCGAGAAATTTCATCCCAACATTCTTGTACCTCTCGGCTTAGATTTTTCTCTTTATATTCCTTTGGTATTCCAATTCTAATATTATTAATATTTATTTTGTCTGGTATGTCAAATGGTACATATTCTTTTTGTAAACAAGTAGAATCAAACTCATCTGGACCAGCTATAATATTTAAAACTAGCACAGCATCATCAACATTTCTTGTAAGAATACCAGGCACATCCATTGAATTTACAAGAGGAATAAGTCCATAGCGCGACACCAAACCATAAGTAGGTTTTAATCCAATTAAACCACAGTAAGATGCTGGGTTTCGAGTTGAACCTCCAGTATCTGAACCAATTGCAGCATAACAACTTCCAGTTATAACAGCCACTGCAGAACCACCACTGCTACCACCTAAAATAAAATTCTTATAAAATATTTGATAAAAGACTTTAACCATATTATATATATATATATACCTGCTATATGCCAGGAATCTGCATTTTTATTCTGTTCTGTATGTTCTTTCATTTGATTATTGCAAGAATAAAATTTAGGAAGCAAATCTGAGTTCCATAAGTTTTTTGTTGGTCCATAATATGAGTCAATAGTTCCAGAACCCATAGCAAATTCATCGAGATTAGTTTTACCAATTAACACTGCTCCAGCATCTTTTAAACGTTGATACACAGTGGCATTGTAGGTGGGAATAAAATTTGACAGCATCTTTGATGCGCAAGTTGTTAGATGACCTTTTGTACAATAATTATCTTTAATCGCAATGGGAATTCCATCAAGTTTTCCCAATAAGCTACGATCTCTTTGCCGTGAATCTGAGTTTACGGCATGTTCCTTTGCTATTTTATCGGTAACAGTAATATAAGCATTTAAAGGTTTAATAGCCGATGCAACTTTAATAGCTGCTTTTGTAACATCAGAAGGTCCCACATCACCAGCATTTATCTTTTGACTTACTTCTCTTATCGATGTAGTCAGTAATTTATTCATATTTTTCTAATAATGTAACCAGACAATGATATATATATATATATATTATGTCATATGTGTGTGTGTATATATATATACACATATGACATAACCTCAATTCATTTGCCGGTAAGAAATAATTTTAAATAAATTGCTATAGAAAAGATGATATTGATGCTTAAGAAATTAGTTAAAATAGTATCAAATTTTGAACTACTTCAAAAATTTATCGGAATTAGGCTAATAATGCAATAATATTAATTAAAGTCACATGATAAACATACGAACTGTTTAGAACGTGTGTTATGTAATATATATGTATATAATAATATATAATAATATATATATGTATTCAATACAATAAATAATTTATAACATAACTTTGAACTTAAATTTATTGTTATATATGTTAATTGTTAGTAGTTTCTTTAACAATTGCGCAGTAATAATTACAATTTTCTTGCAATAATGAGAAAAAAAATCAACAACTAGAACAAGATGGATATATTACTACACTATTTTCTCATTTGAAAATACTGCACATAATTTAAATATGTAAATCTAATTGTCAAATCAAGTGAAATAGATTCATTTATATTCTGGTATTATTTTATGAATTGTATTTACTGCATTCGAAAATACAGAAATTATAGGATGTTTTTAAATATCTTCAAAAAGTAAAAGAATATGACTTTTTTATTGATAGATTTATTTATTGATTTGATATACTAAATCCCTTTATGTATCTCTTTATGATTGTGGCCTATGAAGATAGTTATAATCATAATCATGTCAGAATGGACAACATATAGCATCAAAACTTGTAGTTATAAAACCTTATGATATTCGTAACTTCCACTTTCAAAATATCTATATACGTATCTCTAAATATTTTATCTTTTAAATTAAATTAAAATATTTTATTTCCTTTTTATTATAAATTTTTTGCATTATTCAATAATTTATCCAATTGCCTAATTAATATATTTCTGCTAATATGTATGTAGAGTAATTTGTGTAAGTAAAATTAGTACTTCAAATAAATGCAACATATATAAAAATAAAAAAAGATTGGTCAATTTTATCCACTAAGAAATGGGTGCACATGTTTGACCACTTCCACCTTTCAAAAGTTACATTGAACTCGCTGCCATTTCCACTTGATTCTCTGTACGTTCAGAGGTTTCCAAGATGGCGAAGAAAACGTTAGCAGATAAAACACTTCAAAACGAAGATAATGTTAAAAATAATGATGATATATTTAACGACGATGAAGAGCCAAATTTCAGCGATCCTGAAGGATTTGTGGACGATATTACCGACGAAGGTAAACAAAAGTTTTCTTCAATGAATTTTCATCAATAGAAGCTATGCCAGGATGTCTGAAAGCATGGCTACGTATAATCGCAAATGTGGCATGTATACCTAACCTAAAAAGCCACGAGTATTTCATACTTTGTATTAAATATTACTTCATAACTTATATTGAATACGATTTTGTTCAACTTCTTTTCAGTTTAATATTCTTATTTGCAGAACTCCTTGGTGATATCTTGAAGCAAAAACCATCAGAGACAGATGGAGTGGAATCCGTAATCGTCGTTGACGGAGTTCCCCAGGTTGAACCAGAAAGATTGGAAAAACTTCAATCCGTCATTAGCAAAGTTTTAGGAAAATTTGGCACAATAGTGAATCAATATTATCCCAAAAATGAAAATGGATATACAAAAGGGTGTGTACTAATGACCTGTATATTATCCTTATACTTAAGAAATTATTCAAATGTTACTGTATTAACTATATATTTTTCATTTCAGGTATATATTTTTAGAATATAATAATCCTCTTAATGCTTTAGCAGCTGCCCAATCTGTAAATAATTACAAAATTGACAAGCAACACACGTTCAAAGTAAATTTGTTTACCGATTTTAAGAAATTTGAAGAAATTGCAGATGAATGGGAACCTCCAAAACCACAAGAATTTAAAGCTGCAGCAGATTTACATTATTATCTTTTAGAACCAGATGCTTATGACCAATTTTGTGTACTTTGTGGTAATGGTCCTTCTGTTACTGTTCAAGTCTGGCAGAATTCTGCTCCTGAACCAACATTGCTTGAAGAACGTTCTGTAAGTTATTATATTTTATTCATTTTAATTGATCACTTATTGGGTATTAAATTTTTATATTTTCTGTAGCGCTGGACTGAGACGTATGTTAAATGGTCTCCATTGGGCACATATTTAGCAACATTCCACAAATTGGGTGTTGCATTATGGGGTGGTCCTCAATTTTTACAACAGGCCAGATTCAGTCAGAAGGGTGTTGAATGTATTGACTTTTCTCCTTGCGAACGTTATTTAGTAACATACACTCCACGAACTGATCTTGGTTCAGATCAGAAACGGCTAGTAATTTGGGACATTCTTACTGGACAAGAAAAACGTGCGTTTTTCGCAGATGGTTCTTCAGTATGGCCTATTTTCCGTTGGTCGCATGATGATAAATATCTTGCTCGTATGGGGGAAGATGTTTTGAGTGTATATGAAACACCAGTATGTTCCTTTCTTTAATGTTATAAATAGCATTATGTTTCAGCATGTTTGGGTTTTAGTAACCTCATTATAAATATTGCAGTCATTTGGATTATTGGATAAGAAGAGTATAAAAATTCCGGGTATCAGAGATTTTAGTTGGTCTCCCACAGATAACGTTCTTGCTTACTGGGTACCAGAAGATAAAGATGTTCCAGCTAGAGTCACTCTTCTCGAAATTCCAAAGTAATATATTTTTTATATTTTTTACTATATTCCATACTTCATAAATTATTTAAATTATAAGTTGTAATACATATTTCTAGCCGAAATGAAATTCGTAACAAGAACTTGTTTAATGTAGCTGATTGTAAAATTTTTTGGCAAAAGTCAGGAGATTATCTCTGTGTGAAAGTCGACCGTTTTGCCAAACGCAAAGAGAAAACAGAACAGAAATATACGGTATTTGTTAAATTAGTTATTGAATGCATTAAAATGTATGTAACATGTGTATAACTTTATATTTATTAACAGGGTATGTCTTATAACTTTGAAATCTTTCATATGAGGGAAAAGCAAATTCCAGTTGATAGTGTAGAAATAAAAGAACCAATCCATGCATTTGCTTGGGAACCTGTTGGAAGCAAATTTGCTATTATTCACGGAGAGATTCCAAGCGTAAATGTTAGCTTCTATGAAGTACGATATGGTCATCAACCAGCCCTTCTTAGTAAGTTTGTAACAATTATCCCATAAATTTCAATATCACCATGGTATTATGTACATAAATATTCATTTTACGCAACAGAAAAATTAGAGAAGAAGGCTTGTAATCATCTATTTTGGTCGCCATCTGGACAATTTATTGTTCTTGCTGGATTGACAACCATGGCAGGGGCTTTGGAATTCATTGATACTAATGATTTTACTATCATGAACTCAACTGACCATTATCAAACTTCAGACGTCGAATGGGACCCTACTGGACGGTGAGAATTTATTCTTATATATTTATATATAAAATATTTCATAAATATATATTTCATTATAGGTATGTAGTAACAGCAGTTTCGAGTTGGAAAACTAGTGTAGATAATGGATACTGGATATGGACATTCCAAGGACGTATCTTAAAAAGAGTTAATCTTAATCAGTTCAATCAACTATTATGGAGACCGAGACCACCAACGCTATTAACACCAGAACAAATTAAAGAAATTAAGAAAAATTTAAAGAAATATTCCGCACAATTTGAAAGCAAAGATCGTATGCGACTGACGCGCGCCTCGAAGGTACTTATATCATATTGTATCGATATATATTTAATATGAATTATGCATTTACTAACAAAATTATTTTTAGGAATTAATCGAAAAACGCTGCGCAGCGATGAAAGCATTTGAAGAATATCGTTCAAAACGTATACAAGAATGGAATAACCAGAAGAAACGACGTTTAGAATTACGTAATGGTTTGTATTGTAATAAATTTCTTTTTTGGAATTTAAAAGTGAGATATCTTATACAATGCTAAACTCTTTTTCAGCTATCGACACCGACGAATTAGATTCTGATTCAAAGAATGTAGAAGAAGAAGTAATAGAATTTTTCGTCAAAGAAGAAACGTTCATCATCGACGAGAAATAAAACTGTGTGGAAGAAGTTTTCATCTCTGCCATTTTTGGAAATCTCTAGTGCAAAACCAATTCAGTCATTTGTGAAAAGTGTCATCGAAGTAATTCATCTTCCAGAGTCACATAAATTGTGGCTCACAATAGTAGACTGAAATGACTATTTTAAGTGGTTATGAACAGTTTTTCTTCTACTATTTCTGCACCTTAATTGGAATTTCTTCCACTTTCCCGACGTTACGTATGAAACGTCGTAAACGTAGTACCATAAAGTTTTATCATGTTCCATACAGGATAGTATGTCATTCAACAAATAATTATTATCAATACAAACATATATGACGTACTTTTTTATTTATCAAACCCATATAGCTCGATTTTTTCAGTTTCATATATTTATAAATAGAAAGAGATCTTTTAATTCATATATTTCTCATAATTTAAACACGATGTAAATGATAAATGAAGAAAATTTTGTAAATTAATAACATAAATTATAATATTCATTTTTATAGTTTTAATTCGTATGATTATTTGTGTTAGAAAACGATTAGCATATATAAATGTCACTGGTCTACGAATTATGACTTAGATTATAAATGGTAAGCATTAAGCAGACATAATACTAAAAATAATATCGAAAGAGAACAACGACAGCACATACCCAACTCGGAGGAATTCTATCCCGTTCAAAAAATGTTTTATTTGTTACACGTTTTGCACATGAAAACAAACGTTCATGCTCTCTTTGTAATTCATTTTGTAAGTTTTTATTCTTGGTTACAATAGTAATTTGAGTTTCCAAGTCTTTATTGACAGATCTGTAACCTATGATTAATTTTTTTCTATTATTTTAAAATCAATTTCTTTTTAAATTTTAGATCTTACCAAAATTAGGGGATCCAATAAGCGTGAGACAAGGCTTTTCTTGTTCTGGTAAAAAATACCAAAGTCCTTTAGCATGATATGTCCATCCTGGCCTAATAAATTCCCACAAAATTACTCTATTTTGTTGTCCTAACTTGTTACAGTATTTAACAAATGTCTCCTCTATTTTTGTATATGCTGCCGGAATGCAACCAGCAATGCCTTTTGCAGCTAAATACGACATGTGACATTAGTTTAAAAAGTAAATAGTTTTCACTCAGTTGTGTTTACAATATAAACTTACTAAAAAAACCATTAGCAGTCGGATGTGCTGTCAACAAATGACATGTTCCTTGACAGTGTTTAAGCAATGCTTCACTGTACTCTGAAGTTAAGTTAAAGTAACCAGTTGCTAATTTGAGTGTTGTACCTGGCGGAGCTGTCTGTAAAAGTTTCAATGTTATCTGGCTATCATGATAAACGTTTAATTGACCCATTTGTACTGAAGGAAAAATCCAAGTATCTACATCTAAATTTTTTGCTATAAAAACAACCGTACTTAATGGAAATGCTTCAATCTTATTGAGTTATGTTTTTATAAATATATATAGATAAAGAATACATATGTACCTATTTTTTCAGGATCAGATTCTAATTCTCTCTGGAACAAAGCTTTCACACTATGTGCAGCTTTTTCAATGAATGTAATAGGATCCTTAAGAGGATTGACTTTTACAGCAGGATTTAATACTGTATTTCCATCAGATTTAAGTACAAAACTAAATTCTCCCACTTTTTGGACTAGCTCATTATAAAAATCACAAAGTTCTTCACAATCTTCAATCACAAAATAACGATCTTGTCTATTTGTAAAATAGTCATTACTAAGGTTAGCACTAAAAAATATATTTAGTTATAATTATTTGCTTAGATGACTTCACATAAAATTAGATATTTAACTATTTACCCACTAATTATTATGTCATTGTCTATCATGTACAATTTCATATGTTGTAATCCTATTAATTCATTGAAACGATCTGGTGTAATCATTTTTAAGAACCCACGAAGTTTTGGGGTATGATACAAGAAAATCTGACAACAATGACCATATTTTCCATTAAGTAATGGTTTTAACATTTTGCGAGAATTTAATTTACCTCGAGATCCCCTCATAAAATCTATCAAAATTTTAACTTCGACATTACCATTACTTGTAATTAAAGCTTCATTTACAGCATTTACCTAATAATAAAAATATTATTATTTATCATGTTAAAGCTTTAAATGCTTAGATCTTAGAATATGCTTACTAAATTAGATTCTAATTTTCCTGTGCCTAAATATAATGATGCAAATGTTATCCTTTTCCTTGCATTTTTACACTTTTGTACAAGAGTGGAATAAAATACGCTTGGTTCATGAATTATTTTAATCTGAAAATACAGAACTATGGTTAAGTACATTCTGAATTCTTTCTGAACTAAATATTTTTTACACCTACCTTAGATCCATTTATGGCAAAACAAGGAGCACTTTTATATAACCATGTTAATGTATAAAATTCAGATTGAGTTGTTTCAAATTCTATATCTTTCTCTTCAGCAGCCATAGTAATTGATGTAATATCTTTTACTACAGGTGAAGAAGAAAATTTTAATTCTGATTGACCAAAAATAAATAGTTTCCTTGTATGAAATCTGAAATTTTATATTAGAAGATATCATGTATAAATACATGTTAATAATCATAAATGTAGAAATAAATATAACAATAAAATATTGGTAAGAAAACCATGAAAACTGCATTAGTTTTATTCATTAAAATAATAACCCAAATGATATTTCTTCATTATACGTACATATAACATAATTTACATATCGAAAAATGAATATCATTAAATTAATTTTCCAATGCAACTTTTATTTTTTGTAAATATGGAAATATCAAATTCATCGTATGTCAAATTACATGTGACGAATGTCTTTATGTCAAATTAACAAACATAGGTTAATTTACCTTTATTTCCTTTGAAAAGAATGAAATTTGATAGGACATCCATATTGGTTGGATTTTTTATATTCTACTCACCGCTTTACAGCTTTCAAAATTACGTTATGCATGGATAAATTCTTGAATAACAAGGCATTAACAATAACAAACTTTAAATTATAAATAACTCTTCCCTCCAGGGTACAAATTGCAGCGCACGCAATCTTTTGGCCCTTTTATACATTATATAAACATATTTACATATATAAATATATAGTTACATATATTTCTACGCTGTATTCAAATACAAACAGATTAAAATAAAAATACTCAGTTTACTTTTTACTCTAGTTTTATTAATATATTAAATATTTATAAAAAGATCATCTCGTTTGGGTTAATAAATTCTTAGAGAAATACATAAAAGATTTTAAAACAATATATTTGTAAAACTAAACTAACATTCTATTAAATAATTCTCTAGATAACTTGTGGCAATTTATTGGATTTATGATCATTTCCTTGAAAACATTGCTTTTCTTGCCACTGAATCTTTTGTAGTTTTCCCAGACTTTTGAAATATTCGGTTTCTTATTACAAAAAACATTTTGTAATAATCAGAATAAATAATAATCGAAGAATGAGAAAAGTTCCTGATGAATGTTGAACATTTAATCTAAACCCAACACTTTTTATTTATTTCTCATTGAAATATAAGATCCATCGTTTTTGTTAAATGTGATACTGTTTCTATTGATTATTAAATTTTTCTCATTAATCGGTGTATTTGATCTCCAACTGAAAACAATATTTATTTAAACAGTGTTTTGAAAAAGTTTATAATAATTTCGTTTAAATTTCATAAAATGTAGAATATATGTACAGAGAATAGGCATAAAAATCTAATACTTATATAAATTGCAAACGAAGCGCCTCTTCGCGGGGACACTTGGTATCAATGGTCGATGGAAAATACATGCAAAGAGTAGCAAAGGATTGATGTAGGTAGAGGATTCATATCAGAACAGGCGCAAAAATGGATTTAAACGTTAAAAAATTAGTGAAAGATGCTGGTGCTGCGCTTAGTAGAGTCGTACAGGTAAGAAATGTTTAATATAATAATTCAACAAATTCATGTTAATAAGAAAATGTACTAGTTAAGATACTTGTGGCTGAACGCTGTCATTTCTGACATTTTGTACCTTTTTTCAGTGAAGAAACATTTCGATGAAATAATCATTACTTGGCAATTACTATTTCATTTAATCTCTATGAAATTATATATTTTGTAATAATTTTTATATGTGGTACGTTATGTGTAAGCTTTTATTTGTAATTTTTTTTCTAGAGATTAAATTTAATTATTATTGAAATGTAAGGTTAGTAAATATATAACACATTTCAATAATTGTTTCTATACTGTGGTATTTGTTAATTTCCTTGTTTGTAGCAGTATCATTCTAGAGCGATATTGCTTATCTTTATAAAATTCCTTAATGTATAAGACTCCAGAATTGTTTAAGAGTTGTTGAAATGTTTAAGTAATTAATCATTTGATGACTCAGAATATATTAAATAAATTAGGATGACTAACACTTGTCATTTTTAATATTTATGCGAATGTCATCAAAATTTAGTCAAAAGATATATTTTACTGTTAAGAAAAATAGAAAAAATGATAAAAAATTAAAAATTTATTTGCCTTAATTTACTATGTTTAAAATTTGGCTGTAGTTAACAGAAGAAACATTGGGAACATCAGAGAAAACTGAATTAGATGCTCATTTAGAGCATCTTGCAGATAGAGCAAATGCAACTAAAACATGGACTGAAAAGATTCTTAGGAATATGGAGGCAGTACTTACTCCAAATCCAGGTATTATAAGAATATTATATGATACATTTAAATTATAAAGCTTTATACATATTTATGCAATGTATTTTTTTACAGGCAATAGAATTGAAGACTTTTTTTATGAAAAGATTGATAAAAAGAAACCTAACAGATTGAGCAATCTAGAATATGTAGGCATGGATATGATAGAGGCAGGAAATGATTTTGGTCCAGGAATTGCTTATGGTATACAAAATTAATTTATTTATTACCATTGCTCTGTAATTTTATATAAGTTTTAAAACTTCTGCTTTAGGCAGTGCATTAAATAAAGTTGGACAATGCCAGCAAAAGTTAGGACAAATTCAGAGAAATTTCATTAAAGATTCTGCTAATTGTTATATACAACCTTTAAGAAAATTTTTGGAAGGTGAAATGAAAACTGTTACCAAAGAAATGTCAATATTGGAAAATAAACGGTATGTATTTGATTTTTTTCTGTACATTTAAATGTATATTGTTAATATTACTAATTCTCATTTTCAGATTGGACCTAGATTCATGTAAAAACCGAGTAAGAAAAGCAAGAAGTATGCTGGGTCAGCAGAGTGTAAGTTTTACCATTTATCATTTTATTTAATTATATACACTATATATTTACTATGTGCTTTGTCCTATACATTGCTGCATCTCATAGGAGACTGGGGTATCACCCGAAGTATTACTTGATCAGGTATTAATGGAGTTGACACCTTCAATGATTCAAAACTTGCGACTAGCTCTGTACTCTTTTAAATACATGTTTAATTTTTTTATAATTTTGTATTTTTGTTTAAAATTTTGTAAAAAATGGTAAGATTTGCAATTACAAATGGATAGATTTAAAAGTTTCGTAAAAAAATATTTTATGAAACTTTCACTTGTAATTGCAAATTTTACCATTTTTGTTATAGCAATGTTTATGTTAACCATAACTTTCATTGTAAAGTTATACTGTAAGTTATTTCCATTATCTGTCACTTTATGTTGCACAAACAATTTTTTATGCTAATCAGATGCAAGGAATAAAACTCTTTATTACTCTACTTAGGCAGAGAGGGAGTTGAGAATAGCACAATCGGAGTTCGATCGTCAAGCAGAGATAGTGAAATTATTGCTGGAAGGTGTTCAAAGCTCTCAGGCTGGGCACTTACGCTGTTTGCATGAATTTGTCGAGGCACAAGCGCGTTATTACGCTCAATGTCATGCAACAATGCAAGATTTGCAACGTGAACTTGCTGGGTAAGATGACAAACTTTTCTTTAAAAGTTTTTTCTTCAAACATTGTTTAATTATCCTGCACTGACCTTGTACAGCTATCCCACTCTTTGGTGATCCGAGTGAGTAATGTCTAATAATTATTGGATGCTGTGTCATATATGACACGTAAAAGTATTTAGGATAAGCTTATAGAATCATTACTCATTCGCAAAGATCATCATGTACAATATTCTACTGCTTAAAATTCTGCTCATTTTTATAAGCGCGATATATGTAATGTTTTTTTTTTTTTTGTTTGTTCTAAGTAGCAGTTGTAATCTATTTTATTTATATGCTTCACAATAAAAATAGTATCTTTGTTTTTGCTCTAGTCCTATGCTTCTTATACTTATTCATTCCTCCGATGTATTCTTTCTACTCTTTATCTTTGCCTGCATGATTGGGATTGCAGGACGCGTCAGCCGAGTCCTTTGCTGCGAGTCAACAGCGAAGATGTGATCGAGCTAACACCCTCACATTCACAATCCCAAAATTCCTCTATAAATCCACCCCTTTCTGATTCTACTTATGTTACTGCTACCTTTGAGACGGATACTTCGAATGTTTAGCTTTACAAATTTATAATCGCGTTTAAAAAAAGGGCAATAACTACTTCGTAATAATTGTGATCTAAAATAATAAACGGAAGATTACTGCATTTCTTCTTCGATATATATATATATATACACGTTAACAAATACAATTTTAGAAGTATGTTAAATGATTGTTAGTCTATTATGCTGCTTAAAAACTTGTAACTATCAGAAATGAGTAAATAAATTATCTCTATGAAATATTTATTTACCGTTAATGAATTTTGTATAGTGAAATAATAGCGATTCAGCTACGAAAATAATGAAATTAGGAGAAGAATTTTGTTATGTACATTTTTTCTTTTTTTAAATATTTTCATACTTGAGTCAATATCCAAATATGCACTGTACAGCTGATTAATGTTTGTTCCTAATGCATGTTGCTAAATTTTCTTTAGTACTAACAATGTATCTGTTAAAAGGTATTGGGATATTCTTTCTCAAAATTTCGTTATCTTTTGTTTACTATTACCTATGTTTTCCTATTTGTCAAACCGCTTATGCTTTCATATGTGTATCAATATAATTTATCAATAATTTTAATTATTTTTATTCATATGTATGTAGCATGTAGATTATATAAAATCCTAATGGTATTCAAAATTCCTGCATATTTCTTACAAAATAAAGAAAATTTTAGTATTTGTAATATTATCAAGTTTTTTACGTTGAATTATATAGTCTACAAATACAGTCCAAATTTTAAATGTTAAAAAAAGTTTCTCATGTTTGTACAAATAGCTGATTCACTTTAAAATGCATGTTCACCAAACTCAACCAAATTGTAATTTATCCTACCCAGCTTATCTGGGGGTCCTTATCATCCGACTACCCAATCAACATCCAATGTATCAGGAAATGACGATGAGCAACTAGCAAGGGTATTATGCGATTTTTCTGCGACAAATTCTGAAGAATTAAGCGTCGTGCAAAATGAGGTAACAAAATTTGTGATTTAATTAAGAAGAAGCATGTTTGCAGCATAGCCGTACAAATGGCATGATACGTTATTAAAAGTGAGTTGCATTTATTAGTTCAATTATATTTGTAAAAATTTCGTGATATCGATTGGAAATATTTTATAATTTACTTATGTTAATTGTACGAACTTTTTATTCCCTTAAACGTATAATAACGTATAATAACGTATAATAAAAGTTAGCGCATTTCTTAGAATTATATTGTATGTATATGAATACAGATAAAAAATTGTGCATTTTAAAATCGTCAAATTTAGTGCAATATAAATGCGTTTTTGGTTTATTATATATATAATAGGAAAGTTGTAGTAGATAACACATAATGTTACTTATATAAGAATTTTCCATGATATATTGTCATATAGTTTAAAATTATTTTATATATAGTTTAGATCTTTTTGTTTTTATAATGTATAAAATAAAAGTAGAACATTGAAGTAGTGTAAATAAATTCTTATAGTTTTATGTATCGCAAAAATGATACAAGATGTTACAAAATAAGAAGATATATACTTATATACATTGGGATTGCATATGATACTCAGTTACCTTAAGTCTCTCTGTTTAAAAATTAGCACTTTTTTATACCTGACATTAAATCTTTAAGAAAAATTATGCATGATATATATATCTATATTTTTAAGTTATAAGTTTCACAAATGTATAATTTTCTTACTTTTGTTAAATTTGTTTTTGGTGTTTAATATGTCTGTTTGTTCTGATTTCATTTGTATATTTGCTTACGTATAAAGTATTGTTACGTGTATGCATATAGTAAAGCACATATAAAAAAACACACATGTACATCTATTCAAATTTTGCATGTATAAAAAATAAATTGTCATTCATTCTGTTAAATGTATTTTATTTTTCATAACCTTAAACATGTCTTAGCAGATTTTGACTTCTCAAGTCTATAGCTTTTTTGAAGTTTGGTAGATTATTTTAAACGATTAATGTTATAAAATTCAACTATCTTGTAGGTAATTATGGTTATCGAGATACCCGGCAATGAGGAGTACGTAATTGGTATAAGTGGAATAAAACGAGGAAAAATACCCACAGCATATCTAGAATTAATTGATGTTGGTCAACGAAAATTCAGTCAATAACTTTAATGCACATTCCTTGCATTTAAATGCTTCGTTCTACTTTCAACTTTAACTGCAATTGCATTATGCACTATAAAATATTTGTTCCACTTTGTGCAATTAATGTAAAAAATAATTACCAAAGTGTGATCAATTGAGACACTACATTTCTCGGAGTATATATTTCCTGCTCCTAAAATCTGCATAAATAATGCAAAACATTCTAACCAATGCATATCAAACGAGAGCAGTCAATTTTTAAAATACAAGAATACGATTATATAATACGATTAGTTAGAAAACATTTCCATAATTGTAAATCAGTTGTTGTTCAAAATGAAAACTGTATTCTATAAATATTAAAATCATGATATATACTAATAAACGTTAATATTGTCTGTAATAAATATATTCTTCAAAATGGGTGCCACTTATTTTTAAAATGAAACCCTTAATATCGTTTTATTAATTTATTAATAATCAAGAAAATATAAAATTACTTCTTTTTTGATACACCAACTGTACGACCGCGACGACCCGTAGTCTTTGTGTGCTGACCACGTACACGCAAGCCCCAATAATGACGTAAACCTCGGTGAGCACGAATCTTCTTCATTCGTTCCAAGTCCTCACGAAGTTTTGAATCCAGATACGAACTGGTAAGCTATAAAATATAATGTAATAATTGCTATTTTGTAACTTCTTTAAAGATTGAAAAGAAAAGAGCAATGTAAGGAGTGTAACAGTACTGAACTTTATGTGTTGCACGGTAATTAATTATTCGACACACCATTTAACTTCAATGTTAAATAGCAGCCTATCATGCAGTTTCTCTAGCACAAGCTACCATCTAATCCATATATAAAGTTCATATGGTTAGTCGTGAAACTGTGCATTATATAGTTAGGGATCTTTTGTCTCTTTCTTTTATCATACGCACCTGTGAATATTTACCATCAACAATATCTTTTTGTCTATTCAAGAACCAATCTGGGATTTTGTACTGCCTAGGATTAGCCATAATTGTTACAATTTTTTCAACCTGATAACAAAAAAATCATATAAATATTATAAAAATATGATAAATCTTATTTATATGACATTACTGTTAAATTAATTCTTACTTCTTCCTCTGAGCATTCTCCAGCACGCTTATCTAAATCGATATCAGCCTTTTTCAAAACGATGTTGGCGTAACGACGACCAACACCTTTAATTGCTGTCATAGCAAACATAACTTTTCTATTACCATCAATGTTCGTGCCCATGACACGAAGAATGTGTTGGAACTTCTCTGGAATTACAAGCGACTGAAACATAAATTTGAAGTAATTAGAATAAGATCATTTTGTATGTAATTCGCAAGCATTAAGGTTACAACGCGAGATAACCTATAAACGTATACTATCATCAGTTAATTGTTTCGAAATTTATTTTGATATATGATAGAAAATAATATGAGAACATGAAAAATATAGTAAAAGAAAAAACAATTAAGAAAAGAATCTTATATTATATCATAATTCTTGGAAACAGAAGTCATAACCAAAACATTCAACAGATAACAGAATATTATTTAACTGTCTTTGAAAAGTTAAAAAATATTTTCTTAACCGGTTACACGAATAATCGTTTTGTAATTTTTTATTAAAAATTTATGTATTTTGCATAGGATTCTCTCTATAATTAAAGATTTAAACTTCTCATACACGAAACTCACCATCTTGCTGCAGTGCCTGTCACAGAAAGAACTAAAACCGGAACCGTATCCAAATCCTTTTTCCTAGAGGGCATTGATAATCCATTATTAAAATTGAAAAGTATAATTAAAAGGAAAATATATTTTAAATTATTGTAAATTAATATACTTAGTATTTTAAATAATTAAATTAAATAAAAGCTTTTTATGTAACGAGTATAGAATGTACTTTTATCAGAATGTTATTTTATAAAATTGACAGTTCTGCATTAATATTATTAAAAATTTATAATTTTTGTTATTTAATACGTAGTTATACATAATATTAACTAATTCTTTTAAATTAAATTTATATACCTGTTAATTTAATACGATTAGACTATACGTTAACATTATGTGGCAGCAGATGGCGCCCTTAGTACTATATTTATAAAGGTTATATGCATGTAATATAAGATGGAGTCATTATTGCAAATAAGTGCATGTATTCTACAATTTTATGACACTTTAGTTTCTATTATACTAGATTATAAAACGTACTAATGAGAGGATAAATAATAAAGTGGGGAGTAAAAGTTATACAAAATATTAAACTATGCAGTGAGTTTTTGAGTCACGAAAAATTATTAAAATCCACTAGAAATGTAGTACATACTTACTTAGAATACTATTCACATTGCGCCTGCGCGAACTTCGATTGAATTTAAATGAATATACTGGAAATGAGTATTGTTAGGAAAGTTTTCGAGCATAGTGCAATAAAATCGACCTCGCGGGTATAATTTCGATAACTCAATAAAAAAACGAAGGACTGAAAAGTAATGGTGTATGTAGGAGGATTGCCGTTTTCCATGGGATACGATTTCCTGCTTGGTTTTCCAACGTTTGCCTCCTTTCATCCCCGGATCCAGGAGGGTGGAACAAAAACGAGCGTCCAGAGGGTAATAGGGAGAAGGAATTCCGAGGTATGATACTCCTCTGATTCGTTTTACGACGGTCGTTTCCTCGAATTAGGACGGAATAAGAAAGAATTCGTGAATCCGCTGATTTCGACCAACCCCTCTTTTATCCTGTTCTCTCGGATATACACGTACATCATATAAATATGCAAAAGTTCATGTATGTAAATGCACGACTATTTGCTGAAACGGAAGAGAGATTTTACAAGAGAAGTTGGTATACTGTTTGTTATCAAGATACCAATGCATGATACCAAATTAAAGTAAGATTATCTAATTTTTTATTTATAAGATATATTTGTTCCCTAATAGTTTATTCTTCTTTCTTATTCTTTTATTTTCAAATTATGTAATAATAATAAACATCTATCTATAACTTTTTTATCTATTGGATGATAAATACACGTAAGGCATTCATGTGATTTATATATAATTTAATAATTTGCAATTGTTGAAACAGAATTATCTGTAATTTTATGATTAACTGGTGAGAACAATTCATTTTAAATGATAAGACTACTATATGAGTCAGAGCATAAGGTAGATTATGCTTTCTTTTACTATACATACGTGCAGAATGTGTATACGTATGTATAGAAATGTTTTTTTTAGAAAAGTTTATTTCATATTAAACGCTTTTTGATCCCAGAAGCAACATAATTTTAATCCCAGCACGAGAATGAAAGTCAAGATCACAAAGGTCCGAAAGTGTTAAGCGTTAATTTTCTCGTGAAACGTGAGATCGTGACGTTTGTGACGAATAAACGGGAAACTAACCGTTCACTATTCCAATAGCATGAACATTGAGCGATACAGAGCAGCTATAGTTACCAGCACGTGTTGACATATGGGCTTCAGGGCTTTGTCGGTATCCAGTGGTCTCTTTGCGGGGGTGGTAAATGGTATGTCATCGTGTTAAATGGCCCTGATGCCCACGAATCCATTCAAGGGCGTATCTTTACCAAGACTCAAAACCAATTCTTGCGGCTAATTTCCACCGTTTATACGTTTAATTGCCTTTTCAAGCCACCTGGACTACTAGCGCTCCATGAACCGATCTCGTTCAATGGAGTTTCAAATTGTAACGTTTACAATTTCCTAGAATCTATTGATTTCTATTGTCACTCGAAAATACGATATTATATGTCACACCATCATCCATATTGTATCTTTTCGACTTATTTGTCCATTATTTTATTAATTTTATTAATTCATTATACTCATTAATATGTCCATTAATACTGCATCTTTTAATACTATCTTTTATCTTTAGATCAAAGTTAGAATTCTCTCTTCTCTATTAGAAGAATTATAATTTAATTATTAAAATTTAAGGAGTGAAATATCTAATATACTAAATTGCTATATTTTTACTTTATCTCATATCTAAGGGATGAAAAATCTAGCATCCTGAATCGGTATAATTATTATCTTATTTCATTACAATCCTAAGTAGGTACTTGATTAATATCTGAAAATGATTACTAGAGATTTGAGTTAACTATTATTATTTTATGAATACGGTTCGCAATTACGCAGAGTGAAACCGAATTTATATTTTGGTGAAAAAATTGGATTACTTCTGCGGCGAGAAAAAGGGAAATCTATAAAAATTTGTCAAATGCGTTGTAATGCGGTCTTATGATGGCGAATGGGATAAGTCGTTTCTCCTGATGAGCAAGGTTTAGGTGCATACATCATCTTCCATACCTGCATTCTATGGTCAAGGTCACCTCCTTTTCTCAAAAATCCTCTTTCCAATTGGTTACTGAACACTCTAATACTTAACGTTATTCCTCCTTCAGAAACTAGTGGAATATAAATCATGCTCATCTTATTGACGATTATTAGTTAACATAAATTGCTTCCAGGAGCATCTTCATCTCTCTCTACTTTAAAATTTTATTATTTTTGTGCATTCTAGTATCCTATTTATTTTCTATGCAAAAATAAATATAATTCGCAGTCATATGAAATAAGATTTTTAGAATTTCTTCGTATTAATAATTATATAGAATTTTTGAAAATTTACTGTATGAAATTTATGTTCTTCCGAATTTTCAAAAATTACTTTATTTCATGAAATGTTTTTTCTTTCTTTTGGTTCTTAGAAAATTATTTTCCTTAGACGAGGTGTCTTGTAATTAACATTCTTGATTTTATAATATCGATCTTTCCGTTTAAAAGTTAATTATACATCTTATCGACGTGTTTTCGTAAAAATACTTTAATTTTCTAGCGGCAATGATAAATTCAAATAAATAAATGGTTGAGAGAAAGCAACTGCGAATTTATGGTACTCCGCACATGGAGCAACTTTCTACTCCTCATGGAGGTATGATCGACAATAATGCATAGTACAGTAGATTATCGTGTCCAAATGGTGACCGTGACGAAAGTCAATTACCTAGCACGGTACCATTTTCAGCAGCCTTGTCGGTTTTGCAAGAGCCACCCGCAATCTTTGTCGGCAAACAGGCACTCGTAAATTACAGTAGGAACGTCTCAATGTTAGCAGGACCCTAGCTTCGCATTGTCTACGAGGTACCAACGTGTTAGGCACGCACCCCGAATTTTTAGTTAGTTTAAATAGCTCTTTCAGACTGTGAAAAAGTAGGGAGACCGACATAAGAGCTACTTTCCCTTATCAAATCTTCACCAAAAATATAATAATCAAACTTCAAATTTCAATTCAAGAGTTAGAATCAATATTTCACTTATTTAACTGGAAATACTTTTATATTTCCGATAATTTCAATCTTCAAATTCTAAAACACAGATCTTGTTTGATTTATATCAAAATCCAAAATCATACAATTCCAGAAACTTCTCTTTTCAATCTTCAAGTTCTAAACACGAGATAAACAAGATCTTGTTTGATCAAAGCCAGAATCCAAAATCACGTAACTCCAGCTATTTCTTTTTTAATTTTCAGTTTTTAAATTTAAAACTTAAAACACAGCTCTTGTTTGGTTGAAACTAAAATCCAAAATCATATAATTCTAGCAATTTCTTCTCTCAATCTTCGAGTTCTAAAACACAGATGTTGTTTAATCTAAATCAAAGTATAAAATCATAGAGTTTTATATAGCAAATATTTTCGCTTTCTTTATTTAGTTTTTAAAGCGACTGTCTGAGAGAACCACGTCTGTCTACACGTGATTTCATTCGGTTCCTTCATCCTTTCTTCTCGGATAGATACGTTTCCGCACACACAGTGATAACACTGATGCGTATACCCTGAACATAGAAGCACGTAAGGCTGTGGCGTCGGGACGCAGGTGGCGGCGTTCAAAGCCAATTATGCGAACGCGCCCCGACGTCGGCGTCGTTCTCGCAAATCCCTATCCTCGCGTTTAAACCCGCGGGAGGAGAGCTCCAAAGCTGGGAGCGACAGGGAGAGTGGGAGAGAAGTTTAACTTGTCTACGCTATAACGGATTAACGGCCGCGATTTATTCGCAAGTAATTGCTTCCGCCCTTTAATTAACTCGCATTTATTTCACGTAATGGCGACCGCTTGCCAGCCGAACACGAACTTTTCAACGGAAGTGCTTCGTGAAAGAAGTCTATGCCCATGGAAACGCGTTTCGAGATTCTACATCTTTTACGGATCAGTCGATATCTGTAATTTCTTATGTTTAAAATTTTTCCAAAGAAACTTTGAAAAAAGTGAATCGAGTTGAACATAGAATAGGATTTTCTAGTAAATAGGGTTGATTTCTTGTTTTGGTTTTTAAGAAAACATTTTATTATAATTTTCGTAGATATAATTCTTGTGTACAATAAGATATTCTTGATACACTCGATTTCTTATAGTTGAGGTATTTTTAAAGAAATTTGACTGAAGTTTTAGATTGATGTAGGATAAAATCTTCGAGAATATCTTCGTAACATTGTGATGATTTTGAATTTCATTGCAACAGATTGCGCAGTTTAGAATAGAGTTCTTTAAATTGTCCATTTCCTTCTAATTGAGTCTCAGTCTTTCGTTGTCCAGCGTCTTTTAAAACTACACCTATGCTACAGATAATTTTGCAGTTATCATAAAAAACATACAGGTGCTTTTAGCAAGATTAACGTTGACTTTTCCATTATCAATATATTATGAGCGTAATAGTGACAGTGCAGAGAGTAACACTACAAAGTCGAAAAAAGGATCTCGAAGGATCTCAAGTAACCCGTCTTGTAGTTACAGATTACGAACCATTTGTTCTCTCTATTCCAAACGAAATTTCTACCAATTCAGGAAACGTGTTTCATACATGATTCTATCAAACTGCTTGCATATCATGTTACAAAGATAAATTGCAGAAACGAAATTATCAATGAATGAGAAGTAGAATTCGATTGTGAATATGGTACCATTAGAATGCCAAAAAAAAAGGAAAAAAATAGAAAGGAGATGGAATCTTTGGCGAACTGGGGACGGTCAGAGACTCACGGTCGCCATTTCTAGAGCGATAAAATTTCCTGGGGGTTGACTCTTATCTTTCCTATTATCGATAGTTGGCGAAGGACCAATATGGCCACAACACGGTTGCCATGGTTACATCGGGTGTAGTTGCCTCAGGAACGGGGATCCCATCATCCGTGCCATTATCATGCTTTGCTATAAATAAGGACAAGCTACTCTCTCATCTCGCTACGAAGACTTCTCTTTCATCTCTAACCAGTTCTTGCGAAGAATTATGTTTCACTGTGATCACCAGAGAATGAATTACGTCCTCGATTCAAAACTCTAGAAAATTTGCATAAATTAAAGAAGAATCATTATGCCTTTGATTCTGAAGAAAATGTCCTATATATGTATATGTCGTAACTCCGAAATGATAGGAAGTAGAAGAACATTTCGTTAGATAAAATTGAAGGGATTTCTCAAATGTCGCAGTTAAATTTACTTGGCAAAGTAGAAGGAATTTTGCAATATTAGAATTGAAATATTCATTAAACTAATTTCCCTCAGACCTAAGTAAATTCTAATCTTCTTGGTACAGTATATCCCTCAATTGGTCTGTAAAAATATTAGTTGAAGATCAGAATATTATTCGTAAATATTACTTGTGAAGAACACTACTCTGTGAAGAACACTACCCTGTGAAGAAACAGGAATGATCCTCAAACCTTTAAGATTCTCTTCGCTCTTTCACCCTTTGTTTTCTATTCATTTCTTAAATTCTAGTCTATTCTACTTATATCTGAAAAATTATCATTTGGATCAATTATATAAGAAACTTTCACTTTGATTCAATTTTCCCTCTTCTATTAAGCGTGTCGTTTTTAAATAGAAAGAACAATACCTAACTCCAAGATAACACATTAAACGAATACAGTTTCCTCATGGCCCCTATCTAAGATGGTCGGTGATTAGAAACTGTGACCAAATGCCTGATGAAACGAAGTAAATAAAGTTCGAGCGATGTTCACGCGCCTGGCAGACGATTCAGCCATCGTTGTAGTAGATCGATTGCGAGAATCTCTTCCGGGGGTGCTCTTTTAGAAAATGAAAAGGCCGAAGGGCGATGATATCGCTGACGAGAGCCGCCGTATTGGCTGCCACCCAATCCAATTGGGTTGGCATACTCCCTCTGAACGAGTGATAACAGTGCGTGCCGCCATGTTGGCTATTATGTGCCCACCAACATACGAACCTTCGTTTCACCCTCTACGAGGGGTTCACCAGATAGATAAGGAAGCTGCAGTGCTGTAATCGACTGCCTCCGTAGCCCAGACTTTCTTCTACGAAACGCTTCACACGTTCAAAATCTTCGTTCGGTTTAGTCAATTGTTTCCTCTCTGATAGTAATCTTTAATGGAAATTCTTAGCTGCTGATATTTTTGTAAATCTCCGTAAATCTCGGATACTTTGGAATTAAATCTGTCAATGAATGCTTGATTAATGAATTTATTTTTTATCTCTATAACTATTTGCTTCTATGTGTCTAAGAAACTGTAAAATCTGAATTCATTCATCTTGTCAACTCATGAATTTTCGAAGAAAGTTTCTTTCAATTTTGAAACACTTTAAAGGTTCGAGCAATTCTACGTCACAGTGAAATGTAGAAGGTCTAGATAAACGAAGACACATAGCAATTGCGGCTCGATAAAGCCGATCCTGGTGGAATCGTGAATCACGAGGAGCAGGGTGGACGGTAGACGGTAAATTTATCGTTTTCTACGTTTTCTTTTCTTCCCTGGACCAAACACTTGATATTTGGCAACTGTTCTGTTCTCTGTCCTTCCTTTCAACGTGAAAAATAATCCTGTCATTTAGCAGTTTAGACGACCACGATTAAGGTCGTCAGATAAGAATAATTCCAGCACTGCGAAAGCTTGTGATCGAAACTTTGTCTGAGGATAAGGTTCGTGCATAAAGGTTCGTCCAAGTTAAAGCACAGTATAGAGTATGAAACGTTTAGTGAACAATGGTTCACATAACCTTGACACAATATTTTGACGCGGTGTCCTTACAAGGATAACGAGTATCCTCGACCCGAAGGTGGATCCATAGATAATTCTCGAAAGGAGAAAATCTTGACTGCCTGACACTCGGACCTGTAAAACCTCTCCTAGGAATTCTCCTAGAACTCCCGAGATGGTTGCTGTCTTTGAGACACCGTTTTGTCAACGAATATCTACCCATATTTAGAATAATCTGTTGGAGAAATTTTTCACTAATTTCATAGAAATTATTCCTATTAAGCGAATAACTAACAAGTATTATAGAACTATGGCGTTGTATCATAGCCTTTTACCTCGTCGATATTTGGAGTCGTTGGTGATTGAAACTCGTATTATTAACATTATTTCGTTCATTTGTTGATCGCTGAGTGGAATTAACAGAATTATTAAATGAGCATTTTGATAGAATATTTATTTTCATCGCAATACTTTAACTATAATCATAATATACAATAATGAACGTACAAGGAGTTTAAAAAAAAAGGGATACAGCTGACAAAATTTGCATAGTAGCATTTCAATTTACTTTAGATTAAATCCTCCGAACTTGTTGACTTCCATCCTCTTCCTCATTTTCTATTTTCACGCTTCTTTAGCGAAATTGCTTCCTCGAACAGAGCTGTGAAACAGAATAATCAACAAATTTTCGATCTCGATTGCGCATCTCTTCTAAAATTCTCAGTGTCAACGAATTTTGAATTCAAAGCTAACTTTCGAACTGTGATGGTCGTTGCAAAAAGAGAAAGAGAGTTGGCTCACGGTGTTCGTCCTTGGAATGATCTGAGTTTTCGAATATCGTGAAAGAAGAGTCAAATAGGGAAACTGGGTTGGTGTGTCGAGGGCATAAATCTTCTTTCCGATCTAGAGGACTCGGTCAATATTTCCAAAATATTTAACGGCCTCCCTGTGGTGTTGGCACGCGCCACTTTTCGATTCAGCATGTACCCTTCTTTCTCTTTTCTCGTTTTCCGATGTTCAAGAGAATATTTTTTAACTTAAAAGGTTGCTTTTGCAACGACAGCGAATAGCAGTCCTTAACCTAAAGATGCAGAAGTCCTTGACGAAAGAAGAAAGTTTTATTAGGGTATAAATACGTCATTGACCAGTTCAAAAAACATTTATCACCCTTATGTCGTTCCTTTATCTTGCAATTGCTTCCTATTTAACGTGCTTCCGAATTTTTAATAATCTTACAGCTACTGGTTGTTAGTCATAATTTTTACGATTTTTCTTACTAATATTTAGATTTTATAGAATTTACAACATTTTTTTATAGTAATTGATAATCGTCAATTCAATAGTAACGTTAGTTAATTAACTAATTAAAATTGAATTGACTCATGTCTTAAGAATTAAGAGGGTGAAGTACCTTGAGGCGATTAAATGTAGGTAAAGTTTAGAATTTTTCCTCCTAAGTAATTACATGACAAATAGCTTAAATTTATTTGTATGGTATTAAATGGCATTCTCGATGATAACTAGGGTATTTAAGATAAAAAATTCTACTTTACTTCTTCTGTCAAAAAGATCGTTCCCTCGCTGTCCAAAGATTTTTGCTATTCTAAATTCTGAAAAAAAGTTCTGGAATACTTATCAAGGTCTCTACTATATCATAATCGTTCGTTAAATCGAATATTAAAAATTTTCTTCAATATAGACATTTCTCTCAGACAGATCCAAATACGAAATTTATTTGAATACTTTTATGATTCATCGTACTATTTCGTACTGTGAAGTTTTACTAAATCTGCATTTTTCTCACACATTGACATTTTATTTCAGTAAGAAAGTTTAATCAAACGAGAAAGAGGGATCGACTTAATTCTGGATAGGATTATCAATTCAAGCGTAACGAGAAAGGTAGCGAGTTTTACAAAATTGGAATTTCGGAGATTAATTCGCAAAAGTAAGGGATAACTTTCGCAGAACGGATATCTATAAAGTATGTTCAGATTTCGAGAGTATCAATTCGTAAATTTTCCAATTGCACTTTCGATTTTAGTGCTAGTTCATTTACTTACTATCTCTACTACTTTTATTTCTCACTGTTGACCAGTGTCGATAAATTTTTGGAAACAGATAGCTGACGTTATAATACGAATTATATGTTTCTTTTATGAAAGATTGGGGCTTTCACATTCTTCATGAAATCTTTTCAATATAGAAAAGAAAAGTTTCTATGCTGATATTGAATTTTCGTTATTCTATTTTATTCTCTTTATTAATAAAAAATTACCGTTAGAAATTGTGTCAAGAAATAAAACTACATATTTTCATAATTCATAATAATAATTGCTAATTGAGGGCAGCTCTTTTTTTGAGCTGTCCACTGAATTTTCTTCAAAAACTAGTATATCCTTATTGAAGATGTTGGCAATAGGTCATTCGGATTCCAAATCATACAATTTTAACATATAGCTTGTAAAATGCTTCAAAATTGTCGACATATGAACGCTTTCCTATATCGTTTCTGTTCTTACTAATCAGTTCACCAAATTTGTTTTCTGTATTAATTACCCAAAAAATAAATTGTTCTTGATAGATAGCAATTATCTGCTGCGATCACTTAAACATTAACTGTTATGATAAAATAGAAATACGTTAACTTCTTGATGGTACCCTAAGGTGTATGTTTAGTACCTCAATTTGAACTTATAGGTTCTAATTATAAGGTTCAATTTAATTAAAGATTAGTGAGACACAGCTCCTCTGTTACTTGAGAGCAAAATAACGGCGACCACCATTCAAGACCACACAGTAGCAGTAGTGCAGAAAGTTATCTTAAAATTTACAAATGACATCTCAAATTAACTTTTTAAACTATCAGATTAACAAATTAATAGATATCAAATATCTCAAATCAATATCAAATAGAAATCAAATCGGGTTAGTTTTTTAAATCAATAAATATCATTGTGGTAAACATCAACAATCCTCAAATATTTCTCACAAACTACAAACTTTGAAAGATTTTGCCGGTACTACAAAATTACATTGAAAACTTCTCAAAGATTTTTCCTGATTTTCCAAACAATAAAAGTCATACCAACCCTCGGTCGTTTAAATTAGTAATCACAATACGAATACTAATATAGGTAATATTGCAAATTTTCAAAATTCCCGTTAATCTCAGGTATTTCTTACGAGCCAGAACCCTCAAGATCCTATTTATTGCTGCCAAACTATCAAAGTTCTTCCTGAATTTCGGATAAACGGATAATGGAAGAATTCACCTAAGCTGTAGCCTATCTTGTTACATAATATTGCATCTCCAATCGACTCCGAATATCCGTATCGTTCCGCGTTAACTTCCAACAATTTCTTCAAGGTTGACTCGCCGAATACCGAAAGAGTCGGACAAGGCGCAGGACGAAAGGTAAAAGCTAAGGAAGGACAGTATCCCAAAAACTTGGTTTGCGTGAGAGCTACCGTGCTTCCAACTTGTCGATGATTTACGGAAGTTCTGACACAAAGCATAAGGTAGCCTCATAAAATAATAAACCATCTATTAGGCCGGTTGCTTCCTGGAAACACAGTTGAAAGCAGTATACTCTTACGGTTATGTACATCGTACATTCAGCTCAGATGAGACCAATAGGACAGCTTCACGTTTTCCTCTTATTTATAACGGTTGGAACTAATTCCTTGAGGAAGTCGAAAGCTTCTCCAAACCTTTCCATTTTCTTATAATATATATCTTACATTTTATATCGATAAACCCTCTCTCATCCTACGTTAATATTCCTAATTTGCTCCTACTTATGGTTATTAACGCTTATTCTTATAATATTCAATTACGATCTCAGTGTTGGTTTATGGTTCTTGGTCAATGACTATGGATTATATCTGTTTGTTTTGAACTCTATTGTTCATGAAATTTAAGGGAAATTTTATGTCCATCCAAATGTACGAACTAGGTTGGTGTATGTGAAATTTTGCTTTTACGAAATTTAAGTTAAAATGTATATTAAATTGTATTTTATCTTTAATTATGAGCTATATTATTTTCTTTGAATTCTTCAAAATATAGACGACAAATGAGCTATACGATGAATCACATTTGTTGTCTTAAGGGCTTATATTTTCAAATATGTCGTATTACAATGCTTCTTTTTAGCTGTCAGAAGATTTGAGAAAGAAATTTGCCAATTAATAGAAAAGAATTTGTCACGTCTTTGCCATGAAATCTTCAAATAGTCCATTCAAATTTCGTGCTTGTATTTTATATCATCATCTATCTCAATCTGTCCCCTTTTGAATTGACTTAATTACGTTCTGTACATGATCAGTAGGTGTTGTAATAGTCATTAAATAGCCATGAATGATATAACAGTTGATGAAAGATATAACAATTTATGGAATTATTATTTCATCTAATAAATAAATAAATAGATTTGGCTAGTATAACGACACTATTCAATAGATGACAGTAGATTGTTGAAAGGTATTGGTACTAAATTCATAATTCATAGTAAGAAAGGCTTAAAACCTATTCGACGATCGTTAAAGACGTCTGTACATGTATCTTTCTCTTTTGTTAATCATGGAGATCCAACGGAGACAGGACTTTGAAAGTATATCCACAGATGTCCATGGTGGAAATCTAGGGAAGTGAGGGAGGTCAGCACGACGGTTTCAGGGCGATAATTTATTTGGCCTAGCCAGGATTTACGAGGTCCGATATTGGATAATGAATCAGGTCTCCCTTGATGGAATTAACTCACCTATAGCCCTGGGTGTTGCTCTCTCTCTTCTAACCTTTATTAGTTACCACGGGATGAACGCGCGACAAGCCCTTTTCCTCGTTTTACGATCGACCTATGTATGTCCTGATGAGATCTGCGGCTTTATGTAGCTTTACCTCTTTATACACCTCTGGAACGATGTACACATTTGTTCATAAAGTATTAGGACGCCTACCGATCTTGTTTGTTACGTGATAATTGACATAGATTATCAATGATACGATTAATCGGTGAATATTTTCTATTTACGTCAGGTAACGATTGAAAATAGTTAGAAAATGTTTATAACTGATACTTTCAGGGGTGATACACAAGAAAATAACGAATTAACAGCTGTATGGCGAGTGCAATACCGTAAACCACAGATGTAGCTATGTATATGGCAAGATCTTGAGAATTTGGATTTAATCAATTATTTCAACTTTTACAAGTATTGTTGCTCCAATTTTATACTGAAGTTATAATCTTATTCTCTGCTATGACATGTTCTCATGACTTGGAAAAATACGTATTTTTCAATCATACGTATGTATGTATGTACGTACATATTAACGCCTGTATTCCTTCAGAAGAACTTTTATTTTTCATCAATTTTTCTATGTCAATGAATTTCTTATTCGTAAAATTTAGAAATAGTTTTGAATTTCTATTACGTGAAAAAATATGGAGTGGACACATTATGCGATAATAATCAATTTAAATGAATTGGATGTAAACAAAATTCGATGGCTTGGTCTACCACACTGACCAGGACGATGGACCCCTGTTCGGCCTTGCGTTTCTGCGGATTCTGACCAGAAATTAAGAGAAAATGTACCTCCTCTATGTGAGGTCGCAGAAGTTGCGGGCTAAAGGTACAATCGAAGTCGTAAATTTTTTGGAAAAATGTTATTTGTATGAGGGGTTTATGCGTTTATGAATTTATCTTTGTTGTCGTACACAAACACAAATGTAACCACTTCTTCTTAATTTTATACAACCTAATCAGTCTTCATAAGCGTATTTACCTATTTTGTCTTTCTTCGATTTTCCAGAATTTTTTAAGACTTTCAATCATTTTTACCCTTTCGTTTTTACTGCATTTCCAACAAAGTTTTTAGCAGGCTATTGATGAATTCTTATCTTTCATTTACTTTTTTTAATCTTTCGAATTAATTTTTGTCACTAATTTAGAGTGAATCGGCGTAAAACACCACTTTTGGAAATATATATTTTTATCGAAGAACTCGAAAAAATCTCTGTTTACGACAATGGACTCCGGAAGAGTAGATTTTGGTAGAATTACTTTTGCAGTTGACCAAAGATGGACAATGTTGATGACGGTAGAACGATGAAAAGTCCTTACCGTAGTAAAGCTTTGGATGATTTTATTTTGGTTTATTATCTATCGTACCTTTTCCGTTTTTCTTATTCTCTTTTTCTCATATTACGACTTTCCGAATTTCTTGAGAACAGTGAGACTGTAATATTCCCAGTACCTCGTGAGAGATAACTGAAAACAAGGGAGGAAAAATCACAGCCGTTCCTTTAACCCGGTTTTTCCTTTATGCTCTTATATCGGTATCGGTACAATTTCATTGTTTTTTGATGTATCTCCTTTTTTCATGAATGATTCTTTGTCATAAATCTTCTTGAAAGTGTTGCATTTCGAATGTGAAATAATTAAAAATCTGAAGAAGAAGCGGTACATGTAACATGTAAACATTATTATTATAAATATGTAGCAAAATTTTTAAATTTATAAGAGGATTTAATTTATAATAAATATTATATATAAGACATATTTAATTGATTAATGAAGAAGTTCAAATTTACTTAAAAGAGAAATAATCCTTCTGTAAAAATACTGATAATATTTATAAGAAATGCTTGGATCGTTTTTTCAATGAATTCTCTAAATTATAACATTCGCCTGTTCTAACTTGGTTGAAAATTTGTATCAGAAAAATCTATTCGCAATCTAATATAATTTGAAAAGGAGATGAGAATATAAAAGAGAATATAAAAGATATAGAACGTGGAATATAGAGAAATAGAATATAAAAGATTAGGATTATCAATCTCATCTCATCCGAGGCATTAACTTCAGTTTCCCACAGTACACCAAGAGTACATGAATTAGTTTCTCGAATTAATTCCCACAGTCGTGCGTACCAGCGTCGATAATCGATCGACGAAAGTTGATCGAAAAGTCGTAACCGAATCGGCAGAGAGGAACTTGAAAAGATTGGTCATGGTTCGTATCGAAGATCAGCTCGAAACTAATATGGCATAGTTATTTATTGGCACCCGCCACGCATTAGGATTCGATATGCTTGCCGTTTATGAGGGAAATATTATGCTACGAGATATCAAACTGCCGATTAGAATCGCAGATCTCCCGCGTGAAATTGATTGGAAGAATCGGGTCCTATCATTATTTGTCGCTTTCTACCAATTCGATACAGATTCCGTAATTTTCGTAGCGATGATACGATCGAAAACGCTTTGAATTTTGGAAACAGCTTGATCCATTTTCTGATATCGGAGAAACATGTGTTTTACATCATACGCAATGTCTGATACAAAATATTTGAATTCCTCGTGAATTTTTCGCAGACTTCCCGTTAGTAAAATATACTAATTAAATGTACATTACTAATTATTACCTGCAAGTCATCGATAATAAAATAATTGAAAGGTTTTCCCATTCATTGTAGATTTTGTAAACGTAAAATTAAATAATAAGAATCGGCGAAATTTCCTACGAAATTAATTGGGGAAATTGCTGAAGTCCTTTTAATTGTCATTATTCATCGGTTACTCGGAATTTGATTCTTATACAAATTATTCGCAATATTTGAACATACTAAAATGTGTTCGAAAAATGCAATTCTTTTCTCAGCATCGAGTATATAGAAACGTTTCTAAAGAGTCCTCCGTTTTTGTAAAATATTTCACATTTTTACGAATTTTTCCGCTAAACCATAGTGACCATGTTTCTCCCTCTGTATAATTGTTTGTTATAATATTTACTCGAAACAACAGTCACAAAAACTAGACCATTTTCACAAGAAGCGAATTTTTTGCAAGGTGAAAGTTTAACCCGAACGAAGTATACCATAAAAATGAGCGAGTATTTTTCTAATCTTGCGCAAACGGTGTGGACGGTCGAATAAGTTGCATCGTTCTTCAAAATTCTCGCGACCGGCAGTGGTGCTACCTATTTTTTCTAGGTCAAGATACTGTTAGGCAAAAAACGGTATAAAAACCAGGGCAAAAACTGAACCTTACAGAGTTGAAGCTTCCGTGACTGAGCTACGTGAAAAAAAATTCACGTCGAAAAGGGTTAACTTCTTCGAATGAACGCTAACTGGATGCTTCATGGTCCTCGTAAAAGCGTCCCATTTTTTCTTCGTTCGTTGCAGAAAAAGCCGACGATGCAGCTAAATCGCTCCGTTTGTACCATTTATGGCTATAACCAGCTATAAATGACTCCTGTTGCCTAACAGACTTCTGTATGGGTATTGGATCTTCATTCAGGCCATTCTGCCAATTTTTATTGCTTTTTCTTTGGTACATAGCACGAATTTTGTATTTTTATATATAGATTTTATTTTATAAAATTGAGAAAATGTTCTCAGCGAAATATTAAAATTCAAATTTCTCAGAAGTTAAAGTGACAAATGCCAATTTGTACTTACTTAGGAAGCAAAATATTTCATGAATTTTGGTGATAAATCTTACAAATAGATTTAGGAAAAGCTAGGCTACTAGTCATGGTTCGATAACAGTAGGAAGCACAAACGTTCTTCTTTTTGTTCAAAACTCCACAGGACGTCTTGTAGAACACTGTGTCTCCACGCTTTCACGACTAACTGGAAACTTCTTCCAACAGTTTTGACTTTTCAATTAGCCACAGGTTCGCCTTCACCCAAATATTGTGTCTAATGTCCCTTCGTCAGGGCACCTCTACATAAATTTTTTGAAACTCTCCGCCCAAGTCGAACGAGTTTCAACGCTTGGAATCCATGACACTTGTTCAGTGTAACAGTGAAAGCGTAGGAGATGTTGCGAATTTCATGGAGTCTATAAAAAAAAAAAGGTCATGAATATTCAGCCGAAGGTTAGCTTGGGATTAGCTTGCGGTTAGATTTTTTTAGGTCAGTCATTGTTCGTTATTTATTATCTTATATCATATTCGTTATTTCATCTTATATTTATGAATTTTTATTAATCTTTAAATGAACCTAGAAATAAAAATTTCAATAAAGCAATACTTAGATTTCTCCGCTTGTTAACAAAAGCATCTCTGATCTTGTTCTCAGAAAAATTTGATTTTTCATGGGCACATTTTGCCAACACGCTCTGTTTGTTAAACAGATCCTAGTACAGCATTTCATCCAAACTTTGTTCGACATTTTTTGGTATGTTCGACTTTGACTAGATCGCGTAAAATTCGAAATTCGATTTGCAAGGGATACGTTTAGCTGAGGGGTTCCCGTGTTTCGGCTATAGTTCGTACGGACATGTAACTTCGTAGATCGGATCCACGGATGATCTATGGAGACGTGACCAGAAGCTGTCAACATTTCTTTACGCCGACAAGACAAACTTGATCACGGTTTAAAATCGCTTCAGAAATCTTGCCTTTTTCTTTTCTTCCGACAGAACAGAAAAGATCTGGTCTGTGAAACGTTTTCTGCGGTCGAAACAAGACCCATCCAACCCACTTACAACCATCGGTAAGGGAAAGGTGCAGATTTTTTCTTTAACATTTATGCTCGATGGTCTTTTAAACTTATAGAAAACTATAATTTGGAAAGATTTATTCTCTGAAGGTATGACAATTCTTTAATAAAATTAAAAAAATTGGAAAAATTGACAAGATATAGGCTTGGAAAATGAAAAAGAAAGATGAAAATAATTAGAAAATGGAAAAAAGTAGAAAAATTTGTAATTCACTTATTACCAATTAAATTGGGAAGAATTCTAAAAATTATAAAATTTATAGAAACCTATTTTACCAATAAATTTTGTCACGTAAAATACAAAATCCCAAATTTAAAATAAAACGATTTATCCTAAACTCTTGCAAATCATCTATAATCCAACAGTTCCAACGAGATCTTACGATCAATGTTTTTAATATCCTTTATAAATATATAAAAAATACTTCTGTATAAATTATATTAAATATCCAAAAGCTAAATAAACGTACGTTCTCATAAATAACGTGTTATTATCGCTATCTGAAGCTCGGAGCAATCGTATGCTTATTATCTTGACGCAGGAAGACTATTCGCAATCTGCCCCTCCGAAAATACTGCAAATAGACTGTTAAGAAACGGTCGTCTAAATGTCATTTAATGGCTCGTCAGATAAAATAATACAATTCCGCCAGTGACCGTGATTCCTTGAAGAGATGGCCACCATCTAAGTCAGGGAGTGATGACCTACTGAATCGGGAGTTCCCGACATAATTTCGAAGGGACGAGCTTGTATATTGGGGGATGATCCTTGTATCGAAGGTATAAATTGGATATTAATATTTGATGAACTCTCTTTCCCTCTCCCTTCCTCGCTTAGATCCTAAGAGAGGAAGAAAATGATCGATCCTACGATAGGGGTTGATTTCTACTCACCAATCTTCCTTTTTTTTTTTTTTTTGATATCGTTTTTCTGAAAATTGCGAAATTAAATGATATAAAGACTTTATTCGATTGAATGATATATAGATTTTATTCGAACAAAATAATATTTGATATAGATTATTTGATTTTCATTTTTATTCGACATTTTGTGTAATAAATGATGCATTTTATTATGTAAGATATAGAATATGAATCAATATTAGGTGACATAAATCTATCCTTTTTGATCCTAAAAATCTATGAAATATTCAAAGTGACATACTTGTTATATTGTATTATTTTAATGAATTTGCTTCATATTATATGTATCGTACGATATCATAATTTATAAAATGATTGTCGAGCAAAAACAAAACAAATATTTGGAAAGTAAAGACATTATCGTTCTTACGAAGTTAAGGAAAAAGGAGAAGTTAGGTGAGAAAATTTAACGCGTTAATAGTTATATCTCTCATTACTTGACCGTCAAAAATGGTTAAAAGCTTTAGGACCATAGATTTTTTGGGGCGGATAGATAATATAACGCTTAAATATTTTATATTTTCTGAACGAACCCTCATATTTCGGCTGGAATGATACTTTTTTCTCAAACTTTTTCGATGATTTTTTTATGGCCCACCAACAAAACGGCTCGTTTTATATTTATGACGCTAGATCAGCGTGGTGATTTTTTCTATCCTCCATCCTTCACGGTATATAGAATTTTATGATTTTACGAGTACAGGTATCTCGTCTCCTCGTTGCAGCTGGCAATGCAGTATTCGATCTTGCATCCTTGCAATTACCAACTCGGAACATTGCCTGTTAATAAGATTTTTAAAAGCATTTTTATTATACTTCCTGCAAACATTCCCATAACCGTTCTAATCCTAATAAATTTTATAATTGCACAGTTAATTTAATTTAATCCACTGAGCTGCAATACTAAACCGAGAAACTTTTTTTTATTACTAGCTATTGAATCGGAATTAATTGGACATTTTTAAAATCGTCAAAATTATAGCCTTTTGTAAGATATTTACTAATTATATATTTTTGAAAAACAGCAAAAATACACAACGAGGTTGGTTTACAGAGTAAGATATACGAAGCTGAAAAAATGTAGAGGAACGTCGTTAAAATATTATTTTTTAAAATGTACCTTATAATCATTCACTTTTTTAAAAATAAAGTATTATAGGATCTATAAAATCTGTATGGTATGTGCATATAATTAAAGTAATTTTCATTATTATAACCGTTTCTTTTTTAAATCGTAAGAGTAATAAGTTACGCCTACAATTCATCCTTAAGGACGCGATACCTTGGTTTAATTTGTAATTTAGTTTATTTAAACTTATTCAATACGCATATTACTACGTGGTTTCATGTAAGCGATGATAAAAGCAGGGAAGGAATGAAATGATTCTAAAGAATGAAAAAGAAAAAGAGAACTTTCCATACGAATCTTTAATTTCAAAGGAATTAATCTTAAATACGTATCTTTGCATTTATTTTATTAGGCAATGTAGAATATGATAATCATGTACAAGAGCATTCATCTCATAATGAAAGAATTTGAGTTTTTCCGAAATTTGACAAAATCTAATTTGTCTAGTGATTAAAATCTGTTTCTTATGAATATCAACCGTTACATTAATCAAGGAACACCTAAGTAATTAATCTATAGTACGATTCATTGAAACAATATAGAATTCATTTGTCAGGGAAATTCACATATCACTCAATTATCATTCATGTATCATTTTAAATCACTTGTTTTTACTATGACTTACAATAGTCATAATACTGTTGAATGGAGTAATATAGTTTATTCATAGATATTGTCCATAGAACATTCTCAAATATGGAATTATGTAAAATAGGAATATATTAGATTAGAATTCATATGTGTAGAACAAAATTTTATAAGAATAAAAATATAATGGAAGACTACTTTTTATTCATAAAATTCTTTGGTAAATAGAGATTGTAGTTGAACAAATTGATGAGAAGATACAAATAAATAGAACGATTACTTTGTCTAATTGCTAAATATAATGTTATAGAAATTAATGTCATTACATAAATTTATCGATATTTTATAGGCTATATTTTCAGATACTCTTGCTCGTTAATAAATAAAGTATACTATATGTATAATGATAAAATAATAAATTATTGGTCTATTATCATTTAATCTATTATTATCTTATGCGAATCAGTAACAATTTTGGGAAACATACATCTTTGTTATCGTTACAAATTGGAAATACATATTGAATAGAAGAAAAATCATTAAATAATTAATTATGTATCGATGAAAGTTGAAGCCAGATTTTAGTATTGACACATATACAATATTTACTCCTTTCTTCTTTTACAACATCAATAATGTAAAGGAATATTTTATATATAAAAGTATGTTGAAAATATCGAATAAATTTTACTCATTTTATTGCTAAGTTGTTACGAAATCATTATTGGTGTCGATGATTAGATACCGACTAGATAGAAATAAACAATCAGCAAGAGATTGTTATTCTACACGCGAAATTGACTAAAAAATGTAGATAATTATTCCGTTTAAATAAATTAAATATTAGCCTAACTTATGTTTCTGTAAAGGAAACTATCTATTATGAAAAAATTATCTGCATTTTCTAAATTATACAGTTAATTAGATAATTATATTATATGTTGTTTGTAACGCGTGTAGCATAATCTTCTGCCGATTATAACTTGCGAATCTTCAAATTCAAAATTCGTAAGTATTATAAAAAGGAATCTTGTGAAGCTGGAACTTTGAAAAAATTCTATTTATATTTCCTTCTAATATACAATTAATTATATAACTATATTAGGTATAAATTGTGACACGTGTAGAATAATTCCTATCGATTACACTTTGCAAATACTTCTTCAAACTTAATTTTTTCCTAAGCATTATTTGAATAAATTTTGTTCCATATTTTCGATTTCATCTCCCGATTTACCGATTGTATATTCATGAAATTACAGCTTGTTAGAGGGTTAGACTACAAATATACTAGATTTCCAAGTGTAGTGTGATGTTGAATGCTTACATGTTTCTGCGTACTTATTCTCCAACGTCCTTAAAAATATTTCTGTAATAGAAACGGCCACAACCAAATCGTGTTAAATTAATTTTAATCCTAAAAATCTGTACAATAGTATATGCTAAGCCTCTAATCGACACTTGAACACTTATCTACGTATGTACAAAGATTATTTTACAAACATTCATACAATAAACCGTGCTCAGCAGGTACCATTTCGTCGTCTCAGCCAATGTTTATATACATGTCATTAATTTCAGTCAATTAAACCCCTAAACGGAATCTAATTTATTTCACTCTTTCAAACTCACATCGTATATGGTTGAAATAATGGTGGCTTGGGAGGTAGTTGAATACTGCTAGATAAACTGATGCCTGTGGGTAGTTTGATCTGCTGTTGGGTGGTATGACTGCTATTGGGTGGCGAGCTCTTCTCGTGTATTTGTTGTTGGTTGTTGTGATGAGGATGATGTTGTTGAGCTCCGACGCAGTCGCAGTCACTGGAGGCGTCCGAGTGAACTGGACTCAAGGACTCGGGTAACAACGTCGGCCTGTAAGTGGTCGATGCGCTAGTGGGTGGGCTGCTCACCTGAAAGGCAGTATTTCCCACTGTAGAAACGCCCAAGTTCGATAGATGTAGGGGTTGTAGAGAAGGGTGGGGCTGCAGGAGATGCGGGTACGCAGCCGCATTGCGAGGATGTGGCCGATGAAGGGAGGATGCGCCCGTAGGTGCTGCAGTGTACGGCGTATATCTTGTGGCGTAATAAGCTGCCGCTGCTGGGTAGCTGTGGCCCAGATGAGTAGGTGGTAGACCCGGAGCTGCATGGTACGGAGGTGGCAAACTTGCTGTTGCTGCTGCCAGGAGAGTTGCCGCCAACGTTGGATCCGTGTACATCGCGTACGGCCACGCCATGGCCATCCTCTGCCGTTTGTCCTTCATGCGGCGATTTTGGAACCACACCTACAATTAGAAATCATTTGAACATTAGATGTATATGTTTCGATGACTGCATATGATATAAGATTAACATTAGAATTATGAAATATAAATCGAATAATAAGATTAAAGTTAGACTTACGCGTTGCAAGTTTTCAGAGGTCGGAAGGTTGAAGGGAATAACTTTAGGCGAAATGTTTTACAGTATTTTTTAGATATCTTTTGTATCACATGTATTTCGATTTGATTGATTTTACAAATTAGATAACAAGGATCGAATTTGGATGTTGAATTTTTACAGAGATGAAAGGTAGAAGGATATATGTGATGTTCGTGTTTATGCGCAACGTTGTTTTATTATAGTGTTTTCGAGATTTGGTAAAAATCGCGCCCATTTCAATGTTATATCCTACGAATTGTAAAGGTTAGATTTAGATGCTGAACGATTAAAGGGGGTAAAAGTAGAGGCGGAAGATGTTTCTTAGGTTTAATACATTGAGGATTTCAAAGTTAAGAGGCAGGATCGGAGATACACGAAGGCTGACCGGTGCCTAACGTTTCTACCATTTAACACCTCGATCATTTCCATCGGTAGATGGTTTTATAGCTATTGTACGGTCCAGGCAGCGCGAGATGAGAAATTAAGGGATCCATTAAAGTCAAAGGTAACACGGGAAAACCGCTAATTAAAGTGTTTAACACCTCGAACCGGATCGACCGGTCGTGGTCGAAAGAAATTAAGAAGTCACGGAAAAAGGATCAAGGGAGATTCAGAAGCAAACCAAAGACCAAGAAGCTTTTGTTTGCTCTCCGTGATTGACTGTTTGCTTGGCCGTCGGAGTGAAATAAAAAAAAAAAAGAAGGAGGAGGAAAAAGAATCGGCAGCGGACTCTGGCGAGTCTCCCTCTCCTCTTTTCGAGCTATAATCGCCAATCAAACATGGCAGTCTATGTAAAAACGGTCCGACGTTCTTATTCATACTGTTACAGTAAATTATTATTCAATTATTACAAAATACTTTTCATTTCGGTCTCCGATTCATAAAAAATAAACAATATAATAATCTTTCCCTCTACTTTATTGATGTTTTATTTAACAAGTAACAAAGGTTTTAACGTCTCAAAGGAAAAGGTTTGCTCGACGAAATTGCGCAGGAAGAAACGAAACGATATTCAAGGTTTTTTCCTGAATATGTACTATCGTCACTGTCGATTACCGACATCAATTAAACACAGCGAGGTGTTAATAGAACGCTTTTCTACGCATAGACCGGAAGGTGAGCTCATTGTTTACTGAAATTTATTGCAACATGTTTACTTACCTTCGATAAACGTTCTGTCGTAATAGCATTCAGAGACGATGGTACGATTTGTCTAATTGGTCGTTTGATAATTATTGTTTTTATTACCTTGATTGTCGATTCCGGTAAATGTAATTCTGCCGCCAATTCGCATCTTCTAGGTCTGCTAACGTAATTCTCTCTGTGAAATTCTTTTTCTAGTCTTGATAGTTGTTCCCGAGTAAACGCCGTCCTATATCTTCTAATATTCGGGTCCATCGACGACAACGGTTGCTGTTGAGATACTGTCGTATCTGAGAATTGATAATAAATTCGAAAATGTTTTAAATATTTTCGAATACTTGTCGAGTCGCAAGATCGTATCGCATTCGGAGAGGTATCACGAAACGACACGAAACCCTTGTATTGCGTCGACGGGAACGCTGCATCTTGTCCCGAAGAAAAATGGTAGTTACACGCGTATCTTCGCACTGCGGTTACGTACTAATATTCCTCGGGAGCAGCGGATGATCGTTTTTAGAGTCGCATAAAGAGGAAGAGGATGAACGAGAGAAAGACAAAAACAACGTTGGAGGATAGCTAAGACGGAAAGAAAACGGCAGCTAGTCTTCGTTTGAACTGCTTCTTAATGCGATTCTCTTCACAATCATCCTTTGCTCTTTCTATACTCTATTTTAGAGTAATTCACATGCAATAATTGCTATAACAATTTTTAATTTCCAACACTACCTTCTATTGTTTCGTTTCTTTTGCGCATGATTGGTTTCAGCATCAAAATCTTTTTCATTTAAGCTATTGCTACTGTACAAATATTTAATGCGGTTTATTGTATTTTTATTATTATATATTATATGTATATATGTATATTATGTGTATATATATATTACATATATTATACGTATTATTTATATTTCTATAATAGGATTATCTTATAATCTGGAAATTCCTCGAATTCACGATTCAAAGAAAGAAAAGATAAATATTTATATATTCGTATTTGGATGTTCAGTAACAATACTTGTAATTGCAAAATACATAATTGAGGCGATCAAGTAATTTGTAGTTTTGAACAACGAATAAGGGATAACGAGTACTAAGATTTTCTTTAGAAAATCCGAAATCCTTGGCAATAAATTGATTTTTTAAAATGATCTTTCCCTAAACAATAAGCATAAAATAATTTCTAGAATAAACCAGGAAAGCGGTCACCAAGGAACTTGTAAAATTCTCCAGAATTTATATTTTCAAAACCGAACCAATGGATATCCATTAGTAATAATTTCATATTTAATCGCTAACGGCAATCGAATCCAGCAATAATGACCAGTTACATCAACTTTGCGCACAATTGGTTCTATAAACACAGTATTATTCCTTCATTGTAAACGCTAAAGAATGTATTCACCTATTCCGTCGGTGAATACCAACTTACGCATCTTCTATCCATGTAAACAAACAGTGTTTAAATTTTAATGATAATCTAACAATTTTAATAACGTTCAAATCTGTTCCAAATAGTCGATAAATAACCTAAAGTCATGAAGTCTAAGGACTGATGCTTTTGTTATTCTTCAAACTGACAGTTTTTAATAAAACCAATGGAACGCTGAACAACGAAACGCTGGACGGCAGGATTTTCAAAATTCAAATCGTTCACACAAACTATTTACCAAAACATTTCTGAAATTTACCTTTGTCAGAAGTCTTTGATATATTGGGCGACGGGCTGCGTGGAGGACTCACTTGATATTGTGGAGGCACAAGATCCACCACAATAGTCTCATCTTCTCTTTGATCCCGTTGTTGATCATCGAAGTTCCTTTGAAATCCTTGCATTTTGGTTTTATTCATAAAATCTTACATTCACTTATTTGTATCATTTTACACAACACACCGTTCCGTCTTAAAATTTGTCTTGTTACGAACTCCGTTGATTTTCACTACAACATTTATCGATGAAGATTCATTCCACGTTTCACATGAATAAACCTTCGCTGTTTACTACGAACTAAAACTAGTCCGTTCAACGGAACTCCAACAAGCGCTACAACAGTATGCCAGAAAGGGAGTACTGTACTAGCAATTTATATGGCTTGCCTTACCCCGAGAAACCATTGTTCCGCTGCGTGTGGTGATTGGTAGGTTCTCAGTGCATTGGTGTTCCATTGGCCAATGGTGCTGCTGGTCCAGCCCATTCTCTCCCGTTCAAACCTGCTCTCCCTCTCGCTCTCTTCTCGCCGAAAACGCATTTTTTCCCACCAGATGAGGCAGCACCGTTAGCTTATGTATGCAAGCTTGTGGAAATTATCTGTCGTTATTTCCCTAAGCAAATTCGGTTGAATAGAACATTTGTGAACTTCCGCACGCTATTGAATCTCAATTAATTATGACGTAATATACAGACTTATAGTAAATTAAGCTTAAATGAAACAAAGAAGCCCCGATTGCTTGTAAAATTTGAATGAAAGTTTGATCATTACTGACTGTTATTGTTAGAAGGATAAATTTAACAACTTTGACTTTCCGTTGGGATTCGATTGATAATCAGAGCCGAAACTTTTGTCCTTAGTTTTGCGAAACTTCATCCCTAAAAGGTAATACAGTAATCCTGTAATAAAAAAGGATTAGCGTATATATAAGCAACAAAATAATTCTACAAAAGAAAAAATATATATATATATACATACACACAATGATCCTTTTTGTTACAGAACTATTTTATTACTTCATCATCATATTATATCGATCTATAATATGTTCGATATCTTCAAATAAAAAATACATGTCGTGTTAGGAATACTTTTAATAGACATACTGTTGTATGAGTGGTTTTTTATTTATTTCTTTTCCATAATGAATCATAATATTATGTGTATATATATATATATATATATATATATATATATATATTATGATTCATAATCGTGTATATATATATACAAATATAATATTAATAGATTATAACAATGAATGGGAAATGATTGTGATATTTCCAAATATACATACGTCAAATGAGTTCATATCTAAAAATGAATCATTTTATGAGAGAGGAAATAGTGTTTTTTCTACAATTTTTTGATATTATTGACATTCTTTGGTTGCGGTGCAATATTTTCTCTTGTGTTCTACATTATTTGCTACAGTTATATTTTGATATATTGGCTACAGATTTATCATACAAAATGAATTTTTTTTCTGAAATAGTTAATTTTCCATTCTATGATAATTTAAAAATTATTCTTTCATTTTTACATTTTCTTTCATTTACGGAAACTGTAAGTGCGCAAAAATGTGAAGAATAACTCTATTCAGATTCTCTTTCACCATCCATATCCATATCCATAGTTCGTTAATAACGTCGGACAAAACTTTGACCAATTTTAATGCACAGGAAACCGAAACTGTTCGAAGAAACATTTAGCGACTGCAACCATTGTAGTAGGAAACATGTCTGAAGACGGAAGATTTTTGTCAAAGAGACCCAGCGCGCAATAATGTCATAAAAAGCAAAGAACTCTGGCTCCCTACCACTATTACCGAGTTTCCTTCAAGCGCGACTGTCCTCGTAAAAACTTTGCTCTATTTTAAATGACCGGACAATTGTAAAAGTTGCATCGTCCTCTTCTCCTGTTGCCTTTCTCCCCTCCCTGCCGAACACGTGCAAACAACATTTCGTGAAGCGTTTATTTCGTCCACCAATACTTCCCTAGAAATATCAACAGCGTTAAATGAAATGAAATAAAAAAGTTGTTTCTTGTACCATATATAATAATTTCATAGTATAAATTACTATTTAAAGCTATCTTTAAATTTTTCAAAGAAAAATTGCAGTTTATTCAGTTGTTCGTAACTAAATGCCCTATTTAATAAAATCGTTATAATAATTAATAATTTCGTTACGTAACGTATGAAGAGAAATTATTGTTTGTTTATTTGTAACTAGAATGAGGTCGATCGATAGAAACGCACAAATGAAATTAAGCATTCGAGTATGAGTCAATATTAGGCAAAAAATAGAAAGTTATTTTTTGCAATAATTACAAATAACATAAAAGTGAAATGTCACCTTCGATAGCATTTAAAAGTTGGGAAACATAGTAGAAGGCAAGTATGACTGTGTTACGAAATTGTTATTTACTTAAAAGCAGAGTATACAGTAACCTATTCATGAAGATCGTTGAGTGAATGATGCGATATACCTTTTCTAATCATCTGGCAGTTATTACAAAGAACGAGATTGATTGTTTCAAGTTCTCTAAGACGAACCCTATAGTATCTTTTAGTGCCCATTAATGCTTTATGGTATGAAAACAAATATACAATCCTAAAGGCAAATACTATATTATAGATTAATATTAATGTACACTTCTTACACAGATATATAGCCTATTATATAGTCCAGGTATGAATAGACGGACACGCGCACATACACACACACACACACACACACACACACACACACACACACACACACACGCACGCATAGGTTTTTCTAACTATAAAACAGATAAAATTCTACTAGCTATTTCTTTGATTATTTGTTTAAATAACTTTGTTCAACTTCGGTCTGCATAGACAGTACTAATGACATATCGTTCAAAATTCTATCGAGTTCGCGTATAGAGAATGGCAATATCTAGGAAAACGAGCGCAATGTTGAAAATTGGACCAGAGATTGCTAATAATTCTTGCACGACCGGAGCCGTTCGACGTTTACGACGACACCGAAATCTCTAGTTCTTGTTAATCTTTAATCAGTCTCTCTCACCGACGAACAAACTCTGAAGCACGCTTTGATTCGGCTTTAATTTATCTGCAATAGCAGAAAAAAGCAAAATGATATATTACGACACGTGGAAACAAATTGGATATTTCGTGAACTTACTTTTCGAAACCTTGATGATGATTTACAGTCATTAAAAACCATAAAGTTTGATAACTATGTGCATTGATAAATCGAAGAAATATTTTTGCAGCAAAATGTTATAGAGTATTTAAATTACAATGTATTTTGGCATTAGCGCAAACTTATGTAATTTTACAAATTGTTTGCTGATTTTTTTTATTAAATTACTTATTACATGTTTTAAGATTTAACTTGTTTTGTGTAATGATAGATGATATTTATCTGTTAAGATTATTTAAAGTTTATTGAGCTACTTAACTTAAAGGACAAATCACTTAAGCAGATTAGGGACTGTGTTTATCTAGACGATGTGTTTGCTTTTATGTCTTTCGTCGTATCACCCATCATTATAAGAATTTTATACTTAACAATAGTCGCTCTTGATTTATTCTTGAGTTCAGTTGTTTTCAGATATTTCGTGATAGCTTCCATTCTCCATAATTTACTCATGTTCTTCTTCAAATATTGTAAAATAATTACCATCCACGTGTTATGTTTCTATCTTATTCTACGAAAAATTTGACACTTAAGAACATTCACTTATTATTCGAATTCGTCTGTGTTTCATTCATGATCGGTTTCCATTTTTTAACAGTGCGTACTTGCTTATCGTTTATTAATTATTCAAATTTTTTCAAAATATTTCGAAATATTCACTATCTACGCGCTAGATCTTTATTTTACTGTACTGTACTTGAAAATATTTAGTTGCACGTGCTATGTCTACATCTGCATATCTACATTTCTGTTCCATCTTACGACAAAGTTATCATTCAACATTAAGTAAGTCAGCGTATTTATTCTTTAATTGTCCACAAAATTAAGAAAAATCTCAGATAGAGACCTGTTGAAACTTTGGTTACCTGAGTATTTTTGTAAGTAAAGGTAGGTATGGCTAAGTTAGGTATAAACTGAAACTATTCTAATAGTGAAATATGGAACCATAATTCATTCTTTGGATACATAAACTAATCGGTTTTTATTAGGAACAATTGATAGAGAAAACAGTTTTTGCATGTAACTTATTGCGAGTACGGTAACTAGGCTTTTTCGTCGAAATGCAAATAGCATTTAAATCTGGAGCATTTTTTTGTTTGTTTTATTTTGTTGGTTTGGGATCCTGGGAACACTCGAAGGAAACGAACTTAAAAAGAGCGGACACGACGCTTGTTACAATACGAACGTGGAGTCCAATACAGAACGACTTTTCAAGAATTGCATCACATATTTTTACCAAATTTTCACGTCATTTTTGCAGCGAACCATTGATCTATTAGGCCATTGAAAATTAAAAAGATGAGTACTTAATAAAATCTTTAACGTCTATGATCTTATTAAAAATGTTCATATATAATATCAATAAAGTATTAAAATGGGCAATCACAATTTTAATATACATAGTTTGGCTATTATAAAATTCATTTTTTTATTTACATAAAAAATTCCACTGAGATCATAGAAAATGTGAATATCAATGTAATTAATGTATTTAATTTAATAACGATTTATTAGTATTTATTCAATACTCATTGTTATAATTTGTGATTTTATTTTATTATGTGTATTCGCATAAGCTTTCGCAGCCTTCCCAATTTAACTTTACATATTTATATTCAGTTAAATATTCATATTTATATTTTCATTCCTTCTCCTAAAAAAGATTTCAAAACATCTTTTCTACGAGTCTAGAAATTAAAGATGAAATTAAATTAGGGTATTTATTATGGGATAATGGTATAGCAACAATTTTTAGAACGTAATAATGCAATTAATTGCGACAATATCCTTGAGATGCAAGAAGTACAAGTCTAGATTCGCAGATAGTACTGAGGCAGATTGTTAATTAAAACAAAGAGTTTCTCAGTTCCTAAAAAAGCACTAAACTCCTTAATCTGGCAAATTGCTCACCTGCAGAACAAATTAGGTGTTTTTTTCTCAGCGAAAGGTGCTCAAGGGGTTAATTCGAAAACTTTGAAGCTAAACGCTGGCGGAAACCTATGCAAATAGATTTCCGACGATATAAAAATTGATTACACCGTAAAAACTCGATTGTTTCGCCGAAGCCCTTTTTGATTTTTTCCAATTCTTAATTCGCTTACCAGAGAACTTGTACAAATACTTAGCTTGGAAAATTTTTTTATAGCTAGGAAGAAAACTGTGTAAACTTTCATCATCGTTGCAGGATTTTTTTTTCGTCTTCCTTTGTAATTAAGATTGTTTTTGAAAAGAAAAAACCGTTAAGCTAAATTAAGCTTAAAAATTTATTTTCCTTTCCACGTGGTAATACGATACTACCTTTTTTAAAAATAACAACGCTGGAATAAAAGAACTAAAGATTGGAATAAAATTCTAAAATATTATTTAGAAGGAAAATTGACACAATTATGCCACAGTAATTGGTAAAGTAAACGATCGCAATGTAGACAATTTTTACAAAATACGATACTGATTTTGGTTGTTATCTTCCTCACAATTTTTTGGAAAACATTTAGTTCGCAACAGGTGAAAATGTGGAACGGTCGATTTGGGAAATTTGTGAAGCCAGTAGTACCGATTCCAGTACGTTTTATGCGATAGGCAGTTCGTAAATGAAGCTCTTTTATAAATGTCACAGTCTTCTGAAATCGATGATAAATTGTGCATTTTAGGGAGAAGATTAACAGAGTGCAACGTGTGGAAAATCGGAACTGTTTTCACGTATTTATTAGAGATATCACCGAGTGTAAATTATTATCTCATTTGCCAAAAATTCAACTGTTATTTTTGATTTCCTAGTCAGAACACGTTAACTACTTACCAGATCTTAACACGTTAACTACTGGGCAGAAGTCGCTGAAAATTTTCCTTCTCAAAACTTGTCAATCTTTCAAATACCATTTAATTTCATTTCAAATATCATTGCGCGTGGCACCCACGTAACACACTTCTCTCTTCCTTCTCCGTCCTTAATTTCCTTATTTCTCTCCTTCAATTACATAACACCACGATGTTAAATAATATATTGAGCAGAAAATAAACGCTCGTATCACAAAAAACTGAAATAGTATTCACGCTTCCCTAATCAAAAAAGTTATTTCTCTATAGAAAACGTTTCTCTTTCTAAATGCTATCCAGTCAAGAATAAAAACGTTTCACAGGATTTTTTGAATCGAATCAGGAGCATCGAGTCCTCTGTTACCTAAAAGTTTCATCCTCGCAAATAACCCCATTTATACCAGTTTATGCTAGATACGCAAATTCAGAAAATCAACGCATAAAATGATACCGTGTACACGGAATATTTATTTTTATGAGAAAATATAACGTCTTTCACCAACGCTATATAGAGAACGTATGGTGATCAGGATAGATCGTGGAATAAGGTAGATAACATTATTCGGTAGAACGTAAAACACGTGGAACGAGCTCATCACATCGGTCGATAGTCGTTGGTCTTTCTCTCGTGGACGTAATTTTCACGCACACGAGAGGGTGGACCGAGGCAGTTTATAGATTTCGCATAAACCAACGTTACATCGTACACGCAAGTAAATTAGGCGCTTAATCAAACCGTTTAATCAGCGGCATGATTGCGACCGCATCTGCACCGGCTGTTCGTGCCAATTATCTGCTCTCGATTCGCGAACCTACAGTCGCTTCCAAATTTCAAGGATTTCCATTGATTCGACACTTTCGACTATATGTTATTAGGTGTAGAAAAAAATATTGCACTTTTAGTTTTATACTTTGGTATGGCTTTATGGGCACTGTAGGAACTAGCAATTTTTAAGCGATATCATTTTAAGAAACTATACATTTTATCGATGATAATAGTTAATCTTTTATAATGTTATGTAATTTGAAAGCTATTAAATAAATATAAAAAGTATATATAAGATAGAAAATATTTAAAAAATTCTATACTTTTAGTTTTACGCTCTAGTATGGCGTAAGTACTGCACTCCTTTCTTATTTGTTGTTAGGAATAACGAGAGAATTTGGTCTGTCAAACTTCTTATAGATATAGACATCGTAACATGTTGTCTGAAAATAATATTTTGTGGGTAATATTATTTATTATTATATATAAATTATATATTAATAGGGTGGGTGGAGTAGCATATCCCAACTAAGCTCCGACAGCTCTTGTCGAGTAGTTAAGACACAGCAGGTTGAGCATTGTCCTGATGAAACAGGACGCCCTTCCCATTTGCTAGTTCTGGATGATTTTGTTCAATTGCTGTCATTAACTCATCTAATTGCGAGTAATACTTTTCGAATTTATTGTTTGGTTTTTTAGTAAAGGCTCATAATACAAGATTTCTTTCCATTTCCACTAGACTCAGAGCATAATTTTGTTAGACCAACTTTAGAAGTGGCAAAATAATTCATTCCGCCTTCCCCAAGATCTTGTCCGCTCAACATTATGATAAATAATCTATCTCATCGGATCCATCGGATTTGTTTCCGTTAAATCGTGGAAACTTAGTCCATCAAAATGTTTTGTGCAACTAAGCTTCACAAAATGCTCATGAATAGTGGATTTTAATATATACGTATAGCGTGGATTATACTCAATCAGTGTTTTCATCTGTTTTTTTATCCGTGGTGTAGAGTAATCTTCAAAGTTGAAATAACAGCTTTAAACCTAGCAAATCGCTTCCGCACAATTCTTTCAGCTATAGGACCATCATCATAAACAGCACATATCTCGTTTGGTACTTATGTGGAATTTTGTCTTTTTGGTAAAAGAAAAGCATCAAATCATACTTTATTTTTAAGAGCGTACAAAACTAACAAAAATTAATGTATCTTAACCAAGGTATGTACACGTCTCACTTCTTCTCAATCATTCTGATATATACAGATCCATATCTATCAAGCGTTGGCACGAACTATATATATTTATATATGTAGTAAACTAAGTTTACGGTCAGAAATATACTAATTATAATAGACCAATAGATTCAATAAAATAGCTTTTAGTTACCCTTGTCCCGTAATTCGAATCATTTAGTTTTCGATTTATAAACATTACACTGGAGTTGAGGTAGGTGAAAATTTTAAGTATATACTACTTTAAGAATCTTTTAGTGTTTAAGAAGATTAACTTAGCGATGAGTACTGATCAAAATTGACTTATTCTTTTTCTTAAAGATATTCGCATATAGTAGCAGGAGCTTATATGCATTATACACATACATAAACAAATATTGTATATATGATATGAAAGGCTTGTCTGACTAAAACACAACGCACGAAACAAATGAAATTTAAATAGAACGAGAGGCAATTAGAAATGTTTAAATCGAATATCTTTTTAGGTTCTAAGAAAAAATTCTTTTCTTTTTATCAACTACTGGTAACAGATACATATCTTTTTATTCATAAGAAACAAATGAAGACTGCAGAAAAACATAAGTACGATAAATTGCACTGTCATATTTGAATACATGAAGATTTTTAGTAAGTTATTTCTGTTTTGCTCACAATTTTTTATCTTCTGAGACTTTAATGTATCTTGTTTAATGAATAAATTTAATCGCATTGTTCTTTAATTCCAAGTCTAATAATACTTTTTCTAATACCTCCAAGCGGAAGTATATTTATCATTTAGTTAATTAATAACTTATTAGAGGTGAATATTATTTATACATATTTATCGTAGAAGAGTTACGTAATCGCGTAAATACACAGATAAGCCATTAGATACGCGGAAAGAAATTTTTGGCCAAATGTGTGAAGCTTGTTAATTCGAGCGTTTACCATGGAAACAGCTGACCCGAATTCGATGTACTCCGCGTATTCGACAGTTACAAAGCTATTAGCACGCTCATAAAGCCGCATTTTGTTGGTCCAATAAACATTTCCCTGCTACGTGATACACTAATTTCTGGATATTCGCCGATAATTGGCTTAATTCAACTCTACACCGCGTACCCCGCCAATAATCTGGAACAACTGATGCACTGTGCAACGCTTCACTCGATATCCGTATATCAAGCGTCGTTCTCTGGCTAATTCGAAAACTGTTCTCTGTGAATGTTATCGGCCTTTTTTCATTCTGTTCAAATTGTTCCGTCCTTTTTCCAATGTCTGCGTATTTTTCCCATTTTTTGTTTTTTTCGTTTCGAGAATAACGCACACGGAGTTTTAATCAAACGTTGATTAAAACGTTTCACGTTTTAGTTGGTTACACGTTTGGGTTTACAAAATATTTCGTTTCACGAATTAAAAAGTGCATACTATCTTTTCTCAAGCCTCGTCTTCATCGAAGCAACAGTGATCAATCCTTTTTGTTGCTATTTGATGTTTGTTGAAAAAATCGCCGTATTTAGTATGAATAAAATGTTTCTATAAGTTGCTAATTGCGTATTTTACAGCATCCAGTGTCAATGTTGCCTTAGTAGAGATAGTATTTTGCAGAGTTTTAAGTGTTTGTGAAATGTAAACCGGTCAATTAAGTCATTATGACGGTCCTAATGTTTCGAAGAATCCTTGTTTGTAACGAGTATTATGAATTGCCTAATTTCAAAAATATTTCTTTGTCGCCCTAGCCAGAATATTATACGATACAACTGATATTTAATGATTTTATGCATATACTGTATTCCATTTCCGGTTGTAAATTGCCATTGTTGATGGATTCGAAATTAGTTAAATATAATTTTATCATTCGTAAACGGTAAAATTCTTCCTTTTCTTGAAAACAGAGTATTCAAATAAACTATCGTTTCTTCGATTTTCTCAATTATTCTGTCTAAAGGTTTTCCCATTTAGTTATTTCTAGTTTGGATTATTCATCAACGCATTTAACGGATGATTGGACATATTATGTACTTGGTACTGATATCCATTTCTACTTAAACTGCACTAAATACAAAGAAAAATCGAAATGTTAGAAATTTGATGCAAATGCTGTCGTTTTTTGATGAAATATTCTAATATAATTGTTTCTCACGGCACAAGAAGACACTTTACTGACTTTGGTTCGAGAAATTAAAAAAGGAAAGGGCCATTTTAATCTTTGGGTAGACACTTATCGGACTATCGTGTCGATAAAAGGAAAAAATCGAAGGAAATACTCGCATATGGATATACTTGAAAGGAGTCGTGGGTTCTTCGTATTCTCGTTTCATCTTTTGTGCCTGTCTCTCACGGTTCACGACTACTCGAAACTCTCGAGTCAATCGTTGGGAAAAAAGCTAGAAGAAAGGGTGAAATGAAACGAAAACTTCTGTTTTATATGTGGTACTATAGAAAAACACAATGATATATCCAATTACGCGATTCTTTTCGAAATTACAAATTTTTTAACTTTACCAACTCTATAGTGATGCGCTATACCCTATACCGAGTAAAAGCTGTATGCTGTACAATTCTCGACTGTAATTTATTTATTTATTTAGTCGAGAAATAAAATAAACTTTCTGGTATATAAGATAACAAGGTGGAGATCGCAGGTAACGTATATATATATTTATTTATATAAAATATATAAAAATATATCCAACTAATAATATGTAATCAATGTATATGTTTCATATACGAGTGTTTTAAGGAGACTAAGATTTGCCCAAATAGATCTATTTTCGTATGAAAGGAGTTTCGTATGATTTAGCACACGATTAAAATCATTAATAATAATTGTGTGACATCTTGAAGAAACATTAAGAAAGAACTACCGGATATTACAACTGAGAACAATAGATTTTACTTAATAATTATACCGCGGATTTTTACGTATTTATAAGAAATTTGAAAGCACTAAATTTCATAAAAATATAGTGATAAAGTATCATGCTTTCTATAATACCTTTATCTAGTTAAAAAAATTCTACCTTTTTATGTGTATTTGGAAAGACATTCAAATTTTTTAAAGAGCATGGTTTTTGCGATATATATACTGATAACTTGATTACACAGAAATCATAAATCTTTGACTTCACTAATACTTCTAGTATACAATTAACGATTACAACAACTTAATAATAACATTATTCACACTTTCATAATCTATTTTCATAATAATATACTTCACATTTCTCAATATCAAAAAACCTCCCATCAAAGATTCATAAACCAAAAGTGCATTGTGAAAGCTTTAAATTTAGTAAATCTGGGAAAAAAAGTTGTTAGAAAGGTACAAAAAAAAGCGAGCAGCCTCTCATGAACGCAAGATATACTTATTCCTGAGGAAATATTAGGGAAGGTGGCAGAGAGTAAGCGGCAAGATGAAAGGAACCACTCGTTCTGCGTTTTTCAGCCGCACGCTTACGAGATCTCATCTCTGACGTATTCGTTTACTACCACATATTCATACATATACATATGTTACGTCCACGCGAAGGTTGAACGTATTTAGTGCATCGGCGCTAATTGGAAGACGCCACAAGAGCCTGAAACTGGAGAACACCCGGTAGCAAGTAGTAGACGTTCGAATCTCTCTTTATCGAAGTCGAGAATCCGGATGTCCGTTTTTCGCTTCACGCTATACCTGAACCCCTTTATACATTGATCCTTCTAGCAATCTTTTGGACCAACTAAATGAATTAATCTAATTGGAGAAAAGAAAGATAGCACATATTTGTTATCATTAGATTTTCTTGATGTTAGGACTAATATCCTAAAACTTTAACGAATGATATTCTAAATAATACCTTGCAGTGGTATGCTAATAATATATTGATTAATACATTATTTAATTGCAAAATTATCGAATAATTTTCTGAAAAATAATTAACACGACTATTGAACTTTGCTTTTAAATTATACTTTTATTGGTAAAACATGCTAATAAGTAAATAACATAATATTTTACAAATTAAAACGTTTCTTTTATAACAAATTAAAAAAGAAGCTATAACACTTTGGTATTGTAAGTAATATAACTATACATCCCTTTTTTCTACAAGCACATGAGATATCTTCTTATCAAAGAGTATCCAAACTGCAAATTTAAGTTCTATAACCATGGAATTACACTTACATTTTTTATTATAATCAGAGATTTTTCAATAAGCCGAATGGGAGCAATTTGGTGAGATGATACAGGAAGAAAAAGGAGACAAAATTAGAACGAAATTAGGCAAAGCACTTAAGCCACTTAATCGGAAAGCACTTCTAGATCAAGGTGTTCCTCTTCTTAAGGACCGAATATCCTGCTTCCCTACTTCCTGCTCTTCCCTTTTTTTTCTTCGAGTGTGTCAGCTCGAAAAAAAATTTGTTCTCATCTAGCCTTCGATGCGCTAGTCGAGTTGCTGTCGTGGTGTGAGCAATCTCTGTCTCGCTTATCGTGGCAGGCAGATGCATCAAAGTGCATCCGCGATGTCCATCATGAAGGAAACGATCTTCTAAGCTTACACGAAATCTCGCTTTCAGGACACGAACTGCGTTTAATTCCTCCTTATGAGAAAAACGTCTTCGTCTATTTTCTATTTCATATAATTGTCAAGTCTACTAATCGCATTGTATCAATATTCATTTGCTCTGTTAAATCTATCAACATTTTTTAATCTCGTTACCAGATAGCTTGTAAGGTTTCTCTGAAATTTATTTTTTTAAATTTCTTTAGACTTCAATGATTTTTCGCATGTATTCTAAATATTTTTAGAAATTAATTGAAAATTGGTTCTTCTGAAATACATTTTTGAAATGTTATTACGTTTCTTCGATTCTGTGAAGCGCCAAATTTTAGATGTAATCTGTCTGTCGATATTCATAAAACCATTCTCAGGTATGTCTGTAATTAATTTTCTAGACAATTTCCAACATACATTCACAAATTTTATAAGCATTTTAAAGCTTTGACATAATTTATAGTCAACAGTCGTCTCGAACCGTTAAGCGAAAAGTATTCTGTACGTATAGTAACATTTTTATCTTATTAAGTAGGTTCTAATAGGTTTTATGAGTAAATCTTATATCCTTACCTGTTTGCCCTCCAAATATATAGGAAGCCCATATCTGAACATATTAACTCTCTACATTTTGAAATTATGGTTACTTACGCATAGTATGGTCTACTAGAACCTTGGTAATTTCATTCACATATTTTTCGCTGTAAATTTTATATATCTAATTAAGGCTGTATCAGTCTAATTTGGCACTCGCAATTTTACAATATACTAGATTTTCTTTTCTCCAAATTTTATATCCGCAACTGTAATTACTCCATTATACGTCAATTCAAAATATAGCAAAATTAATTATTTAACAATATCCAAGGGTATAGTATCTCAAAATTCACTCAATCTCAAACTATCCTTATCACAAAGATCACTCAGCCTTCCTAAAATTGTTAAAGTTTCAAATTTTTTAATCTTCAATGCTGAATTTTCCAAATCTTGGCTAGAATTAAGCTTCAGATACCGGGATTCCTTTCACAGAATTTCGACAACTATAACCCCCTGGCTAACGGAATATCTCCTCATGGCAGCCATCATAACCAGCTATGGAGAGGCGCGATCGTGGGCGGAGGCACTGGAAAAGGGGGAATTTATTCTCGGGTATAATACCGAGTTTATAACCGAGTTAGCGAAATCGGTTTTGCGCCCCGCTTATTCCACAGCCGGAAATAACGACGGTACAAAGACCGTGGGTTGGGAAGGCAAGCGGTGAACGGTACCTTGATTAAATTAGGGGATGATCGCGCGAAATTAGAGACATTAAATTCTATACCGGCACAGTCGCGAACGAACACTTTGCTTCTGTAGACTTTCCCTGATTTTCCACCAGTGTATAACTGATATTCGACTCGCTGATAAAATCTTCGTTTCCAAAGGCTATGCGAATTTTAATTGAATTAGGTTCGAAAAATTGACTTAAAAATCTAGAAAAAACGATTCTTTTCTATCTGTTTCGTTGAGTTTGATCGAATTAGTCGGAAGGAAATAAGAGGGAACACAACTAAAAAAGAAGTGTCTTTCGAATCTAAAGGGAGGCAAAACAACGAGAGATTTTACATAGCGGACACGAAGGATATGTAAATAAATGCCACTCTAAAAATCTCAATTAAGAAGCTCATGGTTTAAAGTAGTTTTATATAAATAGATATAGAATAGAATTACTTCAAGAGAAAATCGGTAGAAATATTATTAAAGAAGAGATGTCTTCCGAATTTTAAAAGAGGCTAGACGATGAGAGGTTTCACACAGTTGACGCGACGATTATGGAAATAAATCGTATCGAAGTAAAAAACTGGGAGCTGCATCTGGTCGAGTGGGATAATGCGAATCTCGAGGCTTGAGATACTCGTCAAATTGTCGACGTATAAAACGGGTGAAGAGGTTACGATTGGCTACTGAAATTGTGAAAGCTTTACGACCTACCAACAGGGAGATTGACAGACTGTTTACTGTCAGCCGGACCTATGACATCGCCATATAGGCTCGTTAATGGTACTTCGTCGCTTATTGCGCGTTTGCCTTTCCACTCGTATGCCTCGGCTCGCTGATAATGTTATCCGATCGCTCTGGGAACTATACTCCACCATGTGACCATTTTCCAATAGGAAATATTTACATCTTCAGCTAAATTAATTTATATTCTATCGATAATATATCAATCAATAACGTATTAGTACACTAATAAGTTATTGTCTTAGATTAAACAAAAAATGTGATAAAGTAAAATTGAAAATGGAGATAATAACAGTACTATACAATTCAAACTTTGTATTTCTTTGTATTTCATGAAACTTTGGAAACTTTAAAAAGAAACCTATTAAATCTATTAAACCAAGATCGGTTAAAAAAATTTCTAAAACTAAAAACATATTAACCAGAGATAAGATCGAAAACGATGGAGAATCTACGATTAGGCTAGTTCTGTTCGATTTTAAAGCTTTTTTGATTCTTCCTAGAAAACGAAAAAAGAAATAAGGATGAACAAAGAAAAGGAAAGCTATAAAGATTGCGGGAATCCGCAGTAGAAAGTTGGGCTGTGGATTAAGTTACCCTTGCAGCTTTGGGAATATAGGTAACAGATCGTTAAAGCGAAAGATCGAGGAGGTCTGGCGGTGAAATTACATTTTTTAATTATGCCCGGAGCAAGTTCATAATTGGTGCTCACTACGCGGGGGATGAAACTTATTAGTCGGCAAGGCCTTACCATCCTAAGGGATGTAACACGACCCGGCTTGTGGAAGGATAACACCTTGCCACTTCCAGGGACGCATCAGGGTACTCCGAGAACTAAAAATATGCACCAGGTTAATTAATTTCTTTCGCTCCTTCTTTACCTTCTTACTTTCCTCTTCTTGATAAAATTTCTAACATATGAAAATCTTTTCTACTACTTTTTCATAATATCAGTTAAGATAATATATCGTAATAATATATCTATAATTTTATATTTTTATTTTTGTAATTATATTCATTTATATAATTTTAAACTCATTCTATAATTCTATATGTACTATTCTACTGATAACAATTATTATCAATTGTTATGTTTCAAATTAGAACAAGAAACTGTTACCAAGTAAAATCTTTTTTTCCTTCAATAAAAACAATTTTTATAGACTACAAGGTTATCAAACACTCTAACCAATATCAATTAAAATTATATGATAATAAAATTATATGATTCTCTTAATAATAAAATACGAATTAAAACATTCAATAAATATGAAACATCACGAGCTTCCTAAATTTCCAACCCATCTTCCTGTAGCTAACAAAGATTTCCAGGATACTTTGAAAAATGATAACAGACAGACGGAAGGAGGGAAAGGGTAGCAGCCAGCCCTGACACTAATCTAGAGTTAGGTGGTAGCATTTGCTCGTAGACGAAGAATATACGGAGCTTGTATGTCTTCGTATTGTATATCTACATACGCGCATGAATGTCTTTATATACATTTTTAAACGTATACAAGTCATAGACACACGTTAGGTAAGACGGAAGATAAGCTTTCTGAAAACACATTTCATTTCTACATTTTCGTTTTCACTCTTTTCCAAACAAAGCGAGATTATATATATATATATCTATACGAAGAATAGAATGGACGAGATACGAAGATGAAATTCTCGAATCAGCGACAAAGTATCCGCGAGCGACACGTATTTGTTCGGTCGAAGAAACTGGTTTTCAAATTAAATCGTTGCTTTCCATTTTAAATATTAAACGCAGCAAAGGTGTTAATTTCGCTCATTAACGCTAGCTGACTTATTGTTAGTAGCATAGAAAAGTTCTTTGTGCGCTTCGGGGAGCCACGAGGCTCGTGCAGACAATCATTTCTACGTTAATGCCGTAAAATATTTCGACGAAGTATGAGAATTTGTTATTAATTGAAAAATATTTGATAGCCTTCGGAGATAGAAGGTGGATCAAAAATTTGATCGTCCTATTTATTTGTGTGTTAAGTCTCGTTCAGATTACTCAAGTCTCTTCAATTCGAATGTTATAATTAGACCGTGCGTATATAAGAAATTTGAAGCTGCAAATATACGCGCAATCTACATAATGTGCGAAAATATATAAATTTTCAAAATAAATATTTGGTGGATGAAACGAATCTATATTTAAGCTTCATTTCTTCGGTTATGATGATAAAAGTACTAATTTGCAAAATTCTCGCGGTTTGCTCATAATATATTAACGTGTATGAATTTGCCGCGTTGCTTTCCTCGTCAAATTAAACGAAATTCGAAAGAAAATCGTAGGCTATGTTTCACTTGATGCGGTTATCTCATTTAACAAAATCCAAAAATATTTTAAAGGAAAAATAATTTACGACAGTCACATAAATTTTTTGAAACTTCGTAAAACTGTAAAGTCTGAAAGCAGAAATAATTTACGAAAAGTACATCAACCAGGTCCTCAGCATTCCCTTTACAATCACAAAATTAAATTAAATCAAATTCCAATCATCTATCCATTACATTATCTCTGCAAACTGTATAAACTCGGATGAACTGGAACTTCTAAATCGTTATCTATTAAATTGCAATATCTGAATTATCTACGAGAGAAAATGTAAAAGAAACGTTGCAACAATTAACGCAACTCACCCTTTAACGACTAAAATATGTAAAAAGAAAAACGTGACATTTCATCTTGCTTCCATCGTTATTTCCTTTCTCTATAGTATTTCCTTCTCCTCCGTTTCTTTCTCAATTTCCCTTTCTCTCGCACGTTCACGACTACCAGGGGGTAAGATGGGGTTGAGTCTCGTTACTGCAGCATCTCGCTTGTGTTAGTGGAAGTTTACATGAAGAAGTAAATAGACAGGTGTGCACACAGTACGTACACAGGGGTATCGTTGGTGAAAGGTCGATGGCGCAGTGAGAGATTCAAGGGGGTTGAAGGGGATGAGATGGTAGCAAGGTGGTAGGTAGCAATAAGGTGCTGGGCACCGCGCTGTTACGACCCCTGATCTAGTGATGTCATGTATGAGGGAACAGCTTCGTGTACTTCCACCTTGAAAATTATACGAAACACTTGCCACGCGTTTCATCTGACTCACTCACTCTCTATCTTAATACTTTAACACTTTGATGAAATACGCTATGTATACATATGTACCATCTTTCTTCCTCTTCTTCTTCTTCTTCTTCTTCTTCTTCTTCTTCTTCTTGTATTATTTTGAAAGTTAAATGAAAGCAAATGTCGATATTATTAATTTATTCTCGGAAATATAGTTCTTTATTTATTTACTCGAACCTTAAGATAGTCCGAAATCCTCAAAAATTTTCTATGTATTATTTGTATATATAAATTATTTATATATTGTACTTTAAAATAGTACGTTTAAAATAGTAATAATAGAACTTTGATAAATAATTAAGTTAAATTTGTAATTTACAAGTTTAGGGAGTAACACTTAAGTAAATGTTAGAATGATTAATTTACTAGTTTCGAACATAACTTTCTATTTATTTTTTTGAAGTTGAAATATAAAAATAACAAGTTGAAATAGAATAAAAAGATATATTAGGATAATAAGCACGCAATAGAAAGAAATATAGAAGGTACATGGTTAGATTGTATTTGTAATTTATAAATTTCTGACCGGAATATTAATTTTCTGTTCGAACGAATTGAAGTAATATTTTTGCAATAAGGTTATTTCAAATTTGTAATTTGCAAATTTATGGCTGAAAATTTAATATTCTATTTAAGCGTCGAATGGGCAAAAATAAAAATGAAATAGAAGTAATACTTTTCGAAAGAAATTACTTTTAGTTCGTGCATATTCCATACGAATTAAAAAGTTTCGGCGTGGATAGTTCTTGGAATGGAATAAGCGTTAAGAGATGCATAAGATATTGTTATAGCGTTTGAGGTGGAAACACGGTTTATGTAAACTGCGTTTATGCAGATTCTGAATTTAATTATATACGCGGCGGACGAAACTATCGCGCAACCCTGGTCCTAATTGCCAAAATGCTTACTAATTAACTAGCTCGCACAACCCAGATCATTATATCGGTTACTAAGCTCTAAATACTATGCTTCTCTATCTACAGAATATACTGTACCCACCTAATCTTTATCTTACATCTTCATTTTAAAATGATAAAATATAGCATAATATAATAGAAAATTATCCCTTTTAGTGCTATGGTCGCATATATGCGTCCAGCGAAAGCTATCTGTGTGGATTAAAGACGCATACATACGTTTATTAATTTTTTCGACCTTTCTCACGCTTCAAATTCTTTCATTAGTGTATGAAATGATACATATACATTTCTTAACAACGACAATAAATACAAAAATGAAAGTCCGTTTATCTTTTGTATGCTTCGTGGAGAGTTGTAATTCTTATTGCACTGCGAGAATTGTACGAATAATATCCTTTTGTACTCTAACAGTCCCATTATAGCTGCTGTGGCAACATTCTAAGCGAAACTAATAGCTCCATTATCACCACTATGACGGCATTATAAATACGATTGTAAATAATCTCGGAGTAACTAACAGTCCATAGTAAAAATAATTATGAGTTCCTGGTAGATTATCGGAGTGCTCGGAATGCAAAAGAATATTATAGTAGTGTCGTATATAAATCATTATATTACTTTTTATTAGAACAGGTATTCTGTCCCTAACGATCGCAACCGCTGGGCGCGTATCGTCCACGCAGATTGTTTCCTCTGAAAATATTCAGCGCTCAAAAAGTTAATATTGATACTAAAATACATAAAAAATTCAAACATTGATCTATATCATCTAAGATTATAAGAAGAAGAAGACTTTGATATTTAGATTAACTTTAGAAACATAAAGAAAGCATGTACATAATTCTAAAAGCATACTTTTAAAAGCTTTCTAAATACTTTGAAGCATAATGGTAGTCAATCAAAGTTGAAAAAATGTCATAAACGAATGACTAATCGGCAAAACACACGGAATATTTTAAACGATCACAGAGATGGAAGACATAAAAATTCTAAGTACGTGAAACTATTACAGAAGCGGAAGAAATGTTGAAAAATTCACGATATTGCAACTAACTGAATTACATCCATTCAAAAGAGAAACAGACTCAAGAAGAGTCAACAGAGATGTGGAAAATTCGCAAGAAGACACAGAAAAATTGAAATGGAAGATCGTACAACTCTCAAGTAAATATTTGAAACGTATTAAGCATAGAAATTTGTAAGAAAATTTGCAAATCAATAATTAATCAGCTTTGACAGGAGCGAAGAGAATAGTCGACGAAGACAGGCTATTTTCGCAGAATGATTTCCAAGGCGTAAAATCTTGAAAGGAGCGTCAGGTAAAAAGGAAGAGCCGCCGGGGGCCATGATGGCTCTGACCTTTCTCGCTTATCTGCGGGGCCAGAGAGAGAGATATCCCGGGTCAATACTTCTCGGGAGGGTTTCCACCAGCAAAGAGGGGATCGCTTCGCCACCCCTCGTTTCTCTGCTCGCCGACGATTGGCGGTGGCAGGAGGCGGGATGCTAGTTCTACAGGGGTGGAAACAACAGATAGATATTTGATTGTACGAAACAACTTTACCGAACCATCCACACTACCACGCTTACGTTTACATTCGATAAACTGCTAAATAATACAAGAATATATCATTCGTCGAACATCAACGTTTTCAACATAGTCGTTTCTTTAACATTATCCTGTTCTTAGATGAAATTATGTAGGATCTTGAATAGACTTTAATAGTAGTTAATTGGTGTTTCATAATTATTGTATGATGTATAGGTTTACAATGAAATCTCGTTGTTTGTATAGGTTTACAATGGAAACGAGATTCCATTGTAAACCTTCTAGTTCCAATTCAATCAACCCTTATTTTTCTATTAAAGTTAGAATCTTGGTTTAGACAATCTAACAAAGGATTGTTCTATTAAGAATATGAAAGATATGTGTTATTGAATGCAAAATATCTTGGTTCAAGCAACGAAGGGTTGCTTTATTAACAATCTAAAAAATACATATGTATTATCAATTTACAGTTCGTCTATAGTACAAAAACGTTCAAATTTTATTACCTCGAATCTTGATTCGGTCAATTCAGTCAATCCTTAACTGCTTCGGAGAAAAGGAAGCTTCTCACGGATCGATTTCAAATTCTGAAAAATAGTAATACACAGTTTAATAACAATTTGAAAGAAGTCAATATAAATATGTCGATTAACGGCTTGACTTTGGTGGAACGTCTCACAGAAAATTTAGTGAATTACTTTCATTTGGTATGTTTTTTCTATAGGAGACACTTGTATAACTTGTTCTGTTTAAACAATGAAAAATAATTAAAATTAACAAAGGAAACAATACGATTCCATGTCGGCGGATATTAAATTTAATTTCAATAATCGTGATTTATCTTTTCTCGGTTAAGCTTGGCAAAGCGAAGGGAGAGGAGAACGACTTACCACACCTCGTTTCAGTCCTCGACGACGATTGGTTCTGGCAGATCCCGGAGGATGGAGATAGAGAAGGTAGCGTGGAAACGAAAGCGGTAGAAAATGTTGCGGGGTGGCTTCAAGGAACGAGAGGAGACGACGACGAAGGAGTGACAAGGACAATCATTCGCCCTTGAGATGCAAGGGGGATGAGACGACTCCTGAAACACCATCATCAAGCATTCATAAGGTGTAGCAGCCTGTTTATCAGAAAAATGCTTCCCAGTCTCCAGTGAATTCCTTAGGAATAACTGACGCGCGTCAACTTTAACAATTTTTGGAAAAGACCCTTTAGAAAATTCTTTGCGGAATCGTTACCTATTCCGTTTTTTTTTCTTTAGTATTATTATCAAATTGAAGAATTTATAGCAATCAAAATGTAGCTGCAATATTTGAATTGTATTTATTGAAAGAGAAAAAGAGATATCAGTCACTCAAGATTGCATCTTGAATTACCTTATTTTTTAACGCATTTGAATTACTGATCGTAAGGTATATTGTTTTATATTACATTCCCAATATAAATTAGATTTTTTTTATGGGGAGCCCCATTCAGCTGTTCCTGTCTATAAAATTGATGGTTCTACGAGATGACTCTTTTATCCTCTCCTTCAGAAACTAATGATGTGGGCTGAACGGTGCTCCATTCTGCAGACACGAGAAAATAATCGTCATCCATCAACATCGAATCGATATCGTGACACCTTCCGATTTCTCTTATCCAGAAAATAATTCCCGTTCGATTAAGAAAAAATGCTCAAGTAGGTACTCTTCAATTATCTTATTATGTTCAACAATTACTAAATACAAAACTTTGCTTCTTAACATTTACTTAAACGATGGAAGAAACATGATTATTTTTAAATCAAATCTATTTACTCAGTGATATCATCATTCGTTAGTACTTACAAAGAATATCGGAAAAGTTCAACTTTAATTACAAATCTTTGCTCATAGCCAATTACGAATTTCCAAAATTAGTAGATATAAGAAATACGACTATTTTTAAATCAAATCTCTTACTCAACGATTGCTTCATTAACATTTACAAAAACTATTAAAAAAATTCACCTTTCTGCTCGTAGCCAATTCCAAACTACTCTCATCTCTAAAAATCATGCAATGTACCAAAATTGTACCAACGAGAGCTCCAATATCGTTCGTTTGGACGATCACCGAAACCGAGCAACGAGAACATATCGAAGCGTTCCCGAAATGATTAAATCCCATGGACGAACGATGATTTCGATCGGATTTAATCGCGTTTCACTTACAGCCACGCCGTTTCTACTTGTCACCTATGGGCTACGGCAATTTGGGATCCCTGGCACGCATAAAGCTCACGAATGGTGTAACATATGTGGATATAACACCCCACGATGCTTCGTAGGGGTTGTTGTCACCATCGGTGGCTATGTCCGTTTTGTCATTGGAATTTGATGATCCACCACCCCGTTGGGGCTAGCTACATAAATATTTGCCTGGTAATCCCTTCATGGATCCACTTGCCTCCTCGACAGTGTAATTCCCTTCCTTCCATCTTCTATATCACACCCTTTCATTTTATTGCCAGCCTCGTCAACGATGCTTTACGATTTGCGTTTTCAAATAAAAGTTCCCATCCTGGTGGCTTCACTGTAATAAAGACACGATTCCACGATTACGATTTTGGTCTGTACACAGCTTTTATCTGTATTTTCTATATTTGTTCCTTAATGCGAACGTTAACTATCAGTGCGCTGTATATATATATATATTTATTTATTTATTTATTTATTTATAGTTTTCAGATATTTGGAGGATATTTGATTTTGCTATATTTGCAATTATTGCTGTTACAAGTTGATCCAGTGGTTCGTTCAACTTGAGAAACCAAATATCTATCTTGAGGAATTAGTTAGTTTCGTTGAATGAACGTCACCTTTATTTTTTTTTCTAATTTATTGTAAGTATTAACCGCGACGTGGTGATTTTATAAGTAATGTTACATTCAGGTACTTCAGTTTAGTTTTTAATATTTGGTATCTAATACTCGATATTACAGATAGCACAGGCTTGCTATAAATATTGTTTCATTGGAACGATTTTCTACAAAAAACAAAAATTTCTATAAACACCATAGACAATAAATCAAGAGGATAATTCTCTTATGGGAGTATGTAGCGACAGTGGAGAGAAACATGAAAGCTATTAATCATGTCTCGATGACTCTGTGTCGCAACAGACGAAGTCACTGCATTATACATGATCATCGTTTTAAATGGGATTAGATGGGGATTTATAGAATTTACTGACATATGCTACCCTCTAATAATATATTATATCATACTACCAGTGCCGACAAATGTCTATACACTGTTATAAAGTATCCAAATAAAACTATGAAATAAAATAGAAAAATATTAGTTCATTTTACATCATAGTAAAATAATATTTTCCTGTTTTATTTAATATTTTTATTTATTTTTCCCTTTAAATATCTGAACGGTAGATGCTAACAGATAGACATCAAATCGATCGACATAAGTTGCTAGTAGGGGAACGTTCTCCTTTACGTATGGTAACGATCCTGTTTATCATTTCGCGGAGGTTCACTGCACTTGTCGAAAGGGTAATCCGTACCTACTGTCGTTCAAAAGACAAGGGTGTAAATAGGGTTCAGTCTTGTTAATGAAATTAATGCACCATGAAATCGTTGAATCGCTGATCCGAGTTTTATTACCCATGTCGACTTTTGTTCACGCACTAGAAGAATTACGACTATTGTTAATTTCAACGTATAGAAACTTCAGCTACGATATTTTAAAAAGGAAATAAGCATATAGTTATTCATTTTATTGGATCCCCGAGACCCAAGACATACGATACTAACTTAAAAATTGCATTAATTGAATGCAGGTATTTTTTAAATGATCACTACGACAGCTAATAGTAATTAATTATATTCAGATACTTAATAATAATTATACTTTTCTATACATTTCTAGGTGTTATGCAGACGATGTAACAAAATAATAATTAAGTTGATATTTTTGATAACACGATTAGAAACGAGTGGAACCTGTTATGCTATTTTATATATTTTACATACTTTTGTGTGTCATATGCATTCTGTACATTTCTGCACCTTCAAATTTCCCATGAACACACTCATAATCTACTAATTATGACATCTAAAAATAATAATAAGATGTCTAAAAATTCTTACTGGAACGAGATCCGAACGCATTGTTCTAAATCCACTGGTCCTGTTATTGCTTCAACCAAATAAGACTATCGCTATCATCGAATCAAAGGAGCAACGTCAGTGACCAGAGGCTTGGATGAATATTTTCTTGCTCGAGAACAAATCCAAAAGTTGTGGAATTAATTTAGCCGCGAGACCAGTGTACGACGATTCTCCACGTCAAAGTGTCGTCGTTATCAACGTCCTGCTCACCTCTCAGCTGACATATCGTAAATCGTGGATCGACGTGTTGCCGCAAAAAAATCGTTCCAGTGCAAGAGAGATCGTAGCTGTTTTCTCCTGCAATCTCCAGGAAAATGAACGCCATAAATAAGCACGGTCGGCCAATAATTCCGTCGCGATCGAGCAACAAGAGTTTTTCATCGGTGCAGGCAGAACGGGGTGGCAGACGCGGCTAAAAGTAGCGATAGGACCGACTCTGTTCGTTCTTTGTTCGATTTTATTACATTTTTTATAGCAATTAGTCAACTCATAGTATCAGTAAATTGACAAATTACAGATTATACATTATACAAGATTATATAGGATTATTTTTATACATAGAAGTCCTATAACTCCTGTAACTTGACTTGTACAATTTTATGAATAATGTTAGTATAATTCTACAAACGAGAAATGATCTTCTTATTCTAGCTTCATGCTATTTTCTACTTACATCGAGTAATTGTCATACAAAAAAGTGTATAGCCTTAGTACAAGTTAATGTAAACACTAATGGTAGGTCTGGTCCATTTCGAATCTAAAAGAACCTGTAATAATTCTTCACAATATACTCCGTGTGCCAATCTGTAACAATTTTCCTTTACGATTAATATATATATATATGAAGACTATTATTATATAATACTATATTATATAACAACATACTATATAATGTTATTATATAATATTAACATCAATAGAGTAATTACACGCGATTTCCTCTAATCGTTGATAGAACAATCAAATCATTGGATCGGCGAGAAAGTTCATTGCGATTTTTAAGGAAGTTGGTCGACATGAAAGATCATATGAAAAGTTTTCCGCCGAAAGACCTGAGAGGTTCTGGAAGGATGAAATTTTCAAGTTACGTGAAAGATGGAAGAAGGTTGTGGAACAAAATAACACCAGCGTAATTCAGTGAACGTATATCGAATCGAAATGTAAATCACTCAGTATTAAATGGTGAAGGGAACGATCGTGTAATCTTAATTGCATTTAATTACTAAAATCAAGAGACGTATGTAACTATTATCTTATTTTATATAAATATTATCTTATTACATCTTCCTTTTATAAAGCGACGTGATACTTGTATTTTATAAAATATAGCAAAGTGGCGGAACGAGTAAAAAGTAAAAAGTGAAAGCTCAACACGCGGACGTGTTGATCCCATCGCTAGCGGCAAGGGTAAAAGCACGATTGTAGGGGAGGTGGAGGAGACGATGTCGATGGTAGGAGGATAGTACGACGCGTTTTGTAATCAAATCTAAAATTCCCAGCGCGGAGGAACCCGATGAAAGAGTAACCAACGAACACAATCGAATCGGGCTACGAGCTTGTCACTCGACTTCGAATAAGCGACCACTGTCCTACGCTCTGTACGTGTAGTTATCTGCACACCTTTAGCCTTACTTCCGCTACGGCTCAACCTCAGATTTCCCTTGGGGCTGGAAAAAGACAAAAAAAAAAAAAGAAAGAACTATCGCACCCCTTTTACCCTTCAAATGAGTTAAAACAACGCGCAAACCTCTAAACTTTGGAATTATCAAAAAATTTGATTTTCCTAATTATAAGAAGAATTATATTTCTTTTAAATTGACTGGATATTTGTTTCGTTCGATTTCTATAACGGTATTTTTTTGTATTACTGATTGTTTGCGTACGATTCGAAAGATTCATAGGAATTGACGCGTTTGTGTAACCGGCGTACGTATACGGACAATAAAATCCGCTGTTACTCATTTTTCTTAACTTAAATCACGATTTCGTATTAGGATCATAAAATGAACAAGGAGGTTGACTTCTGATAACTATATGTACGTGCCTATATGTACTATATATATATATATGCGAACATACATATTACATGTATGCATTGATTTTAACTCTAACGTATAAATTATTTTCGCCACTGTGGAAGATAAGGTTTGAGAAGAATTATAATTCAAACGATCTCAAGATGGCGGTAATAAAAAAATAAAGAGGAGGAGTCTGGTAAAAGACATCTTGATAACTTCATCAAGGACATCGAAATCGCGTTGCATATAAACGCATGTATTTCCAAATTATTATATCTTAGTCGTAGGTCCAAGTACGACTTAGACTCAAGTTTCAGGCTTGGTTTACGACGAATTGAATACTGTTCCAGTTAATGCTTTTCTCTATTGAATAGAACTTGTAAATATGCATTTCATAAGTTAAAGGAAACGTAGAAAGAAACTTGAGGATCGAATTTAAAAACTTCGCAAATTAATCCTCTTCGTTAGCTTTTTTTGTTAATGACAATTTGTTCGATTTGTAGGCAATGAAACACTATCGGCACGTAGCTATGAAAAATTGAACTAATCGCTATGGCTGTCTTTGTCACAAACTATTGTTCTCCTTGTTCAACGCTAAACATATGTTTTTATTGTACACTAACGCCCTTCTTACGGATAGGTTACATGCTGCCATCTATCTATACATACTCTAAATTGCAGTTTCTTTGATCTTCGATAGATAGCAGCACATGACTCGTTCAAAGACAAAAATCGCGCTCCTTGCTCTGGGACGAATATCGAATATCGGACGAGCCATGTGCTGCTATCTATCCGATATTGAAGGAACTGCAACTTAGAGTATGTAAAGATAGATGATTATAGCATATGATTTGTCCGTAAGCGATAGTGTGCGAAAAAGACATGTGTAGTATTAAACAAAGAGAGCAATAGTGTGTTAGAAAGATAGCAATAGCGATTAATTCTACTTTTCATCGCTGCATTGTGATAGTATTCCACTATTCATAAATTGAACAAATTTTCATTAATAAAAAACAGCAATTAAAAAGATTAATTTTCAAACTTTTATGATTGCGTATTTTGAATTAGCTCCTTAGCTTTCTTTTCACTTTCCTTTTAACGTACGAAATGTGTGTATAAAAATTTACAAATTTTAGTTAATCGACGGAAACACTGTTATAACTAATTATGTATGACTAAGACCAGGAAGAATTGTTAGACAAATTATTCTAATTACATATTATATTAATCTCAAATTATTCCTTAGGCCCTAGGTTTTCCTTTAAGCTCTTAAATGTTAAAAAACTTTGCTTACGAACTGAGAGATTTAGATTTTTAATCTTCGCCATCTGCTAATTGAACATTATTAAACATTACTTAATGATTTACAAAAGTAATTATTTTATATATGTCGTAAATCGTTGGTTCTATTACAACTACTAATGAAACTGTATGTCGGTATTCGTTTATTCCAGAACAAAGTTAAACTACATTGGGAGTGTAGAATGAAGAAGAAAGCTTCTAATATTACGCTCATGTGCGATGTAATACGTAACATTTCAAAGAAATGCATGCTCTTAAAAAACAGTAATTTAAAAACTATTTTTTTCTTTAATATACATCAGCATGCAACATACAAAATAAGTACTAAATGAAGAATATAATGATAATACCGAACATATTGATATTAATACATAGTTTCCATTATAAATCATATAAATAAATACTATAATTTATGAACTCAATACAAAACATTAAATTGTTTCTCTAAACAAATGGTAATACAACTTAAATACGGAATTTACAAAATATCTAATAAAGAATTTGTTGTTCTTTAATATTTAAACATTACAGGTTCATACAATTTTTATATTTTAAAGTAACAACTTTAGGTATTTAATATAATTTTCTGTATATAAATCTTATTTTAGTAAAGACCACTTGAGTTGTTCTTTCGCAGATTGTAAAACCTAGAACAAAACCAAAATATTTAATGACACAAATGAAAATCTTATGAAAAATTGTTGATAATTCTGCATTTCAGAATCACAAAAACTTACAATCAGAGACTATGCGAAGAATGTAGAATGATGCATGAACACAAAATAAAAAAATCGAAAATGTTTCTATGTGGTAAATGGACATAAACTTTGTTATGCCATTAAATCAATTAAATATTTTATACCTAATATTAAATATTACCTGTGCGACTGTTTGTTCCCCAAGTGGGATATCATCTGTTCTTAATGCCACCCTTTGAACCACACTCGAGGCATCAGCATCAAGAATAATTCTGAAAAGTTTCAAATTTTTATTTCTCATTTTATTAATGTTTTAGTAATGTTTATAGCATATTGTTTAAACACTTTTAGTTACCCTCCATCACAAATTTCGTCCATTGCTAACATGACTATATCTAAGCTGTCCAAAACAGCTTTTCTTTCAACATTTTTTCTTAAAATTTGACTCACTGAATCATATAAACAATTTAATACACTCATTAAGATCAGCTAAAATAAAATTCAAGAATTAAAATATAACAATATCTTCTATTGTTAATATAACTGAATGTTTAAGGTTTGCACATACCTCATTTTCATGAGAACTTCCCATAACATAAAAGAATAAATCTACGTTACTTCTATAAACACATGTTAAACCATCCAGCATTATAATTTCTGCATTTGCTCTGTGTGTTTTGTTGAAAAGATTTTTTTCAAATGTCTTCTGTTCCTTCGATGTAGGAAATATATTTTTGTCATAATATTTAGCTAATATTCTGTTACCATCATTGTCCAGAATGGCCATACCCTTGACGGTATAAAGCGTTGGTTCCTATAAATATACAATATATATGTGTAAGAATATCTTGCTAAATCATAACTTATTAAAAAATCTTTCTCATGTATGCACCCATATAGGACTCAAATATAATTTTGTTTAATAATTACACATGTTACGCAGTGTTATACTGCATTGGAAGAGGTTAGAAAACACTTTCATTTAATCATCTTTAATAAATGGGAACAGATACGGAAAGCAAACTTAAAATCAGTAGAAATCATACGCGTTGCTGAAATTCGCGGTCCTGGTCACTCCGAAGCATTGGAGAGAGGTTATGTTGTACAACTTTCGATGATCCAGCACGATTCATGATTACGATTGCACGAGACGATACTTATATCAAGAATATATTAATAAGAAGTGCACTTTGCTACCAAATCTATATAAAAAAATGTAGAATACGTATTAAGAAACCTACCGATAGCTGACCATCCATGTTTACGTCAAGCTTGACGTGTCACTGCCTACACTACTACTACTGCTACTGCTATTGCTACGTAAATCGTGCTGTTTTCCAGGCAATTAATTCAATCGCCGAATAGGTTAAACTAATTGTAAAATTTTTCATTTCTAGAGAAGTATCCTTACTACATGTTACAACTCTTTAATTTTAGTTCCTATACTTACATCGCATTTGCTTATAATCTGGTTGCAAACTAATAAAGGAATTGGTTGTAAATAACTTAGTAGATATAAAAAAAATTTCATTTATATGAAAATCAAAATTAACCAAAATTAATATACAGAAACCAATTAAATTGCACATATATGTAAATTCATTAATTACAATCTTTACATAATTTTATAAAATGATTATGTTGCAAAAATATATAATATATCTTCATTATGTATATTATAATTTATTATTATATATAAATATTTTCAAATATTATACATTAACATTTAAATATTTAGTCGAAATACTATTTAAATTTTAGCTATTTCCTTCTTTTTTATCATATTTGAATATTTCCTGAAAAATTCAGGTCCATCCCATTTTCCGCTGTAAATTATAATAATTTATGAAGGTCCATGCAGAAATCACAAACTTATTCCAAATTTACAACAAATTTACCGAATCATTAAGGTCCAATATAAGAGCGGGAATACGTAGGCTTTCAGTATAAACGTGAAATAATATTCTCGACCTTGATTTACGGGGAATGTTTCCAATGGTTGCAAATTATAATCAAATTCTGCCAAAATACACTTGTTATAACCAGTAACTAAAGGACAGGATGAATAACCATTATAGGCCATAATCATTGGTTTACCAGCCAAATCATCCATAATGTTTTTATACAATACTTTTCCCTGAGCAGCTATGAAAAGAAAAATCTGAAATAAACTATAGTTCAACAATTATAAAAGAATGATACAGTACCTATTGCTGCCATAGTTTTAGAGTTTGGTGCGCTAATACAATCTCCGATTCCGTATATGTTCGAGTACTTTGTGTGACGTAGAGTTTTAGGATCAATTGACAAAAATCCTACTTCGTTTGTTAATGAAGGATGTTTTCTCAAAACATCAGGTGGGCCCATTGGTGGACATACATGAAGCAATGAATACTAAATGGAAAGATATTGTAAATTGTAATTATATATCACACACATATATAAGCTCATTTTATATAAAAAATAAAGGTATACTTTTTCAACAAACGTTTCATTTGATCCATCTAATTTTTGAAATACAGCTTCTTCTGTAGCTGGATCTATCTTTATAAGATTAGTTTGAACATTTACAGTAATATTCCTTCTTTTGCAAACATCCCAAAGAGCATCGGCGTATTTTTTAACTCCAAATATAACTGGTAAAGCAGTGTTATACATAACCTTTACATTATCGCGTACTTTTTGCTTTATAAAAAAAAAAATAAATATGAACATATGCACTCTGGGATTTAAAAGATATTATAATTATTTACATTTCGAAAATACTCTTCTGCGATATATGCAATCTTTTGAGGTGCTCCAGGACACTTAACAGGACTATTTGGAAAAGTAAATATTGCAGTACCACTCTTGGTTCTTGTAATTTTTGGAAACACATTTATAACAGTCTCAGGTCCATAAATCGAGCAAACACCTGACATATTATCTTTAAGACTTTCTATTAAACCTGGTATCTATATATATAAAACAAAAAATTAACTTTCTTATTTATTAGTTAAAAGGTGTAAAATATTTTGTCCAACCTCACTTTTTCCCAATGTAATTGCAAACCCATTGCAATGATCATGATTTCATATTGAACAGTATCTCCATTGCTCATAGTCACTTGATTATGTGATGGTTCAAAACTCATTACATTTTCTTGAAACCACTTTGCATTCTTTGGTAGAGTATCTTTCATTAACTTTTTTGAATGTTCAAAAGATCTTATGCCACCGCCGACCAAAGTAAACATTGGTTGATAATAATGTATCTAGAAAATATTACTCTGCATTATTTATATACCATAAAATACTTTATTTAATTATAGAAATATTCAATATTTTTATTATTGAAATAAGAACTTGACAAAGAATGTTTTACTTCATTTGGTTCTATTATAACAACTTGGTCTTTAAATGTATCAGCAAATTTTGCAGCCATGCTGCAACCTCCAGTACCACCACCCACTACTAATACTTTACACCTAAAGCATTTTTCATTAACATTAATATTGACATGGTTGTGAAATTTTTAACATATCTAAGTTAGATCCTGCTTTTATAAATAACAATACTTACGAATGATGAATATCTCTATATCCATTCTTGATTAATATCTGTCTTTTCAATGTCCAAATATTTAAACAAGACATAGTATGACGTAGGCTCCTAATATGACTCATTCTTAAAATCAACAAGGAGGGTTTAATTAAATTATGAAAACATTTATAAAATGAACATATTTAATTATGAAAGAGATGTAAACATGTAAATTATGAATCACTGTATCATCTTAATTAATTGATCAGATTAATAATGTACTTAATAATACAAAAGACTTTTATAGTAAATCATAAAAAATAATCATAATCTCTATTACGTTAAAGAACGTAAACGATATATTTTTGATTGCGGCAACATACCTGTGTCGTTGTAACAGAAATGTCAATTAAAGGTGATGTATTCTTGTTGAAATTTGTAGAGTAACTGCAGTTTGAATTATATATACTTTTTCAACCATAAATGAATAATACATAGATAAAATCTACTTTTTAAAGTCAGAGATTTATAAAGTGAAAGTACTAATCAGACTGATACTGATATTGCATTGATACGACGTCGATACCTATTAATACTTTTGTACGAGTGTTAATCGAATATCGAATTGTATCGAAATGTCAGAAATCGATCTCTTCGTATCGTATCGTTATCTCGTATTAAAAAGAATCGACTTCTTCGTATGAATATAGATCTCATTTCAAAAAGAAATACTTTTACAGAAATCTGAGTACCGATTTGAAACTTATTATTTAATATTACTAAAGAATTAATATAAAATTGAAAAGCTTCATTTAATATTGAACAAAAATACTTTAATCTTTTTTCGGTCCTTCAGAATATATACCATATATATTAATACATACTTTTCTCATGAACTGTACACATATGGAAATTGAATCTGAATGAAATAACAAAGTTCTAATTTTCATTGGCCATACATAAAAAGGAGAAATAATAAAGAACACGAAGATAGTTGTTTTAATCATTCTTTTGCTTCTCTCTTTATTAAGGATAACTTTTTAACGCCGCCTGAAACTAGGCAAGCTTAACTCGGCTCGCGAAAATCATCAGTCATGAGAGAGAAAATAATGATTTTTCTTATTTTTCTTTGAAAGCATTGTTCTTGAAAAAGAAAAATAAAGAAATATATACACACATATATATATGTGTGTATCTGTATGTGTGTGTGTGTGTTAATATATATATATATATAATATATACACACATATATATATATTTATCCAACATATATGAGTAGTTTTTAGTATGAAATAATAATTGCACTCATAATTTGAAAAAATATAAACACCCACCATAATCAAAAAGTGAATTCATTTGAAAAAGAAGGTATATCAGATAATGTCAGTTTTTTATAATTCTGTAATTCGCCTTTTTTTTTGGCTCCTTTTTTAAATGTGAAATTATTTCTAATTTTAAGAAGGAACTTTCTCACGACTAAAGACTCCCGGATCGAGCGTGTATCCACGATACGCAAGCTCCTCGGCATGCGCGTGAAATACAAATGCACGACTTGCAAACGATGATAATAATAATAATAATAAGTATACACTCTCCACGAATCGTCGCTTCTGTTCAAGTCCTTAAGAATAAATTTATTTACATCGCGGACACGGTATTTTATTCTTCGGTTATCTCCCGTTCGTCCTTTTAAAAAAATTCTCCATCTTTTACATCGATCGAACTTGCATAATATGTTCTTTTTTCCATTTAATTCACTCTTCTTCTTCGAAGAAAGAAACGGAAGCAACCAGTTCTCTAAAGAAACGTAGTATTTTTCGTCCTAATCGAGGATTTATAGCTAAATTTAGTCTAACAATTTTCAAACGAGCCCGTTTCGCCCTTCGAAAAAATTCGATCGACAAACAAATTATTTAGTCGATAAAACAATGCCGTGCGTTCCGACGTTATCTCATTCGAAATTTTACATGATCAATTATTTTCTTTTTCTCTCTCACTCGTTTTCTGTTTCGCTTTGTAATTCAATCTTGATAAATAGCGAAACAGTTGAGTTACAATTATTACGCGTTATTCGCTGAACTGGAAACAATTAGCAATAAACGTCGTTTTTGCACCACACAGCCAAGAGAATACTAAAAATTTCATCTATTCTTCTCTTAAGGATTAGAAGGAGAAACGTGCTACAAATGAGAAGAAAATGCTCTCGGTGCAACCGCTCTCTTTGAGAGGCAATAACGTATACGTAAACTGTGTATAATTGTAATACTCTATAAGTAGAACTTTGAATTACTCTCGGCTATGGATTAAAGTCGACACGATAAAATAGGCTCGTCATTCTTACCTATCGTGTAATAAGAATGAAAAATATTGTTACAATATTATTCGACGAACGACGAAGCGGGTGATATTTTATCGCGCCGAAAATAGTCTTGGAACATTTATTGCTAACATACAATTTTGCTTTTTTTTTTCTCTCTCCCTTTTGTTTCGTTGAACAAACGTGTCAAAGGCATATTTGACAATAGTTGAAACACCATTCACGAATCTAAGTTTATATCTGATCGGCTTATCATTTATAATCAATAAATACATATTTTTCTCCGTACACGTTTTCGAACTCGGAGTGCAATCTTCGATATGCACAATAAAAGAAGAACGATGAAGAAATGGTTATGCGTGAATTGTTTCAAAAATTCACAAACGACAGAGGTGAATCACCGTTTTGCGTTCTTATTGTTTACAATTATCAATGTGTCGTGTTATTATAATTACCATTATTTAAATGTTAATTGATATTAATATTATTATTACTATAGCTGCTCGTTTTTAAGATAACGCAACAAATGCTCGGGTATGAAATACGCGTGAAAATTAGTGATAACATTTTTCTTTTTTTTTTTAAATCGATACAGTACGCACGGCCGTTCGCAAATATATTTGATAATATAATTCTATTATCGGTTTCTCTTAAAAAATAATACCTACAGAGAATAGAGTCGAGTATTAACTGTGTATTCGCTAAATATACGCATGGTTCCTTTATCTTTTGAACGAGTGAAGATAATTAATGGAATCTTTCGTGTATTACCATTGCGCGTACTGCAACTTGTACCATTACTCTGTATTTTTTTTCATTTTAATATTTCTTACATTGTGTGGTGTAACGCGATTGTATAACCGTAGTGTGTCGAGTCATTCATTTGGTTTATTTTGGCATACAAAATAATTTTATTTACAGTCTGACAATAATATTAATCGTTTATCTATAGTCCTTTATGCTAAGTGGCGATAGTATAATTCGAATTACTTACTATATTATGCGGTTTTTTCGGCTATGTACATAACAAAACGGCACGAATAAATATCATTGGACATGGACCAAGTTTTTCTTTCAGTGTGCATGCTCACCGCTTCGCACAAACGATTCGTTTCTTAGGGACATTCGAACCTGTAGAAAATTCATCTTTAAAGAACAATCGATGGAGGTGGGATACTAAAAATATGTACAATTTGTACCATTAACATCTATGGAGCTACGGCGTTCTACGTTTTGATCATTGAAACGGAACATTTACTCTAAGATCTTGATTGATTCAAGGAAAAGAAAGAAAAAAATAGTATGAAGATGTGGTAAGAAACGAAACTTTGTTAAATGCATCGTGAACGTAACAAAACTGAAATGATCAACTGAAACAATGATAATGAAAGTGTACTATTGAATAATAAAGTCCTTTCGCTACATCGATAAGAACGTCGCACAAAGCATTCGTGATCCGGAATTCACTGAATAGCAAAGAAAAACTTGTTACCTAAAATGTAAAACGTACAAAGATTATTCTATATCCGGCTCATTCGAACTTCAAATCTGTTTAATCACGTCCCTCCCTGTCTAACGAATCGATCGACGATTAATTTAATAATTGTGAAATTTACGATGCATTGTCTCGCGTTCTTCGATGCAAATAAAAACATGGCAGTTGAATGGAATAATAAATGGAAAGTTGGGAAAAGGTATTATTTAGCCCTCGAAACGAAATCACAAGTTCGACTTACGTTGTATAGGCTCATGATTCAAAATGTCGTATCATTCATCTGTTCTAATGAATGATATATATTTCTATGAAAAAATGAAGACGATCGTAGCAACTAACGATTAAATTTAAATATCGTGAACGATATATTACTCGTTTTCGTACGATAGATGCAAAATATCGGTACGATATTTATTATAAAAAATCGGGAATTTGAGATCGATCCTGAGGGCTATGTTACCATAAGACGTATTCTTTCGATTATTTGCACACCAATAATTAAAAGAATTCGTCTTATATTTCTACAAGATAGTAGAAAAAAGAAGGGAAAAAGGAAAGAATAAAAGGCGATGTTGTACAGATCGCAAGTAAAATGAAAATCGCGTAATCCAATGATCAAGGACGAAGTGAAATTCCCTTTCTCCTTAACTTACTGCGTATTTAATTTGACCTGAGTAAGATTAATTATTTCCCTTTCTTTTTCGTTTTTCGTTCTTTTCTCTAGTCGAAAGCATAAATCGCTGATCGATTTACGTTAAACTTTGGCTAACGTTAAGGCGTCATGTTCTATCCTTTTGTGAATTCTCATCTTCGATGCAGCCATATATGAAGAACTGTTATAAGAATTATTCCCTTCTTATCGTAAACTTTGGATAGAATGCTGCAACGGATGAAGCAGACAGCTAACGAAGATCTATTCTCCTCTTGATCATCTGGGACGACTGTGAGAAACGAGGACGAAGATGAAAGCTGCATTGCTTTGGAATCTCAACGCAGTTTCAAGGACGAAGAAGCAAAACGAGGTGAATTTTCCCCTTTCAGGATGGATATCAGTCAGGTCACTTCGGAGCACTTCCTGAAGAGACTTTTACCGACATCCTCTTCTACTGATGTCCGGATACTACGACGTGTGAGACTGCTGAGACTGTGACAGCTTGCTGGAACTTTTGTGATGGCTAGACGTGTGTTTCTCCTGAAAATACAAAGAGAACTGTGGTACTCCAATCCTTTTATAATACCTCAAAAGAAATTGTTTAAAAAACTAATAATAAATTGATCGATATTTATCCAGTATCGTCGAAATAAAATCAAGTAAATTAATTTCCTTGGTAGAATGTTTCAGAATTATTTGATGTTGCTGGTTTATTTTCTATTTGATCATTAAACGCTTATCTTTTCTTCTTTTCTTGTCGATTATAAAAGAAACAGATGAGGAATTTGAGTCAGTCTATTATAGAAATTGAATTAAAAGAAATATTAATAAGATATGCTGATTAAATATGCTGATTATCGATTGCAATTACATTTTTCGTGGCGACGCATAATTTAGGAATTAATGAATGAATACGTATTCCTCGTATGCATGTTTCAGACACGTGATAAGTGTTCGTATAGCTATATGAATGAGTTACAGGTAATAAGTTGGAATAATTACGAATCTTAATTACTGTTTTTAAAAAAAGACGCAAATGAATTCCAATTTTATGGACGCGATTAACTGAGAATTAAATCGAGAAACATCAAGTGACTTCATGAACGAATGATATTAAAGCTTCTATACGAAATGCAGATGAATATTATGTATATTCAAAAAAAAAGCAAATAAAAAAGTGTAATAAAGTCAAGTAAACGTCATAGTATTGCTAAGAGATCGCACCCAATTTTATCACCCCCCCCCCCGCAAATTTAACTTGCTATCTGTGAAAATTAAATGAAATGCAAATTAAAGCATAATTCTCGAAAGAGAAAAGAAAGAAGGACTGAATACATGCATACAACACGAAAAGCTTGCTACTGCGTGCATGCTCATGCAAAATTACACGCACACACAATACACTCAAATATAAACAACAACGATAACAACAGCATCGAGGTTTCGACGATAATGTATAGGCAAATATTACAAGTACCCTCCACCAAGTGAGATAAAAATCAAATAACATGTTTTGTGTATCGAGATATATCATGTCTCTTATATACTAGAAATACTATTAATTTCCACGTATGATAGCGTATAAAAATGAAGAACTTTTACGCATGATAATAATCGTATTACATACTGACAGCTATGATATAATGTTAGTACACAAAGAAGATGCGGCGATATATGATGTGCGATTATTATATCTAAGATATATTCATATATGCACGTATATACATGCACAGCATCATGTGACATAGTATATGTGTACATATATTAATGTTTTTTTTATATGGTGTGTTAAGAAAGAGACAAAATAATCACTAAGGTACTTTTCGTTTCCACAGAACGTTTATTTCCGATGATCATTTCTTTTCTTGGTCGAACACATGACGCGTACGATTCCTGCCGTAATAATACGTAATTACCCGCGATGGGCTTGAACAGTCTAATTTTATAAAATTATATATAATATTATCCTTCTTCTTCTATAACATAAAAATGTTATATATACGTGTGTATAAGCAGCTGCGTGTTTCTTTTTGACAAATCGATAGCTTTGGACGATTCAAATACGGAAATTTCAATTCTACTCGTGAATATCCACAGTATGTATATGTATATGTAGACAGGTAACATCGAATGAGTGGTATATTTTACAAAAATAATAACGTGGGTATGTGTAATTTTTAATGAATGAAGTCCCCAAAATTTTCAAGCGTATAATTAGAAATGTAGTATCGCAAGATACTATATTAAAATACACATCCGTGGACGCCTAGATTCTATTATAATAAGAATATGGCAGGAAACGTACGCGACAAGTGATAGAAATATACATTGTGTACAGTATCTATGCAGTGTTCGCAAAATTTTACACATCTGGTGTTCCTCTTCTATGAGTTGAATAGTTCATATATTTTATATCACTCGTGTCGATCGCTGGTCACATGCGTGGGCTCGTATATCGTTATTACTATTATATTAATAATATATATATTTATAGATAACTCTCTTTCAACTTCTTACTATCGGAGAGTACAAAACCTATATAATTTACCTTAGCAATTATTTTGTCTTTATACGACTTGTACAATTGCACAATTCTTTAGGTAGGCCGATCCTGTTGATTTTCTCGCAGCTTTTCACTAGTGATCTCCTTTTTCTTCTTTGATTCTTTCAGTTCTTTTGGTTAGACATCACACATAGATCCTGCGAATTCTGCGCAACACTCTTTTTTCATATTTTTTTTTTTTTTCTTTTTTCGTTTACAGTGTTGTTTTGGATTACATTTATTATCGTTGGATTAAAGGCTAGGTCTAAGAGGTTCTTTTTGTTCTTTCCATTTGATGCTTTAAAACATATTCAGGAAGAACAAAGCATCGATGTGATTGTTCAAATAAGACACTAATTTTTCATAATCAAAGTAAAAATATATTTAATATTCGTACAATCATAGTCGTTACCGATAAAGCACTAAATTGCACGGTGAAATTCACGCGTTGATTAGGATTAATAATAATTGAAGGAGAAAATTTTGGAAAATAAAACGTTTACATATAATATTAGTATTTAAAGTATAATAAAATCGAAAACTTTGCGCACATTCTTCCTGAATGTTTCTTGTCTTCTTTTTTCTTTTCTTCTTTTTATGTTCTTTCCCCTAAATTAAATTATATATATATATATCATTTTACAATACGACCTGACAAAATTCAGTGATTCGTACTGACTCCATTAATTCATTCGCTATATTTGTTCGTAATATATTCTACGAAAGGCCCACGACAAAGTTTAAAAGTATACACGTGCCTTTGAAAAATAATTTCTTCTCCTGTGCAAATTTCTATACACTGTATTCATCTCTTTACATACAAGTCATTCGACTTACACGCGAAATATTTACTCGCTACGAAAAAAGCTTCACAGTTTCTTTTTTTTTTTTTTAATTCTTTTCCTCTCTTTTAAACTACAACTAAATATTCTTCTTCTTTTGTTTTTTAAATACAAGGCATTCTGGTCTCGCTAAAGAAGTAAGATATAAAACAAACTACAGAATTTTGCACTGAGAAGTCCAGAAAGAGGCAACGATCATAGCAATCACACAGTATACATGTAATGATCTAAATTCAAAATACTAAGTTCTAATTGTGACAATAATTATAACAATAACAACAAGGACATTGATTGGTACCACAACGCTTAGTGGCCCGATAAATTTTCGTTTGTCACAATGGCTGCATGACACGCACGTGTACACGTGTGTATATTTTATGTAAATACAAACGCATTCTTAATAGATAATATATATCTTTTTTAAATATATTAATCACACTATCTCTCGTTCTTTCCTTATACGTTCCTGAGATAATATCCATTCTATATTTAATTTGTTACTTATATATATACATATATAATATATATATATATTTATACTATACATATATGATATATATGATATATATTGTACATATATATAATATACATATATAATATATATATTATACATACATATAATACACATATATATTGTCCAACATACCAATCATATATTGTTAAGAATTGAGAGAGAAAAAATGAGAAAAAAGGTCTAGGCGCGCCTACGATTATTACAAATAAATATAAAAACAATTTACATATACACTTAAAGACGCTCAGTGATGAAAACTGAAATTATTGTACAACAGAATGTAAAAAATAAAATCTTAGGTAGGAAAGTTCTTAAGTAGTCGCACAAATAGATGGACCATTTTGTTTCTGTAATGCTTAAACTCTGAATAAAGAATTCCCTCTTCAAGATTCAGAGAACTTAACATGAACAAATCTGACCGTCTCTTCATCGACAACTAAAAAAATTGGAAAGCTAAATAATATCTTTATCCCGTCACATGTTTCCATCTCGCTAACCCTCATAGGCATGCCATCCTCTCAACTCTACAAATTTTAGCAAAAGAACTTTTTTTATACATTCGTGTTTATCTGATTGAAAATACCATTTTGTATAAAAAACGAGTAAACAACGTGAGGATATGCTCATCGGTTTTTAATAGGAAACTACGTACGGTTAAAGAATCATCATTATATCGTTGTTCTGATTTTTTAAGATTCGATATAGATGAATTGTGATTTTGCGTCAGTAATGCTGAGTAATTCGACAGAATAGGTAACATGTAACATAATCAAATTAAGAAGTCGTCCTATGTGCAAAAATGAGTCAAAGATATAGAAATTGTAAAATTTCCGAGCAAAAAAGTAATAAGAAAAAACATAGCAGAATTTAATTTTCTATAATCTACAAAAAATGGTTCTACAATCTGCATCAAAGATAAATATAGATTAAGAAATGATTCTAAAGAACACAGACAATATAGCGTCCGAATTCCCTTAAAAATTGTGAGAAAACTTTCTAGCCATAGAAACGACATTTCAAATAGCGATATTATGATCTAATCAACACTTCATCATCAAAAATATAAATGTTGCCGAATAGCAGCTCTTCTCAGCAAAATATCAATAATAATGCACAACTCGTCTAAATCAGACCTTAACCAAATTATCAATCGCGATTTTCTGACCAGACTTCAAGATGGCCGCGTATTCTAATTCGGATACGAGAGATAAATGAAAAAAGAAATTGCGATATTAATAAGTCTATAATTATCCTGTACTAACAATGAGAGCAAATTCTACTAAGTCCATTACTTCATATCGCATCAATTATATCGTAACTATATTTCACAATTCTTGCTCAACACTCTATGCCGCACATTAACAAACGACAGACATATACAAAAATCGCATCCTTTTTGAATTGTTGTTCTAACTTTCGTAGTATTATTTTTCTTTTCATACTATCAAAATTAATGCAACTTCCTATTGCACGCAGAACAACATGATAATAACCCTTTGCGTTCCTTTCGAATGCTACGATAATATAACAATAAATGTGCTATAATAATTACAATATCGTAGTGCATTGTATTCGTTCTTCTAGATATGTTTTAAATCATATACATATAAAATGTTCGATGGAGAGTTCGATGCTAGAATAAGAAAGGGATAGTATTGAAAGTATCGCACAGAAAGCTTAGCAAATATTAGCTTCAGCTGACACGAAACGACAAAAAGATGAATCGGACTGCAAAGGGTTAGTCGGAAAGAATTTTTGTTAATATTATTTTATCCGCGTATAAAAACAACGACGATGTAATACACATGTTAGTTTCAACAAAATTATATGTACCTTTACAAATACATACACTTTTAAATTCGTATTAATAATACATTTATGTTTTTCTGATCACTCTCAATCACTTCACTGCATACGATTATACATTAATTCTTTTCTCCTTTTCGTATTCCTTCTTTGTAATTTTTTTTTTATTTTTATTTGTAATTTATTAAATTTTTTATAGTTTTTAAGTAACCTCGTAAGTTGTTCTAGACATATTACCCGTTTATGCAAAGATTTGATTTCATATGAACGCAACACTCTGCACACCACCCTTTCTCCAAAATCCTTTGCTAACAAAGGAATTTTCTTTTTTTTTCAACTAACTCGAACTTTATTCGATCGAGTAGTTTCGCAAAAAATTTACTAATTGGTTATAGTTAATATGATACATACACAATAAGAAAAAGAAATAAGGCTGAAAGAAGTTACTCTCCTTTTTCTATATTTTTTTGAACATTCTCTATCTATCGACATTTGACCATTAGCGCAAAACATAGTTACTTTCTGAATTCTGATCTGGCAGTGTTTCGTACATTAATATTCACGACAACCTTTTCGACAATATTGAACTACTCTACTCGCAAGTTCTCCAACTATGTATATCATACTAGCCTGTGGTCGCTGACCTATATACTATAGTGTACCTATGTCCTTTTCCCCCTTGTCTCTACTTTCTTTTTTCGATAAAAAAAAGACATTTTAACGTGAAACAAAAAATTATTAATAGTTCTGAGAATTGTATCATCCATAATATATAATTACTATATATAATTTAGAATATATACAATAAAGAAAATGATTGTCGTGAAATATTCTCCTTTTTTTCTTAGATTGAAGGACCTACCTTGAAAATATCTCATAATCAAATAATTCTTAATTAATTTGACAAAAAAGTAATTGAAGAACTTCTTCAGTGTTCTTGAGTAAAATAAAATGATCAGATATTTTCATTTCCTTTCTACATATAGCACGTCAATTCGCGACATCGTCGTCTTCGTGATGCAGTTACTTCATCCTCCCTAGGTCGCGTGGACCTCACAAGACTTTTGACTTTTCGTTTTTACTCCTCAATGAAGGCTTACACTCATTTAACTACTCTAAGGAGCTGCGCTACAGGTACAAAGGTGGAAAGATCGAAATGATAAATTTTAACACTAGGGGAATAGAGATCGTTTGACATGCTGCTACTTCTACCATTCACAAACTGGAAGGGAGCAGAGAGGATAGAGGCAAGGTGAAAGTGTATTATTCCTTCAAGATCGAAAATTCATTCTACGGGAATCTCCAGCCACTTCTTTTCCTCGTTTTCCATCCTATTATTCAGCCCCTAAAACTCCAAACTGCCTTCTCTTATAAAACAAATAATATTCATTATTTTTTCTTTCAAAACCTTTTTATAACTTACGATATTACTGTATCTTTCATACAAAGATACTTACACAAAGATATTCAATGATGATACACAATCAATGGAATATTTAATGAATGTTGAGTATAGCAAAATGAATTCTAAAATATCGGATGAGAAAATTGAACATATCTAAAAAGTCAACTAACTAACATAATGAATAGAAAGAAGACAATTGGAGGATTGAGAATCGTAGTGATATAAATCAGTCCACTAGTATTTTTTATAAAATATCGTTCTGTGTTTATTAATATAAAAAGACTTAATGAATTATGAAATTTTTATGATGCGTGATAGGATAATGCTTTTCGGAGTTGAAGCGCCTATGACTAAATCTAAATTTTCAAAATTTGAACTTATACTACCATGATTCCCGGTTCATCAATCATTTGATATAAAAGAAAATAGAGCAAGAAGTGGCTGCAGTTACTACCGCTACTTTGGAAGCTACCTCTGAAGTCCACTACAAGACAGGATTTTTGTACGAATGTTATTCCGGTGGTGGCGGTGGTGGTGGTGAGGAACTAGGAGGTGGTCCGCTCGGTAACGGTGGTGGTGTCTTGGGTTCCTGCCGAGCAGACGGAACTGGGATCATGCTTTGATTTTGTCGCATATTCGGTGGTAGGGATGGTGGCGGTACAGACGTATCGATAGCACCGTCTGGTGTCATAATGACGTTACCCGCCGGATACATCGGGTACTGTTGCTGATATTGCGAATAGTACATGACAGGATCGTAAATGTATCCGGCAGGGTTGAACATCGAGGGTGGCGGGTAATTAGCAAAAAAATAAGAATCTGGTTGGGCCTGATTTACGTGGCCAGCCCTCGAGTAGCCTGGATCACCACGAGCCGAGGATGGATGAGGATGATGCGGATTACGGGCATTGTTACTATTGTAGGTGTCTTGCTGATAGTAGCCGTCGCGCTGGCCGGGAGCACTGTAATGGCCCGCCGATCCTGCTGGTGGTGGACCACGCCCGATATACTGGCGGCCGCCTCTACCGCCTCCACGTACCTTGTTATTGCTGCCTGAACTATAGTGTCTGCCGTTCTGCCGTTCGCCTAGTCGGTGTTGCCCGTAACCCGCCGAGGAGACCTGCGATTGCTTCTTCGTTGGCGGAACACTAGTCGTTGGACTCTCCTTCATTTCAGAACGATCGCGTTTCCGACTTTCGTTCGTGAACTCTGGAACGATACTGCTCGAACTGCCCGTCGTCGAGGGCGCGCCGGAACTCCTCGAGATTCCATCCGTTCGAATTTTAATTTTTAGCGGAGCCTGAACCACGGACTGACCCGGTGAACTAGATACACTGTCCGTACCCTTCAGCCGTTCTTTCGGAATAATGATTTTGATACTAGTGTTTTGAGGCGATTTGTTCTTGTCAGTTGGCACTGTACTCGCACCGGTGCTTCCTGTCGATTCTGTGCTCAGATTCAATTTATCTTTAGGAATTGTGATTTTGATAGGTACCGCAGGTACAGTCTCTTCTCCCTTTTCTTTGTCCTTCTCTCTATGCTTTTCTTTGTCCTTATCTTTATGCTTGTGTTTGTGCTTCTCTTTACTCTTCTCCTTGTCTTTATGTTTATGCTTCTCCTTCTTTTTCTTCTTTTCGCTCTTATGATGCTCTGATCTCTTCTCTTCTACAGGGGGTGCGACAGTTATGGTCGTCGACGTTGGTACAGAGAGAATGGATTCTGTATTTGTTTGTACGGGGCCAGAGAGAGCACTTATATCTACGGTCGAAGCTATCATTGGTTCGGTAACCGATGATAGAGGCAGACACTGACTTTGAACGGGTTCCTGCTGTGCGAGCAACATCGAATGAGATATCGATGGTTGATGTTGAGGTTGCGGTGGTTGTTCATGTTGAAGTTGCTGCTGTTGCTGTTGCAACTGTTGTTGTTGAAATTGTTCCTGATGAACTTGCTGTTGAGGTGGTATTTGACTAAATTGTTGCATATTTTGTAATAACGATGGCATGGGTGCTAAAGGTTCCTGAAGCAGAGCACTTATACTTTGAGCAGATTTCATGGGAGATAAATATTCTCCTTTAATCTGATGTTCAGCCTTTACTGGTATATCTGTTTTATAGATTTCCTTCTTAATTTGGAATTCTTGAGGCTCCTGCTTCACTAGGTTAGTATCTAATCCATTCGTCAAACCCTGCTGATTCGATGATATCTGTTGCTGTGAAGGTATTGTGCTAAAACGTGATATCGTTGGTTCAGAATCAAAAGGTTTAATGAGCTCCGGTGGTTTCATATCATTCGCGATTTGAGTGGCTCTACCATTCGCCGATGGATTGTCTCTAATAGGTTGTATCAGTTCTGGTACTCTACCGAGCATCTTAACTGCTTCAAAACTGGACGTATCATCCATTTTTGTTTTTAATTGCTGTCCACTTTCACTAGTGCTACACGTACGGTGCCTTTTATGGGACGTTGCAGAAACATCGTTAGCCGATCGTTTAACCGATTGCGTTTCTTGCTGTTGCAAACCTGGTGGGCTTGCGAAAGGTGATACTAAATTAAAGCCTATCGATGTGTCTGGTACGCGTTCTTGTTTAGGAACTTTTGCAGCCGAAGGCGGCGTCTTTTGTTTAGTCTTAAGCCTCTGTGAATGAGATTCCCGAGGCGTTGGTACTTTCTCTGGACTGAATAGCGATTTTGGCTTACCAGGGGGGGTTTGTAACACACTCTGTTGGATATCGGACGAACTTTTGTCTGTGTCATCATGCCGTGGTCGTTTTTCAGTTTTTGGATCGTCAAGATTATTCAACGATGATAAACTCGACGACTGAGAATTACTATTTTTAATCGTGTCCTTTAATATCTGCGATACACCATGAGCTGTATGTTGACTGGATATTGTCTTTGAAGATAATGATTTTTGACTAAGTAATGAAACGGAGCTACTCGGAGACTTTTCTTGTGAAAATGAACTCTGGTTAGTACTAAGCTTCACATCGGTCGGCACTGCACCAGAACTAACTTGTAACTTTTCTGACTGATTGTATTTTATATGATGTGACGACGGTTTCTGTGTATTTGAACTATATGGTAGGTCAAGCGTCGGTTTAGGTGGAAGTATTGACTTCTCAATGAGCTTTCTAACCTCTTCGCACCTCTGTTCCAACGTATCAGACTTTCTTTGTCGATCGACTCTAGTTGGATCTGGATATTTATATGGCTTTTGTTCACTATCTTTTCTATGTTCTACTGGTTTATGCCTTGGATCATACATTCTTTTATCATGACCCTGATGTTTACTTTCTACTCCACTTAATCTGTGCAGACTATGATTATTATTACTAAGTTTCTCCTGTATATTCCCATGAGGTGTTGGCTCTTGTAATGATCCAACATCCGATCTGTGAGTAACGGAATCGGTTATAGAATTATCCAAAGTTGGTTCCTTCGGTACAACGTGACTGTGAGAATGAAGGGCACTACCGCTACTACTACTACTGCTACTTATACCAGTGTTCGAATTGTACTCTCTTTGTAACCTTTGTCTATTGGGATCGCGATTTGGTTCCCTAGCTTGAGTACTACTCGAGTGCCTCTGGGGTACTGGTTGTCCAACTTTTATATCTGGTCTGTGATGATGATTGTGATGAAGTGTCTTCTGTCCAAGAGGCAACGGATGTTTGTTCAGCACATTTGTACTAGATACAGGTTTATGGTGATGAGAATGATGCTTATTAATATCCGACACATGACTTTGCGCAACTGATGCTGGAACTGATGCCTTCTCTCTTTCCAAACGCTCGCGTTCTTTCTTTTCTCGATATTCCCGATAATCTACAGGAGGTCTCGCAGGTGCGGCAGCGTTCTGTTTTTTTTCTTCTTGTTTCTCCGCCAGATGAGGTCGATTTGTGTGGAATGTAGGTCCACCATCGGCCGTCGTCGCAGGAGATTGTACCTTGCGAGGTTCCGCATCCTATGCAAAGCATTGAGTAAAATTATCTAATAAATTGAACTTATTATATTAACTTTAATGTAGGATAACAATTCTTCTGTAGTATTTAATATGATATTATGAATGATATATTTAATAAAAGTGCTTACAAAGGGTGAGTTCGGTAAACTGGGGTGATTAATACTTGGACTTTGATTAGCAGATATGCTCATTATTTTTCTTTTCAATCTTGACGGGCACTTATCAAATATATGGAGGAATTCTGCTGTAAGCTCTTGTAATAGTTCCGATGTCACACTTCTGTCGACGTACCAGAACCAGTGCTTCCCTTCTGTACTTTGTGGTATCTGTAAGCAAATAATCATCATATTATAATTAGCCAAATACTTTTCCTAAATCATATTAATAATACTTACCTCCCAATTAGACCATTTACATGCAAGATGAATGCAAAAGCAGGCAACTACCGTTGGCTTGTACTGCAGGCACATCGTTGTTAAATGTAAACTAGAAAGAAAAAATTATCTTATAAATTTCTCTTATGAACAGTAAACAGTGAATTAACGTTTTCTTTTTTCTTTTTTTTTTTCCTTTTTGACGAAATATAACCCAGGGCATAAAAAGAACTGTACTATAAAATTAAAGTACTAGTTCCATTAAACATGGGTAATATCGGGATAAAACCAGGACGAATTTCTTACGATTCGTTGAAAATAATTAACAATATTTCCAATTATATCTTCCGTAAACGGAATTTAATTCCAAAGAGTACGTTTCCAAAACAATTAAAAAACAGCATATGTGAATGTGATACTTTTTCGCGATGAGCTACACAAAAATTTGCACACAAATGTTATTAGCTAAAGCAATATGCGATGTTTTTTTACATGATAATTATAAACGTAAGCCCTACAACACTCTGTTGTATCGTAACAAATTTACCGAAGTTTGCCCCAACATAATCCCATGATAGAAAGAATTTAGTTATGTTAAGCTATATATAGACTTGAAATTGAACACTAAAGTTATCGGAATTTCTGAGAATGCATTATTTCAGGAAATAAAATATCTTATAAATTTGCGCTAAAAATTATTTCTTAATAAAGAAAAATATATGAATCTTCAAAAACGATTTCTTTGTAACAACAGAGATAGATTAAGGCTTAATCCACATTGATTATTTAGTCATAATTACAATCTGTTCAAATATTATTGATTAAATAAAATTTGAATGGATTATAGTAAGACTATGCCTGTACCATAATTTTACTATTTAATTATCATTGTAAAATATAATTTAATGGTATAGCTAATTATCCTTCTTTTATCATTAAATGTTTTTGGACATTCACTCGTCATTACATTAATTCCACATTCATTTCACTCACGCTTTAATTTATTTTGTGCATCTACTGCTTAAAAATAAGTGTATGTAAATATAAAAATAAAAACTGGACAATATATACCGTAATGTAAGAGAAAACGATCAGTCCTTAAGAATATTTCATTTACCTTCAATTAAGCAATCCTCATCGTGAACTTAGTTTACGAAATAAACTTCGTTTCGCTTTGGCATACGTTCTCTTTAGAATCAGACATTACCGCGACTGCAACGCAACATTCCTCCCCAAAAGTTACTGTTGACATTTAAACATTCACATTAGAACTGAAGAAAAAAATAAATGAAGTCAAAGTAAACTTTTCTATACTAAATTTCTATTTCATTTTCATGCTTTGATGTAATATTTCAAATTCATTCATTCAAAAACGTTCTCTTTGAAACAAAGAATTGTATTATTTATCAAAGATATTTGCACAATTTTATTCCACGTTTACTTTGCTTTCTAAAAAAGATATAGGTCAGAATGTTGCGCCAGTGGCTATTGCCTGACAGTCTTAGCTTGGAAATATACTCCAGCTGGCATCTATTTGACCAGAAGACTGCTAAGAGTAAGTGATACTAGGAAATAATGTGTAGCCACCTGTTAGATGCCATGAAGTATGAAGTCTGGGCTAAGTCCTTGCTCGCTGCAAAAAGAGATGCAAACATTTAACTAAAATATTTTATAAACAATATCTAAAGTTGTAAGATTTTATAATTTACTATGTCATCTAAGCTTATCATTACAGAATTAATATCTTCACAAAAAAAACAGGAAAATAAGTAAATTAATATTATACAATACTTTTTAAACATAACTTACGTACCTTTAACCAGTTGACAACATCTAACAACATGTGTGTGGGGATGGTCAATGGCGACATCAAACCCCAATGTTTGTAGTAGAACATTTTCATTGAACACCAGATCTTGAGCTTGCTCAAGGTATTGCTATAAATCAAAATACATTACAATGATTAAATTTATCATTAACTACATACATGTTACTATTGATATTAATCTCTTTTATTTTACCTCAGATCTGACATCAGGTGGGGGCTGATCTCTGTGGAGACACATGTGTGCCATTTTGATAACATGTTCTAACTTGCGTGGTTGTTCTTCTACTTTTGCTGCTAAAAATAGTGCTGCTGCTGCAATTGCATTCCTGTGGAAATGTGACAGCGAGTGGAATACATAAAATCTGTGCATATACACTATTGCTGTGTTGATACATAATTGTGACCTATATTTATCTAATTAAGGAAAATACTAAATAAATAATGTATTAATATATACATAATATTTATAATTGATTATTTATTAAATTTATTAAAATTATATTAAAATTATATATATTGTACAAATTTCAGGAATGTTTGTGCTATACAATATAAATCATAGACAACAGCCTTTCTTATTACAATCCATTAAAAAAAATTTTCTGGCTTCTTTTGTATCTTATTATAAAGATATTGTTATATAATTACTTCAAATAACTACAAAAATAATATTTAAATTATTTAGGAATGTAATATGTAAACAAATAAAATAATAAAAAATATATTACGTTAAATATTTTTCATTGGAATATTAGCCACATATTTATATAATCTCTTAATATCTAAAAAATATCTCAACTTCCCATAATAATAAATATAAATAAAAATTACTAAAACAATAAACATAATTTCTTAAACACAGTCCTTAATGATTATTTTTAAATTATTAAATTATATGGTAAGATTAAAAAATGGAGGGCACAACAGATTATACGTAAAAAGTTTTATTTAATCTCTATATTACATTAATATGAAAAACTTGGTCAAATAAATCACATAATTTTGATGCATATTCTTGATTTTCATCTGTATTTTACTTATGTTAAGATCTTCTTCATTTATGCTTTCTATCATATTATTAATTTTCATATCTTAATTATTTGTTATTTTACTAAAAGGAAAATATACAAATAAAGAATTCAGAACAAGTTACAATACAAAAAACATAGAATAATACGAAAAACAAATATTACACTATATATTAGACATCATTAATGTATTTTGCCTACAATAAGTATTATTATACATGCACTACAGAAAAGTAAAACTACAATTTACTGATATGACTGTCTTTAAAAGAGTTCCACATTTGTAAACTTTTAATTTCAAATAATATGAAGACTATGTTGAAGTTCTCACAATTGGAAAGATAATTAATATGTTTATGATCTTTATAAATATATATCTGAAACATAAAAATATTATAGGAAATAGAAATAGAATTTCTACATACTACATTGGGAAAATATAGCTAAAATATTTATGAAATAGAAGTTATTATTAAATATCTAGTATTATTAGTACAAGTTTAATGCAAAACTAGAGTAAATTTCATAGCTAGTTAATAAGTTAGTACATGTTAAATTTACTATATTACTTCTTATGCAAGCAAAATAGCATCTGATCTGTTTGTAATGAAATCGTTCACAGTTAAATGTTTTGGAACAGCATGATTTTGAGAATGGAGAATACTATTTGTACAAAATTTTTATTGTGCCCTCTTTTTAACCTTTGTCAATTACTTTTATTACTTTTTGTACTGATATAAAGAAACGTAGACAATGCATTATAGTGTAGCATTGATGAACCACTTCCAATCACGATCTGATCTTAAGCGTACATAGACACACATACATATACATGTGCATTTATATACATATAAGTACATACATATATAAATGGAAAATATAAGAAATAATATACCTGCGTAAAAAATATAAGCAAAAATTATAGTTCTGGTTGGTACTACTGTCAAACATAGCTTGGCAAACAATGCTACCTTTCCATGACCCTATTCTCTGTCCTCCTTTTGAATACTAAAATTCTAATAAGCACGATATTGACTAGCATTATTCTATTATTAATGTGAATATACCGAATAACACAAAAATTCCGAAATCCAGCGTATACCAAAAGTAACGTAGTAAAGTTCAATATGGAGAATCGTAATCATGACGCGTGACCTCTTCTTTCGCACGTCACTCATGTTTACAACAAGATAGGAATTTCACGTGAATACCGAAATTTCAAGTATTACAAGATAAATGTGTATAAAGAATCCACTCACGTAATCGTATAGGATAGTTTGGGGGTGATTTTGGATTAATAGAAAGAGTAAACGAAACGTAAAACGACAATGGGGATAGGGGGAAAGGGAGCTTGAGAAACACGCAACTAAACATGCATTCGTAAAAAGGATACACCACAAGCCGCTGTCCCATGTCCTGAATGAAATTCGCTGCCTGCTGCCTGTAGCTCAGTTCCTTATCTGCGTCGATGCCGCATCTTCTGCTCGGCGTATTTATTAGCTGTTCCTTCGTAAAGTACCATTTTTCGTCAGCCGCCATTTATATGTACACACAACTCGGTACTAACGATGCGCACTTCACAGTGGTCAGCTCGGCTGGCGGCGAACACACAATGCACTAACAGCAACACGGTGAAAACTTCACATCACTACGTTAGTCAAAAACCACTCCAAGCTCATACTTATTCAACTTTGTCACAGTGAAACATAACCACACATCGAATAAATATCTCTTTTTGTAATATGAAGCTACTTTTTTTATAAATACTTCAAATTGCCTTCTCTATTATTTTTCTCGTTTATTTTATACAATATGCACTTTATATTGGAAAGGTTCCATTTTGAATAACGGAAATGACGTCTTCTTTTTTTTTTTTTTTTTTTTTTGTTCTTTAATACGCATACGACTTCACAGCACTGCTTTAGAATCGTGCAGCAAATGAAAAACTGACTTGAGAAATTTGTAGGCGTTTGTTATATTTTATCCGTTTTATGACATGAGACTGTCGTAGTTTAGAGGTTAATACGAAACTTGGAGATATTGTTAAAATTAGTTTATGGACGTTTTATTTGTTTAATAGTTTACAAAATTAGCCTCTTTTCCGTATAATAGTCGTAATAAATTAGTAAAATTAATGTTTCGATAACGCATCACAGTAACGAGATTTATTTTTTAAGATTCGTCATGAAAACTGCTGCATTTTTACGTAAAGTTCCGTAGATTTGTTATTTATAATTAAGATAAAGTTTAGAGCTCGATATACGTTAAACATTCAGGATAATCAATTATATACGATATTATTTACTATACGGAAATATCTTTCGAATTTTCTATTCTTATATTATCGTACACCACATTAAAAAACTTGATTTATTAATTTTTGGCAGGCCATGAGGTTGGTTACGGAAATAATACTATTACTCTTTCGAATAATTTTAATTGCAATAACAAAAATAAAAATTCTGTAATATCTTATCTTGCTTGAGGTACTAAGGTTATTTAACCTTGTCACAACTTTTGTGCACTTATAAAATTTATTACATTTCATTAAAAATAAAAATTGTAAAACGTTACTCTTGTGAATGTGTTGCACAACAAGTTGTAATATCTTCTGCACACTGACGAATGTAATAAATGTATACTTGAATTAATTTAAACTAAATATCAATACAATTCTGTATAGCAAACACGTTGTACTGATTAACTGTAAACACACGTGTGTATCGTAAATTCAACTTGGCTAATATTTTATGACCAACGTCATAACCTACCTGAACTTTTTCTCAGTCTACGATAGGTATGAATCACGTAGTTTATCAATTAGAAGTTTTAGAGCTTTAAACTCCCGGAAGTGACGCAGTGGTCGTTGAGCTAGTAGTATGTGTTCGCAGCCAATGTTACCCCTGTAGTAGCGTCCCGTTATCTTGGTCCTATTGAAGGATCCAGTGTGTTGTCTTTCGAGTTATTTATCATTTATTTGCATATAACTTCAGACTTGCTGCACAATTGCCAATAATTTACATTTCACGATATCTTAATCTTTCTTTCGTTGTCTTGATATATCCAGAAATACGCTGACGGTGACAAGCGTGATTTAATTGGCACTGTCTTTCCTTCACGGAAGAATTGATGTAAGAGATCACAGTAAGTTTCTAATAGAATAATGCTTCGCGGCTTTTTTAAGTCCCGCTCAGTTTCGTTTTATTCGAATTTTCACAAAAACCAATCACATGTCCGTCTCATTCTTTCGAAATCCGTACATACATCAATGAGACTTCATTCAACATCTCACGTATAAAATGGTGGCGACTACCACTTGTTACAAATACGTTTTATATTACAATTTTATTTTATAAAATGGATATAAATTCGAACATTTGTAATAAATTACGTATACTATAATTTTTTATATTTAAAATATCGTTCGTTATCGAAATTATTTTCAACGAATAAAATTAATAAAATTGTTTTGTTTTCCGCTGTAAATTCTCGCGCCAAATTTGAAGTTAGAATATGAGAAAATCACACTATTTTGAATTTTATTTTCAGAAATAATTCATGAAATGCAATTATCTTGCAATTTTTTCTTATGCGTTATGAGGAGCTTATAATAAAATTTTATAATTTTTATTTATTTCATAGGTAAGTTATGTTCCGTATCCCAAAAACAACAATGCCTGTGACTATTGTAGCCACAAAAAAGCCCAAACAAATGCAAACGTGCTTATATTCATCTTATGAATGCTCACAACCTTGTCTTGACGGATATACTTATTGCGCCAAGCACATTCTCGAGGATCCAAATGCACCTTTCAAGCAATGTGGCTTTGTATATAATAGTAATGGCAGAAAATGTCAAAATCCTGCAGCAAAATTGGATAGAAGAGACATTTTGTATGTATCAAATGTAAATTTAATCAATATTCTGCTTATTATGTATTTTAAGTTACATATGAAAAATCTATCTTTAATATATACATACAGATATTGTACTGAGCATGCTAGAAAAGCCCAAATAGCACGTATAAAATCTACAGCAAGACATTCTTTACCACAGACACCTGAAATGCTCTTACTTAATTTAAGTCACTATGTTAAGAAAACAGATTCAAGTACTGAAGATACCGAAGATGAAGAAGGAAAAATCAAAGCATTAGACCCTTTTAGTAAGTTTTGATCTAGTAGTCTGTTAATAAAGGAAAAATTAAAGCTGATTTTAAATTAAATGGGAATATCATTAAAATCGTTTTTTAGCTGAAGTTGATGCATACAGAGTAAATGCAAGTGGAAGTGATATTTTGGATTATGCAAGTTCCTCTGATAGCGATATTGAACCTACGACAGTGACTGATACTTTAAGAGGAAGTTATCTTGATGATAGTGATAATGAAAGTTTATACAGTGCACAAGAAGATCCTTTAAAGTAAGAATATACTTGTATATAATTACTTATACTAATTTATTATTTTATTCTGTTCTGTAGAACATCAGCTAGCTTGCTTTGGCTTGAGCAAATCTTAAAAATGGGATTATATCAGTTTTGTCTTTATCTTTACTTACTTTCCTTTCGTAGTTGCTTTTTGCAAAAATTAAACAGTAATTTCTATGGAATCATTAGTATTAATTTTTTAAGGCATGCTGGAATTTTTACTGCTGAGGAGGTGATCTACATTGCACGAGAAAAACTAATTAGACTGCAATCACTTTACATAGATCAGTATAGAAGACTGCAGTATATATTAAGAGAAAAAAGACGGAAGTATCTACATGCCCTTAAAAAGGAAAAGGAAACATTATGTAGTATACATGACCAACCAAAAGAAACTGCAAAAGAAAAGAAAATTTATGAAAAATTAAAAGCCTTAAATCGTTATCATAGACGAAGTGGAACTGAAGCTATATTATATAGAAAATCTTTAGAACGTAGAGCACAGGTTAAATGCAATTTTATTATTTTGTATAATATATAGTGTTGATATACTATACGATAATAAAAATTATAATTATGTATTCTTTATAGGCAACTGAAGGACCTGCACAAAAAATACCAAGTATATCAAAATGTATCTTTACAGAAGGTGGAGTAAAATGTGGAGAGAGAACTCTTCCTGCTGCAAAACATTGCCGCAAACATATCCTTAAAGTAAAATAATTTTATTTAATTACATAATCACAACCAACATAAAAAATGTATAAAATATTTAATAAATTTTATTATGTTAATAGGATCAACATCAAGTTTTATTCAAAGCATGTGGAGCAATTCGAGCAGATATAGAGTGTCATGAACCAGTACCTGTAATTTTTGATACAAATTGCGTGTTTCACATGAACTTACCATCTGAATGTAAATTGGAAACTATGAAGGTAAATATTTAAATAGATATTTTCATTGATAAATGTGATATAACAATGTTAATTTTATTTATTATTACACAATATTCAGTTTAAAGAATCAAAACCTGAAGCACAGGAAATATCAGCAGCAGATAATCAATCTGTGGAAATTGATGTAGTAGGAGAAATTCAAGAAATTGATCCAGACGATGATATGGCAGGATTAATGAGAGAGATGAGTGATGCTGCACATATGAAACCAGTATTTAACGAAAGTTTAAATAGTGAAGCTAGCACAGATACAGCTTTTAGTTTATCAGCACAGATGAGTGATAGAGATGATCTTGTTTCTGTGTGACAAGCTCTTTTTCTATGACTTGAAATCATAAAATATTAATGTTTGTTGTTATATAATTATGCAAATTTTATTTGTGAATTTTATTCAACTTAACTATATTCTTACCTGTATATTAAGTGCCTAAAATTAAAAGTGATATGAACTCAAACATGAATATTGTGTGACGACAAAGGATATGTGTGTCATTCAAAATAATAGTGGTGTATCTTCAATTTTATTAAAAACAAAACTATACCACATACATGTTCAAGACGATTTTGAAGTATTAGTATAACAATGAAGTTTCTTCATATGTACTACATTTACCATATTAAAATATTGATAACATTTCGTTACTTGTATTTGATTGATCCAAGAACATTTCACAAAAGCTTGTTTTTCTTGAAAAATCAATAATGGGAGTTACACTATTATTATTCTAAACTACTCATATGTATTAATATAATTTATATGTTCATGTATTTATGTACATGTATAGTTACTAACTATCATTTTCATTTGTAAATATTGTGACAGCCACTGTCACCGTTTCATTGTACAACTTTAAAAATACCAGGTGTATGCATAAGTTTTTTCCGGTTCTTTTGGTAAAGAAAAGACGTAATTTTCAAGGAAAATTAATTTTTTTTTATTCAAAATATTGGCCATCGGCTTCTACACATTTTGCCCATCTTTCAGGTAGTTTATGAATACCATGCCAGAAAAACTGCTTGTCTTTTGCGGCAAACCATTCGTCGAGCCATTT